>CM053409.1:35066334-35208717 GCA_028644305.1 Xerus rutilus
ATGGAACCACCATTCGATCCATCTATCCCACTCCTTGGCCTATACCCTAAAGACTTAAAAACAGCACACTACAGTAAAGCAGCCACTTCAATGTTTATAGCAGCACAATTCACAATTGCAAAACTGTGGAAGCAACTCAGATGTCCTTCAATAGATGAATGGATAAAGAAACTGTGGTACATATACACAATGGAATATTATTCAGCAATAAAAGAAAATAAAATTATGGCATTTGCAGGCAAATGGATGGAATTGGAAAGCATTATGCTAAGTGAAGTAAGCCAATCCCAAAAAACCAAATGCCGAATGGTCTCTCTGATTAGTGGATGCTGATGAATAAGGGAGGTGGGAATGGGAAACATAAGAGAAATAGAGGAACACTGGACGCGACATGGAGGAGGCAGGGGGCAGGAAGGGGGAATGGGTATAGTAAAGATGGTTGATTGAGATTGTCATCACTACCCTTGGTGTATGTATGAAAACACAACTGGTGTAACTTTATCTGGTTTGCAACCAGAGAAATGGAAAAACTGAGCTCTATATATGTGCTATGACTTGAAATGCAATTAAATAAACTAATAAAAAAAAAGGAAAGAAATGCAGTGTCTGATTTTGGTAACAGAGCCAAATATTTATTTTCCATAGATGCCAATTCTAGCGAGCTTACGAAGTTAAGACAGGTAATTTTGTGAATGTAAAACTTTACTATTAACAGGTAATTCTCATGCTGTTAATTGAAAAGAATATGTTGACCACCTTCTGTTACAAATTTAACTAATGATCGAGACATTAATAGATAAAATGAGTGTTATTAATATTTTTCTCAGTAACCTTTGTATTTACATTAAACATATTTGAAAATAATCATTTTATTGCCTGAGGTTTTCATATGTACCTTATTTGTAAAGGAAAATACATACATCAATTCCAAATGACTAACTCTTTTAGAACTTTTAGAAGGGAAAGTCTAATTGGCCTAATGAATCAGTATCTACCCTCTGGGCCAGGTTTTTGGGTCAGACTACATCTAGGTCATTGGCCAGACCGTGGTTCAGGTCCCTGCTCCTGATCCTTTCAGGGATCATCACTCTTTGCTCAAGGGATGCCCTGAGGCCACAGCAAGGGAGCATGATGAGGGAGGTTCTGTTAGAAGAGGATAGAAGAATTGCTCACATCATGGTGGATGTGTTCCATGTTAGAAAGTTTCTGAGTTTTCTCTATGGCAAACAACAGGATATGCATCTTTGTTATACATTTTTTGGCTTTTGTCCATTAACTTTGTTAGGATAAATATTTGAGAGAGTAGCTATTGAATCAAATGGTATGATAAAATTTCATTTTGATACCTATCCTGCCATATATTTACCACTACATTTTTCTTGATCTATTTATATTTCACTTACTGAATATCATGAATACACTACTACCTCTTTTCCATGTGTGGAAACATAAGTAATGAAAGTTTCACTTTTCTCTCTCTCTTTCTCTCTCTTTTTTTTTTTTTTTTTGCAGTGCTGGAGATTAAACCCAGGACCCCATGCATGCTAGGCAAATATTCTATCACTGAGGTGCATAGAATTTAATTTTTGTGATTAACTCACAAACATGTTTGAACCTCATAACTTTTTCTGTTCCTTGTTTTCCTGTGGAACTATTTAGAAAAGAATTTTAATGTTATTTTGGGAAATATTCATATCTCCAGAATATTTTTTACTTCAAAAAAAGGTTAGGGCAGATTGACTCTGTGAGGGAGGCTAGAATCTGACAGAGGGAGAAGAAATTCCAGGTCCTATTTTTACTTCATTTTGTCAATTTTGTAAAAATATTGAACAATTGCTGTTGGAGTAGCAGAAGAGCAGACAGATCTGGGAAAGTTGGGCCTGTTCCTTCTCTCAGATAATTCTGCATTTGGACTTCTGTCCTACCTGCCCCATGGCCAGCTGAGTGACCTTGCTGTGGCAAGCAGTCCTTAGTCATACTTCAGGTAGGTCCTTCCTCTACTGTTTCTTTATACTTCATTGGTGAGTGCAGAAAAGCACCTGGGAGCTTATCTGAAGTGCAGATTCCTTCTAGGAGATGTGGGTCACCTCTGTAATCCCAGCTACTTAGGAGGCTGAGGCAGGAGAACTGCAAGTTCCAGGCTTGCCTGGGCTACTTAGGGAGACCCTGTCTCAAAATAAAAAGGACGAGTGCTGTAGCGCAATGGTAAAATGCCTCTGAGTTCAATCCCCAGAACAGGAAAAACAAACAAATAAACAAAATTGCAGATTCCTATATCTTGAGATTCTAATTTGGACGTTCTGGCGCCCCCAAATCCAAACATTTAATAAAATCCTCAGATGATTCTTGTGTAGGTCCTTAGTAATTCCCACTTTGAGAAAAATTGCTTTGGGGACTTGATGGGTACTTTTGGATGGGAGGAAATCAAGATTAAAGTTCCCTGTTTAAAAACATTGGTTGTTCACTGGTGTGGTAGCATGAACTTACAGTTTTTGCTACTTAGGAAGATGAAGTAGGAGGATCCTCTGAGCCCAGGAGTTGATGGCCAGCCTGGGCAACATAGTGAGACAGTATTTTTAAAAATTATTTATATATTTATTTTGTGGTACTAGGGTTCAAACCCAGGCACACTCTACCAGTAATCTACATCCACAGCCCTTTTTATTTTTTGTTTTGAGACAAGGTCCCACTAAGTTGCCCAGGCTGGCCTTGAACTTGCTACCCTCCTGCCTCAACCTCCTGCGTACCTGAGATTACAGGTGTGCACTACCTCACCAGGCTTACTTATCATCCTTTTTTAAAAAAAAAATATTTTTTAATTTTTACTTTATTTTATGTATTTATATGTGGTGCTGAGGATCAAACCCAGTGCTTCACACATGAGGCAAGCGCTCTACCACTGAGCCACCACCCCAGCCCCACTATCATCCTTTAAAAAGAACTCATTTCTCATAGACTTCCATTCATAACCCCTCTTGTTCTTATGTCTTACTGGGCCATGTGAATCTTTAGTTTCTCTTGCTTCTGCTTTAGGAAATAATTTTTTGAAGATAAGTCCCTGGGACAGGTCAGGGAGTTGGTGGGGAGGTCATCTGGCAATCTGCCATGGGCCTGACCAGGCCAGTGTTATCTGGGTTAATTAGAACCTGGATCTTTGCCCTGAAGGTTCAGACACCTGATTTTGTCAACAAACAAGATTGGATCTGGTCTGTGAGCAGTTTCACATTAACCAAACTCATAGCACTGGAAGCACACAATCAGCCCGCCATGTATTTGTGTAGTTAGAAAAGGAACTAGAACATTTGCATTGGCACAGAATTTCCCCACATGCAAGTGGGTTGGGAAGCCCCATTATAATCAGAAGGTTGTTCTATGTAGGAAATAAGAACAAGGGAAATTAAAGACATAATTTGCTTTCTGAATATCTTGGGGCTGATTCATTAATTTTCACAATTGAGATAACCTTGCTAACCTTGGTGACCAATTATGTCTTCTGAGGGATACGTTTATTTTCCAGATTTGTTAATGCAATCAGTTAAATTTCACTGTGAACAGAAAACTATTTCTTTCTTTAAAGTTACTTTGCCTCACCTTCCCTCCTTTGCCTATTTTATTCATTTTTTTCTTTCTGTTTGTTTTACAGGTAATTCTCAGAGCACCATCTGTTTTAGTCCATTTTCTGTTGCTAATAACACAATACCACAGACTGGGTAAGTTATAAAGAAAAGAGGTTTATTTTAGCTCACAGTTCTGGTTGAAGAGCCACATCTGGTTAATAGCCTTTTGCTGGCAGAGTCCTGAGGCAATGCCGGGCACCATATGGGACGAGACTGTTCACAGATCTCTCTCTTCTAAGAAATCTTCAAACATAGGGGTTCCAACCCTGATGATTTTATCTAATCGTAATCCTCTCCCAAAGTTTCTGTGTCCAAATACCACAGTTGGATGGCTGGATTCAGTTTCTACCCTCTTAATACCTCACAATGAGGATTAAACTCAGCATGAGTTTCAAATGGGACAAATCATATTCAAACCATAGGACCATCTTAATACCCCTTTTTCCAAGTTATTGCATAAAGTGACATAGTTTGCATTTACTGGGTCAAGTACTTCACATATATCCTCTAGTGTTTCTGCAGTACTCACTTCCATTTTTCTTTTGATTCTTATTTTGACATTGCAAACCAACTTTACTGTTTGCGTCTTCTGCAACTTTTTCCAGTGCTGGGAGTTAAACTCAGAACATGCCTCATTCTTGCTAGGCAAGTGCTGTATCACTGAGCTACATCTCCAGCCCTACTCTGTGATTCTTATCACAGAAGAAACTTTATTTTCAACAATTAAAGAGCTGTGCTGTCCAAGATAGTAGACTTAGCCACATGTGGCCAAAGTTAAATTAATTAGAATAAAATAATCAGTTTCTTAGTTTTGGTAACGATATTTAAGGACTCAATAGTCAATGTAGCTAGTGGCTACACTGGACTGTACAAATACTGAACATATCCAATTATTGCAGGATCTACTAGATAACATTAGTTTAGAGACTCCTACATTTATTTATTTTTAAAAATTCTATGTTTGTTCTTTTGAATTGTACCTGATAGTAGAGTGTATTTTGACATCATATATACATGGAGTATAACTTCTCGTTTTTGTGGTTGTACATGATGTGGACAGACTCCTACATTTAAAAGACGTGAGAATCCTTAAATATTTTATATTCTATGCTAAAAGCAAAAAAGTATCATGTTTTGTTTGTTTTGGTTTTTGTTTGAGGAATCTACTCCTAGCAAAATTTGGCATTTATACTTAAATCCAGTGATATATAAAATTGAAGTGAGCAAGCTTTGCGGCACTACCCAATTCTTCCACTTCTTCCTCAGAGCCAGTTGCCCATCACCCGCTTAGGACTCTAGGTTGCAAATAGCAGAACCTCACTTTGACTAGTTCAAGCCAAGAAGGAGATTCAGTTCAAGGCTGTAGGAGCATTCAAGGACAAGAATTCAGCTCAGCCTCTGGAATAAACTGGAACCTAAGGCCTGAGTCTCATCAGCACTCCATCTGTTCCTCTCTTGCCTCAGCCTCATTTCAGTTTTCCTTTGCAGACCGGCTCACACTGCTTTTCCATTCCACAATACAGCTAGTATGACTGCCAAAAGTTCTTGAGATTATATTTACTCCATTTAATATATCACCCATGCTGAACCTAGACTCCTTCAATGCTCATTCCAAACACCTCTGAGAAGGTTTTTATTCACCTAGATTGGCCCAGGTGTCTATGGTGGTCCAGTTGACTGTGACAGGGCACAAGGTCAACCACAGCAGCATGAAGACCTATTATTTGTGGCCAAGTGGTTCAGAGCATGGCATAGGAGCCAAGAAAAGAAGTGGAGGTTGGTTAGCCAACCCTGTGGAGGCCACTACAATCTTCCCTCTATTATTTGGGGACCTGTATTCCCATTTGGTCCTTTATCTGAGTTCTCCTTCTCTAAGCTATATCATGTGTATACTCTATTTCTACTCCTCCTTTAACCAAACTCTTTACTTTTGTCCCACTGCAATAGGACTCTGCTAGGTGACAAATCTGATATAGACAAAACACCATAACGAAGATTTCAGAGAAACCCTGAATATCAGGGTTTCTTATTAAGTGGGGATAATATTTTATACTTTGAAGTATTATTGTGAGGTTTAGAGAAAATAATAATAATAATAATAATAATAATAATAATCCCTTCCAAATAATACCTTTTCAGTTTAACCAGGATATTAATGGAAATAAAATATCTTCTGGGAATTTCAAACACTATGTTATAATGCAGTACGCGAGATAGAAGAATCTTTTGTCATATAATATAAACTTTCATATCCTTTTTTTAAACATTAAAATTGAACCTGCCTAGAACTCAGAGTTGAAAATCAAGTATAAATCTTTCTCATATTCCAAGGGTAAGAATTTATCAAGTTGTGTGATCTTGGGCACAACTCTATGCCAGTTTCCTCATCTGTAAAATGAGGATAACAACTATGGTCAATAGTAGTAAATGAGTTATTATATGTAGAGGGCTTAGAACAGAGCCTAGCAAAATTAAACACTATATGAATATTAACACAGCTTATTCTTTTTTTTAAATATTTTTTTAGTTGTTAATGGACCTTTATTTTTTTATTTATTTTTATGTGGTGCTGAGAATCGAACCCAGTGCCTCACACATGCCAGGCAAGCGCTCTGCCACTGAGCCACCGCCCCAGCCCAACACAGCTTATTCTTTAATTCATTTTTTCTCTTTCTTTCCCCTCCCCCTTCTTTCCTTTCTTTCTTCCTTCCTTTCTTTTCAATGTTGGGGATTGAATCCGGGGCTTTGCACATGCTCTACACCCTTTTAAAATTTTATTTTTAATTTTGAGACGATGTCTTGCTAAATTGTCTAGGCTGGCCTTGAACTTTCCATCCTCCTGACTTACCTTTCCAAGTAACTGGCATTACAGATGTGCACCACCACACTTAATTATTCATTATTTCTTAAACTTCTGCTTGCAAAGTATTAGTAGTGGATTGAAATACAAAGAAATAGAATAGAGTAAAACATTGTGCATAGTAAGGATAAATAGTACTGGGGATTGTGATAAAATTACCCAAACTATGAGTTTAAATATTTGTTCTTTTTGAGTAACTTGAATCTCAGAACTTATTGCTTACTTGTATATCCCCCCAAAACAGTGAGGAAATGAAGAATGGAAACTCCAGTGATGCTGGTCAAGTGCATTTGGTTCTAACTTCTATTCTGCCACTGATGAGCAGTTTGGTTTCACAGGTGACCTAAACTCTGCCTCAACTTCCTTTTCATTAAACAGTGAATTTCTAGTACATATAGGAATATGTGAAACACTGAGCTTTTTAAAGTCTAGTACTACTAATTAGATAACATCTCTCAACTTGAAGGTTGCAAATTATAACTTGACAACATCATGGGGTTAATTATGACTCCTCTCATTTTCTTTTTCAGATCAAAAGTCTAAAAGTCTGATTTGCAATAAATCAAACGTTGCCAAACCTCCTAAAGACTTAAAGAATTCCTAGAATTGACAATGAAATACACATATTGTGATTGTTACATTAATTTCAGATTTATTTGTAATTTAAACATTGAAAATATGAACATTTCTAACTAGCCTTTCCTATTTTTGCCCTTTGTGGCTATTCATTTTTGTTTTCTTCCTTCTCTTCCAATTCCATTAAGTATAAATTAAAACCCGAGGTGTGACAGCGGGGAGTGCAGTGTGACATTATTCAGGGAGAGGAAGTTAAGTTTTTAAGCATCTGGTGTTCATCTTTTTTAAGGCATGAAAATGGGAATTGGGACCTTGTTGAGCCAACATTGAATTGGCAGATAAGAGGAAAGAGCAGTCCAGGGAGAAATCCTAGTCATGAGGAGAAGAAACTTTGCACCAGCAAGAACTGCAGCACTAAAGCAATATGGGAGCATGAAGGGAAAAGCATAGGAAAAAAAAGATTAATAGGAAGTTAAAGAGAGTTATCATCATCATCAAATAAATAGAAATAAATGAAAAGCTGCAGGAAAAAAATATGAGATGGAAAAGGAAAAGGTTGATATTCTTTTGTAAAGCTGACAGATCTCCCACCATTTGATTTGCTGCCAAAAACAAAAACAACAAAAACAGTTTTTCAAATTCTCTTATTGCTGTTGATCAAGGCAGAAAGAAGAGAAGGCAAAAGGACCACCAGGCTACCACTAATTTCTCTTCTTTGGAAAAGAGCAGAGGTGTAAACAAAAACACAAACCAGTGCTTGCATGCTCAATTAACATAGCTTTCTTCCCCCTCCTTTAAGGGAAAAAAATTATGTTGCACTTTAACTTTTCCCTATGCTTTCTCAATTTCATATTCCTTGTAATTAATATTAATAGGTCATTATCAATGGATCAGTAAATGGAGACAAAAGGAAAGCATTTGCCCCAAATTATAATCAGGTCACAGAGCAGAAGTGGCCTTCAAATTTGTAACCTCTGGATTCTTGGTTTCTATTATTACCAGACAGCCATCACCTAGACTGCCTAGGACTAGTTACTTTGGGTCTTTTGTGTATTTACTACTACATACTATTTAGTGGAAGAGGATGAAACAATGGGTAAACCCCTCCTGGAGTCCTTTGGAGCTCTTACAGGCATTCAGGCACATTCATGGTGGTCTTGCTCAGCTCTGCCCGTTGGCAGCCAAGAAGGTGAGCTAGGAGGCCACATGAAATCCATCTTATACTATTTGCTGACCAATACACTGAATTTTCACTATTGATGAAGACCATTAGTGTGTGGAACTACAATTCATTACTTCACAGCATTTATTTTTTTCTAATGCCTGTACTATTTGTACCTATCCAATTCTTTCTGGATTTAAGAACCATCCTCATTTGCTTTTAGTATTTTTAATTTTATATCATACAATAAATTTTACCTATACTTCTGAAAATCCTTTAGTAGGTCTGCAAAAATGTGTCTTAGAACCTCCCCATTGGCATCAGATCTATGTAATGTAGTCTGCTTGGTTTCACTTGCGTTCAAATCTGTATCTCTGAGGCTAAGACTTTGGGAATACAAGGGCAAAGTGAATTTTAATTTGGTACATTTTGTACTTTGACGAACAGCAGGGAAAAGATGCCCTTAAAGTTTGATTGGTTATAGCCACATTTGCCGGTCTCCCTAAAACCATTACATATAAAGTCAGAGGCACAAAAGATCCTTCCCTCAAGATTAGATTCCTGTGGAAAGCAAATCACAAGAACAGTGGAGAATAATAATGTAGTTGATTTCTCAAAAGTCTATTTGCTGTCCAATATATTTTGGTTCTCAGGTCTTTACTAAAAAGCAAGTAATTACTTTTATGGCTGATAGTATGACTACCAAACAGTTATCACTATTTATAGCTTTAGAATCACTTTTTAAAAATATAAATCAGTTATCTTGGTTTCTAAAAATTCTTTCTTCTTGCTAGACACAGAAGCCAGGTGCTGAAAGCTGACCTGGGGCCAATTCTCAGGACTGTCCAGTCTTCCACCTCGGCTCTGCAGCCGGGCATTCTGAATATTCTCGCGGTTGGAAAATCTATTCCCCCAGACTCGCAGATGCTGTTCTTCCCCCACTGGCTCTGCACAGAACATCATTATCTTTGCCGAGCTTCTGTCTCTATGGCAATAACAGATGGGAAGTGCTGTGGAATTATTCATGTTCAGAAAAGGAGGCAGTCAAGGAGGAGAAAGTGGGGGGTGGGAGAGAGGGCACGACCTGGGAGCTTGGCGATGGGGGCGTTGGGAAGGGAACCAAGGTGGGGGTGGGGGCGGGGTTGACTGAGGACGAGAGGCTTGTGAGTCTTTAGTGGGCCTGTGGAGGAAAAGAGGGGAATAAAACTAGTCGCACACTCCAAATGTGGACCCCCCCCCACCATAGGAGAAACCCCGACACAATGAAACAAGAAGTTGGACGAAAATGAGCGGAAAAAAAAGAAAGGTCAAAGCTCGAGTCCCTCCAGAAGTCCGCCTACTGCTACTCGGTGGACTATTTCAGTTCCTGATCTTGCGGTGGGGTGGAGAAAAGGGGATTTCTTGGCGTTTCGAAATGTGAGGGAGCAGCTCGGCAGAGTTCAAGCTGCCGACTCCCCACCCCACACCCCCTAGAGGGTCGCGGCAGAAAGCTCTTTATCTTTCCCCACCTCGTTTTCTCTCTCAAAAACAAAAACCCCAAACCCAGACCCTTTCAGTAAACACTGTAAAAACATGTAATTTATAGCTCCCTTTAGGAACCGAGAAGGCTGGTGGGGTAGGAGGCTGAGAAGCGGGGAAGAAATATTTCCCTTCGGTTTTGCCGGAACTTTGGCCACCCCGCCCGCCTGGCCCGATGGCGGATGGAGGTCAGCCGGGGGAAGGCGTCTGGGTGGAGGCCGCCGGGGCGGGGCGGATCGCCGGCAGCTGGCAGGGCGGCCCTCGGGCAGGAGGCCCCGCGGGGGCGAGGGCAGCCGGGTGGGAGGCCCCGCACGGCGGGCCCCGGGAAGCGGGGCCAACACCAGGCACGCTGCAGGGAGGCCGCCGCCCGGCTACCTCCGGGGCGGGGCGGCCCAGCTGCGGCCCGAGGGGGGAGGGTCGCCCGCGCCTGACCTCGGGCAGCGGCGATATGCCTTCGCCCTGCCGGCTGCTGGGGTCGCGCCCAGTGCACCGCGCGGCCGCCCTGCCCCCTCCCTGTCGCGCGACGGCCGAGCGGCCAGGGCGCCCCCGGGTCTGGCCCGTCACCACAGACCAGCGGGTGGGGCGGGGGTGGGGCTGTGGCGGCCCCAGACAGCCGGCTGGGCGACTCGAGGAAGGAAGGAGGCAGGGCGGCGGTGGGGGTTGGGCGGGGAGGGAACATCCTGTCTGCGCCGGGTGCACCGCAGACATCGCCGCGCGCCAGCCGCCCAGACGGCGCGCTGGGCTAGGAGCGCCGGGCGCGCGCCTGAGGGGTGGGGCGCGCGCAGGGGGGGCACAGGGCTGGGGGGATCCCTGAGGAGCCACAATAGGCCAGACGGCGCGCGCGTTCCCGAAGGAGCTGGGAGCCGCGAGGGGGCGGCGACGCCGGCGGGCCCGCGCGCGCGGGGCCGCCGCTGGCTCCGTTCCCTCCTCCTCCCCCTCCCCGCCGCCCTCGCTCTCCCCCGGGCGGCCGGAGACGGCGGCGGCGTCTGCGGGAAGCCGTGTGTCTCCGCAGTGACGTGGGCGGGCCGAGGGCACGGTGACGTCAGAGGGCTGTGTGTAGCGATGTGTGTGGGGTTCGGAGCGGCGCCGGCACATCCGAAGGGAGCGGGCGAGCGGCGGCGGCGACGGCGGCGGCGGGCACAGGTGCGGCCGTGGCTCGCGAGGGAACGCGGCGGAGGCGGCGGGAGGGCAGGGGCGCGCGACCTCCAGGGAGCCCGACGGCGGCGACTGGGATGGTGGGAGTTAACAAAGCTGGTGGAGCTTCCCCGGGCGCGGAGACCAGAGTCGGGGGTCCGGATGCGCGGGTCCGGGTGGGGTCGTGGCCAGAGGGGTCGCGGGGCGGGTGTCCCACAGTGGATCACGCCTGGTAGGTCCCAGGCAGTGAGCGCAGGCAGGGTAGGGTGTTGCACTTGACCAGAGACGCCCGGACCCCGGAGACCTGGACGCCGGTCACCGCCCCCACCCCCGCCAGTCTGCGCTCCGTGGGGATGCCCGTGGCTCAACCTGGCTGGTCAACCCGAGCGGCACGGGGATCTGTGCTGGGCGGCCAACCTGCTCCCCGTCCCCAGTTGGGTCTGGCTCAGGGCCGGCGGGGGGCTGTGTAGCCCTAGGGGCGCTGGGGTAATACCGGAGAACTTCCCGGGGAGAGGGTGCGCGGGGGTTTTCCGTCGTCCTCCCCGCGGCCCCCGTAGTGGGCGGTGTGGGGAGGACACTTGGGGTGATCCCAGGCTCGCGGGTGGGGGTTGGGGGACTCCTCCCTCTACTTCCCTCCACCCCTTTTCACACCCCCCAGAGGTCCCGGTGCTTTAAGCTCCTTGTCTTCCCCGTTTCGGGTTAAAGATGGGTGGGTGGCTTTGCGTGGGCGGAGCACTTCAGGGTTTTAGGGGCTCCCCCATTCTAGGTCAGGTCTCCTGCCCTCTTCCTTGGCCTGCGTTGGATGAGGTGTCCTTATGGTGGCGAAAGTCAGTAGGATGGCTAGTGGCTTTCGTCCTTAATCCTTTGGGTATAAGGTGAATTGCTGGGAGTTTGGAGGGCAAAGATTTCTATTTATTGGATTTCTTTCGGGTATTCTCTAAAGGAGGAAGTGGAAGAATCTTTCCTTTTTCTCTCTTCCTCCATTTGCATTCTTTGTGAGGTCTGTCTGCCTTGTGTTTTTTTTGTCCTGGATTAGTCTTATTCAAGGATGGAGATTCCCAGGCATGGAGTCTTATAGCTTCTGGCTTCCATTAAGTGAATTTACTAACCTTTTAAAGGGAAAGTTAATTTTTGCCTACAGTCATTCTAGAAAAATAGCATACGTTGAATTAGATGAATCAATGCACTTGAGATTGTAACTTAGTTACTTACATTAACTCCTATGTTTTTTTGGGGGGGGGGATGAATGAAATTACGTTTATAAAAATTAGATGAAATAATGGGTTATATTTTAGTTATGATAGTGTGAGAAAGCCTCTGGTACTGAGTTGAGATCATCTGTTTAAGGCTCTTATTCTGAATTTGAGTAGCCTTTCTCTTTTTGAGGGATATTTTTGCTCCCTTTGCCCACCTTCCAAATTGTTTTCCTATTTAATGAAGCTTCTTCTAGTTACTTGGTGTTAGATTTAAAGAAATCACTCAAGTGTCACCTTTGGTAAAGTGAACTTAGTTTAATATTAAGAAACTGGTTTCAAACTGACCCTTTGGCCTCTGGAGCAAATTCAAATGTAACTCTTCTTCCATCCCCTTTCTCTTCTTCCAGATTAATTTAAAGAAGAATGAAGTGTAATTCTTGAAGATAACTGGGCAATTTTTTGTTAAGTATCATTTTTGATTGTAGAAATTCAAGTGGGGCCAGAGGCTCTTCTTACTGGTGTGAAGATTTATACAAGTCTTAAGTTTGTCAGCACAGACCAACAGACCATTTTTAGAGGAGATACTCCCCTTCTCCTTTTTTTGGTATCCTTGGTGGCAAAAATTAAATTTGGTTGCATTATTTTGACTGGTGTTGGAGTCTAGCTTTTATGAAATATTAATGTCATAAACTTTACACAAGCTTTGCTTAAAAAAAAAAGACTAACCGTTGCATTGACGCTGGACCTCTGGAATTGAGAAATTGGTAACTTTATTTTACATATATATGAAGAATCCAAGAAAAGCCTCCTCAGAAGTGTACCTCTTAAGATTATATTTATTACTAGAAGCAAAAAGAGAACTTTTATAGTATTTGCAGTGAAATTATACTAGTCTATAAGCAGAACCAAAACACAGTTGCAAATCTATTGTGTAAGAAGATTTCCTTTTGGAAACATAGTTTTTTATGAGTAAGTTGAAAGTATTTGATACAGTTACTCTTCTTCAAATAAGAAACTAAATAAAAATGAAAATCTCAGACTTAATTATTTAACACAGTAGCATAGCAATGGAAAACCTACAGGCAAATTTCTCCTTGGTTCAGGGCTCAAATAAAAAACTGAATGGGATGGGAGATGATGGCAGCCCTCCAGTGAAAAAAATGATGACAGACATTCATGCAAATGGAGGAAAAATGGTAAATAAGGTGCCAACGGTAAAGAAGGAACACTTGGATGACTATGGCGAAGCACCAATGGAAACTGACGGAGAGCATGTCAAGCGGACCTGTACTTCTGTGCCTGAACCTTTAAATTTAAACCCAAGTTTAAAACATACATTGGCACAATTCCATTTAAGTAGTCAGAGCTCTCTGGGTGGACCAGCAGCATTTTCCGCTCGGTATTCCCAAGAAAGCATGTCACCTACTGTATTTCTGCCTCTTCCATCTCCTCAGGTTCTTCCTGGCCCACTGCTCATTCCTTCTGATAGCTCCACAGAGCTCACCCAAACTGTTTTGGAAGGGGAATCTATTTCTTGTTTTCAAGTTGGAGGAGAAAAGAGACTGTGTTTGCCCCAAGTCTTAAATTCTGTTCTCCGAGAATTTTCACTTCAGCAAATAAATACAGTATGTGATGAGTTATACATATATTGTTCAAGGTGTACCTCAGACCAGCTTCATATCTTAAAGGTCTTGGGAATACTTCCTTTCAATGCTCCATCCTGTGGGCTGATCACATTAACTGATGCACAAAGACTGTGTAATGCTTTATTGCGGCCACGAACTTTTCCTCAAAATGGTAGCATACTTCCTGCTAAAAACTCATTGGCCCAGTTAAAGGAAACTGGCAGTGCCTTTGAAGTGGAACATGAATGCTTGGGCAAATGTCAGGGTCTCTTTGCACCTCAGTTTTATGTTCAGCCTGATGCTCCATGTATTCAGTGTCTGGAGTGCTGTGGAATGTTTGCACCCCAGACATTTGTGATGCATTCTCACAGATCACCTGACAAAAGAACTTGCCATTGGGGCTTTGAATCAGCCAAATGGCATTGTTATCTTCATGTGAACCAAAAATACTTAGGGACACCTGAAGAAAAGAAACTGAAGATAATTTTAGAAGAAATGAAGGAGAAGTTTAGCATGAGAAATGGAAAGAGAACTCAATCCAAGGCAAGTAGAAATTTTGAATAAGGCTAATAGTTTACTTTGAAATCAAAATTTTATATTTATAGTATAATTTACATGTTGTTAAAGAAACATACTGCCCATGCAACAACAAAACAAGTCAATATGTTACATCTGTTTTGTAATTATTAGGCTATAAAGTATTTTCCTGTGTATTTTCTTATTTGACCTTCCGAACAACCTTGTGGGTGAAGTAGGAATTTTCCCATTTCACAGATAAAATGAGGTTGAGATGAGTGGTAGAGGTTGAGATAAGTAGTTCACAAAATTATATAGTCAGGGAATGGAGGAGTTGGGCTTTGTTTTGGTCCTATTGTTATTTTCACAAATCCTGCTTATTGATGACTAAATCTGTCTTTTTCCTTAGGACTCAAGATAATTTACATTTATTATGTATTATGATGTTATCCGCATTTGCAAATGATATAATGACTAGCCAAAACATTTCTTATTGTGGGTCCAAAATAGCATTTTTCAAAGGCACTCCTATGATACCTGATGTTTATATGGTTGAATATTCAGGCTTGATCAATATTGGAAACAAATAGAAAAGACATTTATCTAAAGGATCTGTGATTCTAGTAACCAAGATATTTATTTTTGGGACTAGGGATTGAACCCTGGGGAGCTTTATCACTGAGCTACTTCCCCAGTCCTTTTTTATTTTGTACATTGAGATAGAATTTCTCTGAGTTGCTGAGGTTCTTGCTATTTCTCAGGCTGGCCTTGAACTTGGGATCCTCGTGCCTCAGCCTCCTGAGTTGCTGGAATTACGGGAATATGCCACTGTCCCCAGCCCAATTTTTTTTTAAATAAGGAATAATTTTTAAAATTTATGACAGCTAAAATGAAGTAGTTTATTTTACATTAATAAAGTATTAATATAACAAGCTGTTAGCAGAGATTTGAAACTTACTACTCTTCTCACTGCATTATCTGATAGGCTAAGCCAGTATCTTCATTCTAATTAAGAGTTTGAATACCTGGGTAATAGTCGATTTGAATTATTAAATACTGTTTGATCTTGTTATTGTATGTACCTTCCTACTTGATTTTAAATTGATACATAATAGCAATACCAAACACTTCATTGTTTAAAATGTGGCATATATTGCTTCTGAGCACTTTTACATATAAAATTTATTTAATTCTTACAATGAAAAGCTGGCATGTTTTGTTTAAAACTTTTTAAATTTTTTCATGATTAGTTTTTATTGCTTGACATGCTTCTGTCTTGTTTTATAGAAGAAATGAATGAAGCATATTAAATGACTGATCCAAAGTTGTTCATAGCAAAGTTAGAGCTGGATTAGAATTTAAGATTAGATGTCTTGTACTTTATTGTACTCTTAAGATTTTGAGGGAATTTTACTTAGCATAGTTTTTTTTAGCATAGTTTTTTTTTAAAAAAACACAATATCTTTATTTTATTTAATTTTAAATGGTGCTGAGGATCAAACCCAGTGCCTCACACATGTGAGGCAAGTGCTCTACCACTAAGCCACAATCCCAGCCCAGCATAGTTTTAAGACAATGGTTTGCTTCTGAAACTCAATGAAGATGGTAGACTTTTAGACTCATTTAGAGTAGTTTGTTCTGCTTGTTGCTTCCCAAAAGGTTACTACTTTAATCTAGTGGCTACTAGATTGAGGTATAGTTAACTGGTTTTTAAAACTCTATTGACTTCACGCTGTACTCAAGTTTGAAACTTGCTTATAGCTGTGCTTCTGCAGTACTGAAGTTTGTGCTCAGAGGTGATGTGTTTTCACAATGTGAAATGACCCTTTTTGATACTTACCTTATCTTTGACCCCAAGCTATAAGTAGAGGCCCTATGCTTATATGTCTGTAGGTGGCCATGTTATTTGCCGGATATTCTTTTTTGAATCTTTGTTACTCTTGACATAAGTATTTTTGGGATAAACCCCGTTGCCTCTATTCCTGCTCTGTGTTTGTGTAAAAAAACAGAACCCCATGGTAAAGGGTTCAGGGGGGAAAAATGGACAAATGAACTGAAACTGAATATGCTGAGGTTTGGTTCAAATTGAAACCAAACTTTATCTGGGAAGTAGCCCATTATTGTCCCAGAATCTATTAATTTGAATTCACTTTTGATTTTGGGAGAGTGTGAGGTATTTTCCCCATCTCTTTGCTATGTTATATTTTGCATTTTTTACAGCATTTGCTTTAGTGTTGTGTTTTTTTTTGAGGGGGGCACTGGGTAATCAAACACAGGGGCTTTCTATCACTGAGCTACACCCCCAGCCCTAATTATTTTTTATTTTGCGACAGGGTCTCACCAAGTTAAACTTGTGATTCTGCTGCTTCAGCCTCCTGAGTTGCTGGGATTTTAAGTATGCAGCATCACTCCTGGCTAGCAGTTTGCTTTGTTGTATTTTATTATTGCTTCCAATTTTACGTGAATCAAAGGAATTTAAGGGAATTTAAGGAAATTTTCAACAATCAGATCTTAAGAAAAGATTTTGTTGGTTTACATTTAATACATACTTGAGTATTTTTTTAAAATTATACTTGCCCCACTGTGCATCTTAAAAATTTACTAATCAAAACTTTGTGAGGTAGTTTTTCGAAGGTCTGTGAGGGAAGCAAGTTAGAATATTTCTTCCTGTCATATGAGAAATATTTTCAGATATAACTGGCTATGAAGCTGATAGATTGTAGAATTGGGAGTTGTATGCAGATCTTCTCACTTGAAGTTTGGTAGTTTTCCCTTCTTGAAGCAAATGTGGTAGCAGAAACAAAATTTTGAGGAACATTAACTTTTCTTAACAACTTATCTTAGTGTAATTTTTCTTAAATTCTGTATTAGCTTACACATATGTGCATAGACTAAGGTATTTAACTGGGAAAGGGAACAGGGAGTTAGTCTTGATTAGGGAACATTTTTCATTATCTTCTGTTAGTCAGTGAGTTGGTGGCCAAACAGTTGACCAGAGGAAGCTCATTTTATAAAGACAGACCAGGCCTTTTTTTAAAAAAGGCTATGCTAAATATAATAGCCTGTTACATAAGGGCCTTATGTTTAGTGTGAATACTAATGTAATTTGATATGCTTATATAGTTTGTATAGTCAAAGTACTGCTTTTGGATTTTAAAAAAACCCTGAAAACAGATGATTATTTGAAAAGTAGCAACTTAATTATATAAGGATAAAAATTAGATTGGCAGTGACCAACAAACTACTTACTTGCATAGCTAATAACTGTTCAATTTGCATAGGAGCTATATTTAGATGGGAGAAATAAGTTGTGTAAGGTCAGTGCTCTAAGTGAGGAACTGAATTTACTCTTTGAGGAAACTAAGGGTATATTATGAACTTTTTCTCATTCAAGTTGTAAAAAATATACTTGGTTTTAGACCTGTCTAGGTTGTTCTGCATAATGATATTATCATACTGTCAGAAATGAGTTTTTTGTGCTTTTATTAGAAAAATAGATACTGTATTTTATGGTGCACAAATATGGGAAAATATCATGTTCCTGATTCTTTTTCACATCATCAGTGGGTATTCAAACAAATCAGAATTAGATCAAATTAATTTTTGTCTATGGAATAAAGATTGCTAAGCAAATTGATCATTGTAAAAATTTGAAGGGTGATATTTACTTAAGATTGTTTTCAAGCCTGTTAGGCCATTTATAGTCAATTAATAAAAAAATTATAGATGATGCTTCACTGTTAATAGCATGTGGCTAACAGTTTCCACTTTACTAAATTAAGGATGATAAGTATATTAAAACTTAGATTTCTAATACTCAGATTGGACTACTCAATACACACACACACACACACACACACACACACACACACACACACAATATGTATTTTTTACTTTATAGTTAGGGGAAAAATCCTCTATAGGTTAACTGTGTTGTAAATAGAGACCTTAAGAAATTTTTCCCTGATTGGGGGTGTAGCTCAGTGATGTACATGCTAAAAGCAAACGTTCTAGGATTCTGGGTTTGATCTCAAGCGTACGCGTGTGTGTGCACACGCACGCACACACACACACACCCACACACACACGCACAGAGTCAAGAAAAAACTACCCCGAAAGCTTTCTAGTTGTTTTATTACCTTTAGTTTTGCATTTTTATTTTGATTCTTCATTTCTGCAAAGGTTTTTTAAGTACAAAAATCTCAAATTATAGTACAAAAATCTCTCCCCTCTTGCAAGCTGTTGTACATTTGCTTAGGAAATGTGTTTCTTAGTATGACTCTAAATGAGGTCAGGACATATACTCCATAGAATGAGCAACTACGAAGAGTTGTGATGGGACAAAATGTATTCCAGTATTTATTATGGTAGATTTTATGATAATTTGTTATCTCAGTGATTTGCATTTTGAGATTAGCACAAGTGTTGATCAATTGGAGATAAGGTCAGAGTCAGGTGAAGTAATTGTGCTCATATGAGGGACCACTGTGAATATTGTCTAACTTTCTGGAATTAATGACTGTCTTCGTGAGTTTAGAGATTGACTGCCTCTCCCCATAACCTAATTTAGACCCTAGCATGTCAAAGGCTTTCAATGAAATCTTAATTTTTTTAATTGAATAATTGTTTTTTAAAAACAACACTAACTATATTTTAAAGTATTGAGATTTTTTTGAAATGGTTTAACCTTTAAGTACATACATTTTACACATAGACTATTGATGTAACTTATCAAATGAGAGAATGAATGTGAAAGTATTTTGGAAATTAAAATAGAAATACTATTTTAGAAATGTAGGATGAAATACTATAGAAATGTAGGATAGCCAGGCATCTACAGTAATTCAGGGACTCAGAAGGCTGAGGCAAGAGGATTGCAAGTTCAATGTAGCGAGATTCTGTCTCAAAATAAAAAAATAAAAAGGGCTGGGGCTGTAGCCCAGTGGTAGAGCCCCATGGGTTCAATCCCCAGTACCCCATACACAAAAAGAAATTTAGGATGGTATTTCAATGATTATTGAAGTATGCATATGTATTTGAAGATTCCTTTTTCCCCCAATTATGTTCTACTCTCCTAGAATTATGTGAAGATATTCCTAAGACAAATAAAATAACTATATACTGGGTTCAAATGTGTCTCTCACTTAGTTGCTTTACACTAGTTGAGCATTTACTTATCAAAATAAAGTATACAGGATGAAAGTGTGAAATAGGATTTTTATAAGAAATAGAAATATTTCTGAAACATTTTTATTATTTTAGATTTGCAACCTGAAAAGGTACATTGATTGGTTCTCATGGAGATAGTGCCTGTTCCATGACTTTATTGAGATCACGTTGAGGTTTTGAATAATAGAAACCCCACAGTCCATTTGGATTGCATAAGAATTTCATTTAGAATATCTTTCTATTTTTTTAGAATAATTAAGTTTAGAATAATTAAGTTTTTGGAGCTCTTTCTGTTAATAGCAGGATTTGTAGATCCTCCCTTTTCCTGACATTTTATTGGATATCTTTAGAATAGTGGCATTGAGAATAGTGCCCCTGTTTTCAGAAATACAGAATTTGTATTCATTTTTAGCATTAAAAAATGGAATCTTTAGCATTTTTAAAAAATATTTTTTGTAATTTTCGATGGATCTTTATTTTATTTACTTATATGCAGTGCTGAGAATGGAACCCAGTGCCTCACACATGCCAAGCAAGTGCTCTACCACTGAGCCACAACCACAGCCCCAAATCTTTAACATTTTTTAAAAAGACTTGTGATAAAAAAATTTAGATATATATATTAGATCTGAGTTTATTTTCAAACTATAGTTTTTCATCCATGGAGCCTTTCATGTCTGGGGTTCTATGAGGGGAGTAGTAAGTCCTATAGGATATGTGACTTGAGTGAGGTCAGTTCTGAGGATGATAGTACCATTCTACATGAACTATTCTACATGGTTGGAGAGAAATTGATTCACTATATACAAAGAATGCCTTGGGGCATTTCTAATTCTGTTGAGAACCCAGTTGAGAAGGGTCAGGAGGGTCATGAAATCAATTTAATGGGTCACCTGCATTTAAAAAAAACATGAAATAGAAGAAAATAGAAAATAGAGTATATCATACATAATAAGATTAATTAATCTCCATTTTGATATTGTCAGTTTACATTTTTTGAAGGCCCAGATAATATGGGGCCATAATTTTTTTTTTTTAAAAAAAGCATACGTACTAAGATGATAAAAAAGTAAAGCCTTGGATTTATTCAGATTAAAAGTTTTGACATTTTAGTGAAAATACTTTCATGGCATTGAGGATTCCACATAGTTGCATATTAAATGTTTTGAACACCACAGAATTCCTGTGTGTGTGTGTATATGTGAATATATATTTTATTTTTTTGAAGTCCTAGGAATTAACAGGATTTTTATCAGCTTATTCCTTCTAAGTTATGAGGGGACTGACAAACTAACAATTTCAAATGGAGAATGTAAGATAATAGTTGCACATTTATTTTTAAGAACCTGAGCCTTTGCTTTTCCTGTGTGTATTTTTAAGCACTTCAAACCTAAAATTGGCTTTGTGAGGTAGGTGGTATGATCTTTCAGTCTGTGGGAACAGCAGGCATTGCTGTGATTCCTGAAAATCCATTTTTGATAAGTTAGTGTAGATGCTTAGATCATATTGTCCCAGTTTTGCATTAGGTTGATAAACTCTAATGATTACAATGAAGTGAGGCTCAAGACTAAGCCTTAAAAATCTAGTAAGTAGCTATTTGTTACCTGGTAACACTATTCCATGTCAGTTGTTGAGATACTCATTCACAACATGTTGGAAGTATTGAAACCTGATACTGTACAGAGGGATTTGGTTTCTTCAGTAAGAGTTGTTGGCAGCTGTCTAGTAGGGTGTCTTTTGTATACTTCTGAAAATCATTTATTGGACCCTTGAATAGCTTACGTATTAAAAAGACCCTGACAGATATATTCATTTTGTACCAAAGGAATTATTTCCTACATATGTATCCAGTCATGTGTTTGGTAAGTGTGATAATGATTTATGTTGGGCTAGTATAAAGTAGTGTGCATTATATTTTACTTCTTGTATAATCATTCCATTAGGATAATAGACTGTTAAATTTATGGACTTACTGTCTTAGGAACACAAAAATTAATCTATCTTTATAATTTTTGGTGTCTTAATATTATTTTAAGTAATATTTAAATAATATTTAAATAAGTAATTTTCCATAGGTATTTTAAAAAGTTTTATTTTTTGGAAATTCCATCAGTATTTTGAAGGATTTTGTCTTTAGGACTTTCAGATAATAATATTAACCTGGATGCTGTAATGAAAAACTAGAATGCCTATCTAACAGCAAAGTTTATTATCGAGCATTTGTCTAGGACTTCTAAAGGTTTTGTTTTATTTTTGTTGGTATAGATTGGAATATTTGTATGAGAACAGTGGTGCTGAGTGGGTGGAATTGCTTTTATATTTAAAAAGTGGTGACTTTTTTTGTAAATAAATCAAGCTTTAAATTATTTGTCATTATGGGAGTAATGTGCATTGTATTACCAAAATACAATGGTTATTTACTAGGAAGTCCAATTATCAAAGGAGTCATGTGTATAAAAACCATAATAGGATGCAGAAATCTAGAGAAACTTTTGTAAAACACATTTTCTAAATTATTTTAGTTATTAAAATTTTTGCTTATTAAAAATTAACTGTACATTTTAGGGTTGTTTAAATTTTGCTTTTCTAGCTATTATTTGGAGTTTTATGACTTAAAGAATCTTTGGAATTAAATAATATGTCTGAAATTTTGCTTACATGTGTGAAGTGAAATGCAGTCTGTTCGTTTTAGGTTAGTTAATGGTGGAGAAGATGAGCAATAAAAGCATTTAGAAATGTTAAGGCTCTAACTTAAACTACTAAGTGATCGTCTCTCCATTACCAAATAACATAATGTATTTTATTTTAATGTTTAAATTAAGTTATTCCCATGTTGAAAGGTAAGAGATGAAAGTCAATAGATGGCTCATGTCTTGGTACCTAATTTTTATTCCTGATCAGTAGCATTACTGCTGTGCCATTTAATTATATTGTTCTTTTTTGAAAACCTAATTTGTATGTTGATAAAAATGCAGAATAGATCAGAAAATCTGGCATGTCTGTGAATGTTTTGTTGTATAATACATGCTTTTCTTAATTCTGTTAAACATGCAGTTAGGATAATTTGTTGTAAGTGTGTTTATGGCTTACCACAGCATATTAGGTAAAATTAACGTGTAGCATTTTATCATGGTTAATGTTGTGCATGTCCCTGTCATTTTTATTTCATTTGTATATTTGATAAAATGCAGACTGTTGGACTTCTTTTGTGCTTCATGGAATAGGATATCAAATATGAAAGAGACTCTTGAATGAAAGACAGGGTGCTAGGTATTGAAAATTCAAGTTACGAATGTTTTTGACCTCAGGTAGTTGTTCCATCAGACTGGATAGCTACATAGGGTTGAATAGGAAATTTAGACATTGGCTAGAGACTACACTAGATAAGCTTAAAGGCAGATTTTCTTAGAACCTATGGTTTGTGACTCTGTTAGGAATTGACTTGAGAATTAAAAAATAAAGAAAAGGAATTACGAGTGATAAATGTTTTAAAATAAGCAAATGTGCTGGCAGTTACTTTAAGTGGTGTCTAAAGTTTAGGGACACCATAGAAATAGACACTGGATTTGGATTGTGAATAAAACTTAGACAAATCAAACAGTATTGGTTAGAATTAAGCAGGATGTATAAAATTCTTAATAAGTAGATGCTTATTAATTTGTCAGTTGCTTTCTGCCAGTTCTCCTTTTTTCTCTTCCTTTATTTACACATATAGCTCATCCTTCAGCATTGGGGTGAAAAAAAATCTTGCCATATTTATAAAGAAATGTGGCTTACTGATACTAACAAAGTGGTTTTGGGTTTAAGTGCTTATTGCTATAGAATGTTATGCAGTTACTAGTCTAACAGACACTGTAGGAGTGGGATACAGTCTAGCTGACTATAATAGCAAGAATAAGAATCCAAGTTCCCAATGCTGTACATTCACATAGTACTCACATAGAAATAGATTCTACTCACATAGAAATTAGATTCCAAAAGTATGACATTTGATGAAGTCATTTCTGGTAATCTGTGTTAACAGGTATATTGAAACTTCCTGTGGTGTGGTAGTTCATGTAGCAAGCACTCTTTTGAGTTTCTGGTGATTAGGTGTGGTACTTTAAGGAAAGACTGTCTTACTAGAAGGTGATTGTTAAGAATGTAACTCCATTTACTTTGTGGCCCTTTCAAGTTGACAGATAAAATTAACCATCAGGGGCTGGGGACGTAGCTTAGTGATAGAGGACTTGCTTAGCCTATGTGAAGCTGTGGGTTTGATTTCCAGCATTTTTGGGGTGTGTGATATATATATATATATATATATATACATATATGTGTATATATATATGTATACACACATATATGTACATATATGTACACACACATGTCAAATAAATAATTACATCTTTCATTCAATAAACTTCCCCTTCCACATTTTTCTGCAGACAGATACAACATCAGGAATGGAATTACAGTCATGGTATCCTGTTATAAAGCAGGAAGGCGACCATGTTTCTCAGACACACTCTTTTTTACACCCTAGGTGAGTGGTTTTTATTTATTTGTTGTTCATTCATTCATTAAACAGCTATCTGCTAGCTACTATTCTGGGAACTAGGAATTTACTATATAGAGTTAGGCTTTCTTGCTAATAGATTATCTTTGAAAATTCAAAATTGTTTTTAAGAAGATACATTGAGGTTCAATATATCTTTTGTTTCTATTGTCATTATAGGGAAATTGTAGGAGGACATTATTTACTCTTATTAGAAAAAAATTCAAAGAAAGAACATTAAATGAAATTAATTATAAATTGTATTGGATGTTTGAGATAACCCTTACTTGGTATTTGTTTTTTTCTAGAAATAGGTCATTTCCTTTTGTCCTGAATAAAAAACGAAAATTTTCCTATAATTCTTTACTTCCTTTCAAGAGAAAAACCAACTCTTCAAAAGAGTTTGGTGTGTAACTTTGATATTTTAGAAAGCAATTCTTTTGAAACTTTGAGCTTTTATAATAACCATACCTTCTAAAATCAAAGTTTCATTTTTAAAAATTTTTAGTTGTAAATGGACATAATACCTTTTTGAAACTTATTTTTATGTGGTGCTGAGGATTGAACCCAGTGCCTCACATGTGCTAGGCAAGCACTGTACCAGAGCCACAACCCCAGCCCAAGTTTACATATTTTTGACCAAAGTACACCATATATCATAAGCTCTTTGTATACTGAGTCCTAGATTTTTATCTGCTGCTGTAAATAAATATAAATTCCTCCAAGTTTGATGATGGAGAGTCTCAGTCTTATTTACACTTGTGTAAAATCACTGTTAAACCTATTGCATTCAAAGTAAGTCTTTTGGGTACTAGTAAATCTATTTGTAAGTGGTTTTTTGTTTTTTGTTTTTTTAGCAGAATACTGAGTTTTCAAATCCAGAGTTCTTGAGATTGATAAAGAAGAACAATGTAGGTGTCTTATACAATAAAAATGAGTTATAAGAGATTATCTGAAGTTTAGAGGATAAAGCATTGAATGGTTGTATCTTTTCACTAAAGTTTATTTAGATTATAGTTAAATATCTAGCTCAAATTTTCTCTATGAGCCTTGCAGATAATTTATTGAGTGATTTTATGTAAGCTGTGACCCAAAGTAGTAGTTATCCTTTCAATCTTAATTTGGTACAATTTTTTATTGCCGTTTTATCAAATAAGTAGGAAGTACTAGTCTTTTAGTATTGATCTGTGGGGTTTGATACAAGGAGAATTGCCTGGTACCTGGGCAGCATACACAGTACCTGTTCTCTCTTTCTGAACTATGTAAGAAGGGCCCTGGGAGCTCCTCATTGGACTAACATGAATTATGCTAGTCATGCAGTGGGTGAATAAAGCAACCCCATTCTAGCAAAGAGCAAGGGTTGGGAGGGTTGGTGGGCAAGTAGTATATTAGCTATTTCCCCTCTGTGACCAGAATACCTGACAAGAATAGTTCATAGGAGGAAAAGTTTATTTTTAGCTCACGGTTTCAGATGTTCAGTCCATGGTCTGCGGACTCTATTGCTCTGGGCCACAGTGAGGCAGAACAGCATGGTAGAAGCTGTAGTGGAGGGAAGCTTGCAGATCATGGCAGCTGGAAAAGAGAGAGAGCCAGGGGACAAGATATAACCCCCAAGGGCATATCTCCAATAACCCATCTCTTCTAGTCATGCCCTACTTGCCTACAGTTACTACCCAGTTAGGAAATTGTTAATCCATTCAGTGAACCAACCCACTGATTAGGTTATGGTTCTCATAATCTAAACATTTCACATCTGAACATTCCTGCATCACCACAGGAGCTTTTTTGGGGAAACCTCATGTCCAGACTCACACAAGTAGCATATGGTCTGTACTCTTTCTGAAATAAACCTCACCTGCTACTCAGAACTGTTCTGTAGTTCTGTGAAGTACAGCATGCTTTTACTTCTCTGATGGTTTTAAGGCAAGAGGAAGAGACTTGGTTTTTTTTTCCCCAGTAAGTATCTTTAATCCTAAGAAATAACTTGCAAAATAACAAAACTCCCTCATAATTTTGATTTTAATGCCTAAAATACTGATTTTTTCTTCAAAAACTCTTTTATGTGACCTGTTTTCTGAATTGTTATATTGTATATTTTGGTAAAAAAAGAAATTGAGTTTGATCATAGAATATATGTCACATATTTTGACTTGTACCTAAATGTAATATGTAATATGTGTCTTATCTTGGTTTTCTTTATTTTCAGCTACTACTTATACATGTGTGATAAAGTAGTTGCTCCAAATGTCTCGCTTACTTCTGCTGTATCCCACTCTAAAGAGGTCACAAAGACAGAGGCAAGTAAGTCCTTATCAAGACAGCCTGAGAAGCCTCACACTAGTAATAAACATCAAAAAGCAGTGTCTTACCCAGATGTCTCACTTGAGGAACAGGAGAAAATGGACTTAAAAACAAGTAGAGAATTATACAGCCGATTAGGTGAGTATTCAGGAATTATATTTAAAAATCGGATATCTAAAAACATTTTAAAAAAGGTTTCTGTTTATGCTGATTTTCCAAATAATTGAAACTTTCAACTTAAAAATGCCACCTTTCAAAACTTGTGGTGGTTTCTGTACTTTTTGTAGGATGAGTATAGCTATGGAAGCTAATGAGATAGATATACATAGGCTATATAGTTTCATACTGCAAGAGATTTTTTTGGGGGGGGTACTGGGGATTGAACTCAGGAATGCTTAACCACTGAGCCACATTCCCAGCCCTTTTTTGTATTTTATTTAGAGACAGGGTCTCACTGAGTTGCTTAGTATCTCACTAAGTTGCTGAGGCTGACTTTGAACTCAAGATCCTTCTGCCTCAGCCACCCAAGCTGCTGGGATTACAGGTGTGTGCCAGTGTGCCTGGCTCCCCTGCCCCCCCTCCCAATTTGTTATGAACTTAGAAACCATTTAATGAACTTTAAGAAGTAATACATAAGTAAGAGTGGTTAGGTATAGAGCCCAGGGAAACATAAATCATGGAATAAAGCAAGGATTGAAAGTTGTGGGAGCCAGCCCGATGGCATAAATGCAGAATGATAGCCGATCATTTAAAAGGAAAAAAAAAACTTGTTATTTGGTGTGCCTTTAAAGTGGGCCAAATGAGACATGTCTATTCAAATACTACCTGAGTTACATTCCAGTAGAACTACAGCTTTGCTTAGTGCTTAGGTAGTGTGACAGTTATTTTAGCCACTTTGTAACAGTTGGAGAGACCTCATTTAACTGTTTTCACAGAGAACTGAGATTCTTGAGAAATTTCTGTACTTTAATTTTGAGGTTTTTTTTTTTTTTCCTAATGGTACTGGGGATTAAAACCAGGGCTTTGTGCATTTTGTGTCTGTGTACGAGCAAGCATACTACCACTGAGTTACATACCCTGCCCTCATTTTGAGATTTTTCAAAACTTAGTTTTCTTTTGATTAAAATGAGCAATAATTAATAATATGCCATTATGTCATATTTGCATTATATTTTATTTCCTAAATTCTAGTGATTTTTAAAAACTAGTTGAGATATAATTTCCATACTGAAGTTTACCCCTTTAAAGTGTGCAATTTAGTGGTTTTTAGTATATCACAAAGTTTTGCAGTCATCACAACTATTTAATTCCAGAACATTTTCATCACTCTGAAAAGAAATTCTATAATCCTTTAGCAGTCACTTACAAATTCTGTTTTTCCCATAGCCTTTGGCAGTCACTAATCTGTTTCTGTTGTATGGATTTGCCTATTCTGGACATTTCACATTAAAATAATCATACAATATGGCTTTGTGTCTAGCTTCTTTCACTAAGTATGTTTTCTCAGGATGTGTTGCATGTATCAGTAATTTTCTTTTTATGGATTAATAATATTCCATTGTGTGGAGATATCATATTTTGTTTATCCCTTCATCAGTTGATTGATAGTTGCATTGTGTCTACTTCTCAGCTGTTATGAATAATGCTATTGTGCAAACTATGTACAAGTTGTAGACATTTTCAGTTCTTTTGAGTAAACATGTAGGAGTAGAATTGCTGGATCATGTGGTTAGTATATTTACATATTCACGGATTGTCAAACTTTTCCAAGCACCTGTACTATTTTATATTCCTGTTAGTAGCTTATGGGGGTTTTAATTTTTGCACATCTTTTTGTCAGTACTTGTTTTTGTCTGTCTTTCAAATATAGCCATTGTAGGTCATGAAGTTGTATCTTTTTGTGGTTTTGTTTGGTAATTTGCCAATTACTAATGATGTTGAGTATCTTTATGTTTTCCTGGACATTGCATATTTTCTTTGTAGAAAAGTCTTTTCAGATGCTTTGCTTATTTTTAGATTGGATTGTTTCTTCACTATTGAGTTGTAAGAGTTCTTTATATATTTAGGATACTAGATTCTTCTCACATACATAATTTGCTACTTTGTCAGTTATCTTTTTACTTTCTCGTTAGTGACTCTCAAAGCATAAGTTTTTAGTTTTTGTGGAGTCCAATTTATTTTCTTTGGTTACTTGCTCTAGGAGTTATATATAAGGAAAACATTGCCTAATCCAAGGTTAGGAAGATTTACACTTAAGTGTTGTAGCTCTTAACAGTTAGGTCTTCACTCCATGTTGAGTTAATTTTTATATGTGGTATGAGGTTCAGTCTCATTCATTTGCAAGAGAATACTGTTTTACATTTGTTAAAAAAATTATTTTTTCTTGATTACATTGTCTTTGGCAACCTAGGCAAAACATAATTGCCTACAAAAGTATGGATGTGTGTATTTCTGGACTCAGAATTTTTTTCCCACTGATTTGTCTGTTCTTAGGCCAGTATCTCTAAAAATCTTTATTTCTGTAGCTTTGTAGTGAGCATTGAAATGGGGGATTGAGTCCTCCAAATTTATTATTATTTTTCAAGATTATTTTGACTATTTTGGATTCCTTGAATTTCAATGTGAACCTTAAAATATGCTTGACAATCTCTGAAAAAACAAAATAAAACAAAAAACCAACCCAACCTGGAGTGTTTTGATAGGGGCTATGCTGCATAAGTCAGTCAATTTAGGGAGTGCTGCTATTTTAATATTAAGTCTTCAGTCATGAACATGAGATGTCTTTCCATGTATTCAGGCTTTTTATTTCTTTCAATGATGCTTCATAATAGTTATTGTACACATCTTGCTTTTGTTAACCTTATTAAGTATATTATTCTTTTGATTTGTAAATAGACTTGTTTTCTTAATTTCATTTATGAATTGTTCTAGTGACCTTTAAACAGAATGATAGTCATACTAATTTGATATTTTTGTCCTCTCAAAGATCCATCGATCTCAAATTCTACAAGTAAAAAGAAATCAGAGTCTGCTACTTGCATAAGAGACACAGTAAGAGACATAAGCAAGCATGATGCAGCTTCGTCTTCACTTCTTGTCAAAGATGTTATTTGTGAGGATGATAAGGGGAAAATCATGGAAGAAGTAATGAGAACTTATGTAAAACAACAGGAGAAGCTGAACTCAATTTTGCAAAAGAAGCAACAACTTCAGATGGTAAAGTTATTATCTAAACAGTGATACATTGTGAAAAAATACTTTTGCGTATTCTTAGTAAGGAAAGTCAAGATGAGGTACTGCAAATGTACTTGAGATCATTCAGAGTTTACACTGATAAACAATTTTAACATACTTTAAAATTTTTAGAGAAAATAGATTTTCAAGGTAGTTTTATATAAAGCTAATAAGATAGTTGAAGTTTAGGTTTGTTTCTTTGCTTTGTTGTTTTGTTTTTGTTTTTTTGGTGGTACTAGGGATTGAACCCAGGGCCCTTTACCACTAGCTACATCTTCAGCCCTTTCTATTTTTTATTTTGGGACAAGGCCTCACTAAATTGCTGAGGCTGTCTTCAAACTTGTGATCCTCCTGCCTCAGCATCCTAAGTAGCTGGAATTAGAGGCATGTGCCACCATGCCTAGCTTAAATATTTTCTGATGTATTTATTCCTGAACTGAAATTTTTAAATGATAGAAATAAAGTAAAAATTATATTGTGATTCTCTATGTTATAGGAGGTAGAAATGTTGAGTAGTTCAAAAGCTATGAAGGAACTTACTGAAGAACAGCAGAATTTGCAGAAAGAGCTTGAATCTTTGCAGAATGAACATGCTCAACGAATGGATGAATTTTATGTTGAACAGAAAGACTTGGAGAAAAAATTGGAGCAGGTAATGAAGCAAAAATGTACCTGTGACTCAAATTTAGAAAAAGAAAAAGAGGCTGAATATGCAGCACAGGTAAGAATTATTCAGTTTGTGTCAAGGTGCTCTTTGGGGCTGGGGTTATAGCTCAGTTGGTAGAGTGCCTGCCTTGTATCCACAAAGCCCTGGGTTCAGTCCCCAGCACCCCTCCCCCCTCCAATAAAAGATACTCTTTCAGCATGAAAGGGGAAACTATTCCTTCTCTGTTAAAGGAATTCCTTTTTGTCAAGTTCATTTTGCTAGGCTAGATTTCAAAATAGATAATTCTGTTCAATGCAACATCATGCTGTTACTGTCCCAAGATAGTTTTTGACCTTTGTTGCTCTCTTACTTTGAACTTTTATTTTGTTTCTGTAATTTAATTACCTAAATCACCAATATCTAGTTCTCTAAATATAAAATTTTATATTATTTTGCACTGAGATGTAGCCCAATGATGGAGCACCCACTCAGTATGCCTGAGGCCCTGGGTTTGATCTCAAGCACCACAAAATTAATAAACATTTTATATTATTTTAATATAGTATTTGGACTTTCAAGTCAACAAATTAATAAACTTGAACTGTTCCCTACTATATTCAGAAGCACTGGAAGCAAAAAAATAAAGTCCTTTTTTGTTAATAGCTAACAATACAGGGAAGATGAACAAAAAAGCAGGCTGTGATGAGAGGTATATTAAAGTGTAGGACATTATGCAAGTGCTATGAAGGTGTTCATTCCTTTCGATCCTTTGCTTTTTCCTCAGTGTTATGTCAAATATCAAAAGTATTAGATATTCAAGGGGATTGTAATATGCATAAAATAGTTAACTTTTAAAAAGTAATTTGAAAATAGGTTTTTTACCATGATAGCAAGATTAAATTGAAAAATAAAACTGAATGAAAACTGACACAGCCTTTTAAATCACACAGTTGGCAGAGCTGAGACAGAGATTGGACCATGCTGAGGCTGATAGGCAAGAACTCCAAGATGAACTCAGACAGGAACGGGAGGCAAGACAGAAGTTAGAGATGATGATAAAAGAGCTAAAGCTGCAAATTTTGAAATCATCAAAGACTGCTAAAGAATAGAAACCATGAAAGATTCATTGTGTATTACTGACAGGGTTTTTTTGTTTGTTGCTTGCTTTGGTGATTGAATCCTGAACATCTTGTCTGCATGAGGATAAACAGGCTTTCTGTCCATTTGTAGATCAGAGAAAGCGAAGAGATTATATATTAGTACATAAATTTTTACATTTTCCAAATGAATGAAATGTATGTTTCTTTGTACTTTTTTTCCACTCAGCTTGTTAACAGTAGTATATGGTTTCAGCTAGTAGATAATCTACCTATATTTCTAATGCAAAATTAATAATTGTATACTTTTTAAAAGCTGCATTATGTGATGGAAAATAGCTGTGGTCAATTTTGTTTATCCATATTTCAAACTCAACTTTAGATAAAATGGTATTATAATTCAAATATGTAATATAGAATACTCAAAGAGTTGAGTCTCCATTTTTCTCACCAATACAATTTCCTTTCTGAATTGATATAGTACATAGTACATTCATTATTATACAGAATTTGGTTTTACTTTGTTCAGATTGTGGAACTGAACTTTTACCAGTTTTCTTCTTTTTGGTGTCTTCTAAGATGATTTTCATTGAAGTTATAGCCCACCCTGCACACAATGGGCAAAGATAACATGCTTTGTTAGTTATGCTTTGCTGCTAAACACATGAAGCAGTTGTAATTTGTCTTTCAATTTAAATGTGATTATATTTAGAATTTTTTTGTAGTGACTTCAGAAAAATAATTTCTGAACTTTTTAGTGGTCTCAATAGTGGTGTGAAAATATTGATGTTCTGGAGAAAACTGATTCCATTGACGTACATTGGTTTCTATACAATCCATAATCCTGTACAGTTTTTATATGTAGTTATGGGTCTTACTGAAATTTATATAATGAATTTGTTTTCCTTTAAATTATAAAATATTAAACACTTTGAAGGTTATTTTGGACTTTTGTATGTTTAAACGTTATTTTAACCAAATTTGCACGAATGGACCATTTTCAATTGCTCTTTGATATAAAAATCAGGAATTTATAGTAAACTGCTAGTGTCTGATAGGTTAATGTAGGACAATTTAGTTATCTGCTACTGAAAGGTTTCTGGATAATTTTTAGATGGCAAAGGAATTACATAGTTTGGGGAAGGGCAACACCTGCACTTTTTTTTTTTGCACAAAAAGTCTAAAAAATGTTAGTAGTTTTTGTTTTAAAGTTGAGTAAAATTCTCAATATTAAGTTTTCTGAAGGAAGATTGATATTACTATTCCATGAGTTTTTTTTTTGTTTTTCATGTTCTCATAAGGTACTATATGAAATTACTGAAGAGAGCTAAATTTATTTTAAAAATAAATTAGCTAGAGTTAAAGCTACATACTATTTTCAGCACAGAAGGCAGATACTCTAATGGTATAGAATTTTAAAAACTAGGTTATCATTTAACTAGTTATTTTCATATTTTGCTTAATGGTACTCACATATCTAAAAAGAACTTTTGTACTTCATAAAATGTAGTTTATTTTCTAAATAATGTGTAATTTGCATTTAAGCTTTATTATATTAACCCTATAGCTTAATTGGTTGATTCTTGAAATCTCCTCAAGGAGGAACAATGTGAAAATGACAAGCAGAAATATGTTAAAAATGACATATCCTCCTAGTGCCATTGATTTAGATCTGGAGAAAGAAGAATCACAAACATTTATAATATAGTTTTATTTTAGCTGTGAATTAGTTGTATCATAACTCAGCTTTTTGGTAGACATGCTCAAGCACCTATAATTTCATTTATTCTTTTTAATTCCTTCAAAACCTTTCCACTTACGTTACTTAGTAAATTATAAACTTAACCTAAGTTTCTACCCAAAACTTCTAAAATAAATTGCTTAATCTTTGAAATGTGTTACTTTAGAATTCTAAGTGGTAAGTAACACTATTAAATTATTTATAAATTCTTGATTTAGAATTGAGTAAAGAAATATTTTTTATAGTCCTTCATGTAATAAAACTTGCCATGTGACACATATCGTCTTTGTTTTCCAGAAGATTCATTGATGTGCCATAGGTTTCTTTCTAACTTCTTTGAAAATAGTTTTCTAGTCAATTGTAAATATACCTGTTATTGTTAAAAGTAACTTTACGTTAAATTGCACCATATAGCTTGAAAACAATATAGAAATTTTTGTAATAAAGTGACCTCACTGAAGTATCTTATCCATATAAAACTTATTCTTCTATTCTTTGCATGCTCCTTTTGTGTACTGATTGCTAGCTTAGTTTGTTTTGGTGTTAGTTTTTGTGTGCCAAGTTCACTTGCAAGCAGATTTTCCCTCAGACTTCATAATATTATTCTTTTTAGGAAAAATAAAAATGTTTAAAAAGCTACATTAAAGAATCAGCCTATAAAGAATTTTGCTAGAACATCTTTAGAAGGAAGAAGAGAATTTTAGTTTACTGGGTGATGAGTGATTTTTAATTTGAGTAGTGATAGTGTATCTATAATCTAAACTTTATGTGAAAAATGTACCAAATCTACAAAGGTAGTAAACGGAAAACCTGCTGTCAACGAGGAAGCTCTTAAGCCACCCTAATTTCACAAATGGCAACTTTTAACACTATGAAAAGTGTGACCAACAACATAAGTTTGACTTGTGCTTTCATTTTTGTAAAGCATATTCTTTTGCTTAAAAATTTCTGTGTCCCTGAGAATTAGGATGTTTTATACTTCTTGAACTAATTTTATAACATATCTAATATATTACCAGTTCAGATAAAATCATTTGTACATATTGAATTATAAAACTAAGTAGTTGAAATAGACCAAGTACTATGATAGTTGCAGGTTATCCATATCTTTTAGAAGAGATGACAGAACAACCAGTTTATTTGCACATCTGTGGCTTCTATTTGAAGGAAAGTGAGAAGGAAACAAGTAATATAAAACAGGTTCAAAGTATTTCCCCAGAATTAATTGCAAAACTAATACTGAAGATTTTGATCAGCTTCTGAAATTTTCTTCTTAATGATAAGATGTTGTGATTACTTAGGGAAGAATACTCACTTTCATTTGCCCTTTATGCATTTAATCCACATGACAGGAGATTAAAATTACTATAATAAAAAATTGTGCTCATACTGTACACCTATTCCTGTGCTTGGAACTACTTGTTAATAGTTTTTATTGAAGTTATCAGCAATAAGGGACATATAGCTGCTGTATTATATGTTGGTGATTGAATAAACTGCTTAAAATTTTCTTTTTCTAGTATAGAATACTTAAGTCTTTCCACTATTGGAAGAAAAGCATATGGGTATTTTATAATGCATCTTCTTTAAAAGGACAGTCTTTTTTTGTAAAATCTTTCCACTTAACTGGCTTCTAAACAATATAATGCAGTTTGGAGCCTGCTTAGAAATAGAATTAAATGTCTTATGTAGTGCTACTGTTTTTCAATTAGAAATGTTAAAAAAATTAAAAATGAAGCCCAGAAAACAAAGTAGTTTAATATAAAATAAATTTATAAGATTTTTTTCTTCAATAGAGATACCTCACTTGAAAATAAAGCACAGCATACTTAAAGTAGTTCTAGTAAAAACATCCTACTAAAATAATTACTAAGTCTAGGAAATCTTTTGGGGAAATTAGAATTTGTGAAAAATCAAATATACTTGCTTTTAACTATCTTGTTAGAAGTAGTTGTTTATCTTGATAATTTTATGCCAACATAGTAGTCTTAAATTATTTCTGAAGTTTTAACCTGTGAAGGCAGGAAATGAATTAACTGTTCTGCAACTGTTGAAACAAATTGTTAACTATATTGACCATAATTCAATTTATAATTTTGCCAATGATGTACAGTTTTATGATTAAAACTGCTGTGGTTGGTTGCATTACATGACACACAAAACTGTCCTCTACCTCACGTGAAATAAATATTTTATATGGTTTTACTAAAAAATGACTCATCTATCTGGTCACTTAGTTTACAAATTTTGAATTATATTTATTGAAACATGACATACTGTGCTCTTAGCTTATACCTCAATTGTATTTTGTGCTGTTTTCCATTTTCATGTCTTGTAAATAACTTGTATAGATTGTGGATCAAATTCCAAATAAAAACTTTTAATGCCAATGAAATTTGATTCAAGTCATCTCAGTATCCTGTGTTAACCAAACTACTTTGTTTTCCAAAATTGATATTTTTTCCCTTTACAGTCTGTTAACTCATTACACACTGGTTAGCTTGAAAACCTTTTTAAAAATAAAATGAAATTTTATATAGTATTTCAGGTGGTGAAAATACCAGCATTTTGTGATCATTCTATTTCATGATACAACTTAACTTTAGCCTCTTTTTCCCCCACCCCAGATATAAATTATTGCTACATTAACAGTTCATCCCCAAATTTAGCAGCTTAAAGAAATAAGTGTCACAGAGTATCTGAGAGTCAGAAATACAAAGACTAGCTTTTATAAGGATGTTACCTGGGGCTACAGTCATATGAAAACTGGACAATTCTTGAGGATCTGCTTCTGAGCTCTCATGTGGCTGTTGACAGGCACTCAGTTCCTGACAGCGCATGTGTCCATACAGCTCGTCAGGACATGGTGTCTGACTTACCCAAATGAGTGATCCAAAAGAAAGCAATGCCACAATTTATGACCTAAACAGTCACACACTGTCCTTCCCCTTTCTTGCCTTATCCTGTTAGAAGTGGTCACTGAGTCCAGTTTATATTCCATGGAAGGGTATTATGCAAAGGGTATGCATACCTGGAGGCAGGGACCATTTGGGGCCATCTTAAAATGTAGCTACAAAAATGTCCACATTTTTAACTCTTTGGTGATACATATAACAAAACCATTTTAACCATTTGTACTGTACAATTCAGTGTCATTGAGTACATTTGCAATGTTGCACAATTATCACCATTATTTCCAAACATTTTCATCATTCCAAACAAATTCTGTACCAGTAACTGGATCCTCAATGTCTGATAAATGTCTATTCTACTTTCTGTCCCTGAATTTGCCTGTTCTGGGCACAAGTGGAATAAAAATGTCTGTCCTTTGTGTCTGCCTTATTTCATTTAGCATGATGTTTTCAAGTTATATCCATGTTGCATATGTCGGAATTTCATTTTGTGACATACTCCATTGTATGTTTATACTCCATTCTGTTTATTCTTTCATCTGTTGATGGACACTGGGTAGTTTTCCACCTTTTAACAGTTTGAATGATGTTGCTATACAAATATCTGCAGTACTTAAATTCTTGCTTTTTGGGTGTAGACTTAGGAGTGGAATTGCTGTATCAAATGGTAATTCTATATTTAACTTTTTTGGGGAACTGTCAAACTTTTCCACAGTGCTGCATCATTGCACAGGCCTAGGAATTCAGGAGGGGTCCAGTTTCTCCACATCCTTGTGAGCATGTTTCCCCCCCCCATTTGATCACTAATTGTGTGACGTGCTACTTCCATTGTGGTTTGACTTCCACGTTCATGGTCACTAATGATGTTGAGCATATTCTCATGTGTTTATTGGTCATTCGTAAACGTTTGGAGGGCAAGTTCCTTTGCCCACTTTAAAACATGAGTTGTATTTTGTTTAGTTGTGTGAGTTCTTTATTCTTGGTTTTTTGTTTTTTTTTCTTTTGAGGGGGAGGTGGCTGCTAGGGATTGGACCCAGGGCCTCATGCATGCTAAGCACACACTACTACTCAGCTATACCCCTTTCCCTTATTCTGGATATTAATCCTGTATCATTATAATTTGCAAAGATTGTTTGCCATTCTATGGTCTTTTTTTCTCTCTCTCTCTTTGTAGTGTCCTCTGAAAAACAGAATTTTATTTATTTTTTGGTAGGGATGGAATCCAGGGGCTCTTTACTGCTACATCCCCAGCCCTTTTTATGTTTTATTTTGAGACAGGGCCTTGCTAAGTTCCTGAGGCTGGCCTTGAATGTGCAATCCTGCCTCAGCCTCTGGAATTGCTGGTATTAGAGGCATGCGCCACCACCCTGGCTTGCACAGAATTTTAAATGTTGGGAGTCCACCTTTTTCTTGTGTTGCTTATGCTTTCGGTGTCATAGTCAAGAAAACTTTACCAAATATAATGTGAAGCTTTTCTCCTTTTTTTCTTCTAAGAATTTCATAGTTTTACATTTAAGTCTTTGATCCATTTTGATTTAATTTTTGTATGTGGTGCAAGGTAAGGATACAACTTCACTTTTTTGACACGTGAATATTCAGCTTCCCCAGAATCATTTGTTGAGATTTCCTTTCCTTCCATTGAATGGTCTTGGCACTCGTCTTGAAAATCATTTGGCCATATATGCAAGGATTTATTTCTGGACTTTCTTTTCCATTGATCTATATGTCTGTTCTTATACCACTACCAACCTGTTCTGTAGTAAGTTTTGAAATGAGCACAATTCTTCCAAATTTGTTCATCTTTTTCAAGATTGACTATTTGGAGTTCTTTGAGATTCCATATGAATTTAATGATGATTTTTCTATTTCTGTAAAAAGTCTTATTGGGATTTTGATAGAGATCGTGCTAAGTCTGTGGATTGCTTTGAATGGTATTGTCATCTTAACAATACTAAATCTTCTAGTCTATTAATTTGGGATGTCTTTCCAGTTATTTATGTCTTCTTTAATTTATTTCAGCAATGTTTGTAGTTTTCAACACACAAATCTTTCTTCTTAAATTTATTATTAAAAATTTGTTCTTTTTGATGCATTGTAAATGGAATTGTTTCCTTACTTTTCATTTTGGATTGTTTTATTGTTAGTGTATAGAAATGTAATTGACTTTTGCATGTTGATTTTGTATCCTGGAATTTTGCTGAATTCATTTATTAGATATTCTGCTGGTGTGGGGAGTGGCGAGGGAGCTATCTTTAGAGTTTTCTACATATCAGATCATGTCATCTGTGAATAGAGAGAATTTTACTTTTGTGTTTAAAATGTGGATACTTTTAATTTCTTTTTCTTGCCTAATTCCACTAGCTTCAACATAACTATGTTGAAGTGTTGAAAGTGAGTATCTTTGTCTTATTCCTGAACTTAGAGGAAAAACTTTCAGCCTTTCACTATTGAGTATGATATTAGCTGTGGGTTTTTCATGTATGGGTCTATTTATACTGTTGAGGAAGTTCTGTATTATATTGGTGTTTTTATGATGGTCAAGGGTTAATTTGTCAAGTGCCTTTTCAGCATCAATTGATAATCACAGGTTCCTCCTCCTCTTTATTCTATTAATATGGCATATGACGTTGCTTGATTTTCATACATGGAGCCATCTTTGCATTTGGGGAACAAATCCCTTTGGTCATGGTATATATATATATATTTTTTAAATATCAGGGATTGAACTCAGGGGCACTTAACCACTGAGCCACATCTCCAGCTCTTTTTATTTTTTATTCTGAGGCAGGGTCTTGCTAAGTTACTTAGGGCCACATTAGGTTGGTGGGACTGGCTTTGAGCTCATGATCCTCCTGCCTTAGCCTTCTGAGCCACTGGGATTACAGGTGTGAGCCACCATTCCCAACTAATCCTTTTAATATGCTGCTGAATTTGGTTTGGTAGGATTTTTTTTGAGGATTTTTGTATCAATACTCATACAAATATTGGTCTGTAGTTTGGTTTTTTTCTTGTGTCTTTGCCTGGTTTTGGTATCAAGATAATGCTGCTTCATAGAATCAGAAAGTGCTCTCTCTTTTTTGATTATTTGCAAGAGTTTGCAAAAGATTGTCCCTAGTTCTTTAAATGCTTGGTAGAATTCATGAGTGAAGACATCAGGTCTCAATGGGCTTTTCTTTGTTGGGAGATTTTTTAAAAAATATTTTCTTTAGTTGTAGATGGACACAATATTTTTATTTTATTTATTTTTATGTGGTGCTGAGGATCAAACCCATTGCCTCATGCATGTGAGGCAAGCGCTCCACCAATGAGCCACAATCCCAGCCCTGTTGGGAGATTTTTACTGACTGATTCCATCTTATTACTGGTTTTAGGTTTATTCAGATATTCTAGCTTTTCTTTTTTTTTTTTTAATATTTTTTTGATCGTAGATGGGCGCAATGTCTTTATTTATTTATTTTTATGTGGTGCTGAGGATCGAACCCAGTGCCCCACGCATGCGAGGCAAGCGCTCTGCCACTGAGCCACAGCCCCAGCCCAGATATTCTAGCTTTTCATGATTCATTTTTGGTAGATTGTTTGTTTCTAGGTAATTGCCCATTTCATCTAGGTTATCTAATTTGGTGATGGTATTCATAGTGTTCTCTTAACATCCTTTTTATTTTTGTGAAATTGATAGTAATATGCCTATTTTTTATTTCTGATCTTAGTAATTTTAGTTTTTCTTTTTTTCTTAGCTGATCTAGCTAAAGTATTGTTAATTTTGTTGCTCTTTACAAAGAAACAACTTTTGGTTTCATCGATTTTCCCCCCTATTGTTTTCTAGCTTTTTATTAATAGTATTTTATTTATTTCTAGCTTTAATTAATAGTATTTTATTTACCTCTGCTCTAATCTGGGTTATTTCCTTCTATCTAGCTTTGAGTTTGGTTTCTTCTTCTTTTTATAATTCCTGAAGATATACAATTTGGTTATTGGATTGAGATCTATCTTTTTTTTCTGAGGGTGGGGGTACCAGGGATTGAACTCAGGGGCACTTGACCACTAAATTGCTAAGGCTGGCTTTGAACTCAGTATCCTCCCGTCTCAGCCTCCCAAGCTGCTGGGATTACAGGCATGCGCCACTGTGCCCCGCAAGATCTGTCTACTTTTTTAGTATATGCTTCATGACTACATTTTTATTAGCACTTCTTTTGCTTCATCCTGTTAAGTTTCAGTATGTTGTATTTTCATTTAGTTTGAAGTATTTTCTAATTTCCTTTGTAATTTCTTCTTTGATCCATTGGTTGGTTGAATAGTATATTGTTTAATTTTTACATATTTGTTGATTTTCCACTTTTTACTATTGATTTCTAGTTTCCATTGTGGTAGAAAAGACACTTTGTAGGATTTCCGTCTTTTAAAATTTATTAAGATTTGCTTAATGATCTATTTTGGGGACTCATGTGTATCTGAGAAGCATATTTTGTTGTTGGGTGGAATGTTCTGTATGTCTGTGGGGTCTGATTGGTTGATTATGTTAAGTCCTCTATTTCCTTAGTGGTCTTTTGTTGGCTGTTGTATCCATTCTTGAAAGTGGGATGTTACAGTCCCCAGCTATTGTAGAGCCATCTATTTCTCTTTTCAGTTCTATCAGTGTTAACTTCATATGTTTTGTGGTTCTGTGTTTGGTACACATGTTTATGATTCTTATGTATTTTTTTTTTTTTTTGGTACTGGGGACTGAACTCAGGGCCATTCGACCACTGAGCCACATCCCCGGTCCTAGTTTATATTTTATTTAGACACAGAGTCTCATTGAGTTGCTTAGCACCTTGCTTTTGGTGAGGCTGGCTTTGAACTCTTGATCCTCTTGCTTCAGCCTCCTGAGCTGCTGGGATTACAAGTGTGTACCACCATGCCTGGCAGACTTTTACCTTATTTGTGTTTTTAGATTTAAAATAAGGTTCTTTAGTTAGCATATAATTTGATTAGTTTTTTAAAATTCCATCCTAGCCAAGCGTGATGGTACACACCTATAGTCCCAGCAATTTGGGAAGCTGAGGCAGAAGGATTCTAGGAGTTTGTGGCCAGCCTGGGCAACATAGCAAGAGTCTGCCTCTTAATAGAATCATTCAGCCTAGTGTGGCACACACCTAAAATCCCAGCTACTCAGGAGGCTGAGGCAGGAGGATTCCAAGTTCTACTTAATGAGATCCTATCTCAAAATAAAAATGGCTGGGTATGTAGCTCAGTGATAGAGCACTTGCCTAACATGTATGAAGTCCTGGGTTCAACCCCCAGCATAGAATAAACAACAACAACATACACACAAAAACCCAAGTAAGCAAAGAATATTAACCCCTTAATTTGGGCTGGGGTTGTGGCTCAATGGTAAAGCTCTCGCCTAGCATGCGTGAGGCACTGGATTCAATCCTCAACACCACATAAAAACAAAATAAAGATATTGTGTCCACCTACAACTAAAAAATAAATATTTAAAAAAAATAAACCCCTTAATTTCACTACCCCAAGGAATTTGTTAACATTTTAGTATATATTTTTAAAAATATACATATTGAGGAAAACCCGCCCCCAACTATACAGATTTTTTAACATGAAACTTAGCAATTCCTGTCTTGAAATTAATATTTTATAATATCTATTTCTTTTATTTATTATTTATATTTGCTCTTTTTAGTTACACATGACAGTAGAATGTATTTTGATGTATAATACATACATGGAGTAAAACTTCCCATTCTTGTGGCTGAATATAATATGGAGTTACACTGGTTGTGTATTCATATATGAGCACAGGAAAGTTATGTTCGATTCATTCTACTGTCTCTCCTATTCTCATGCTCCTTCATCCCCACTCTCTTCCCTTTATTCCCCTTTTGTCTAATCCAGTGAACTTTTCTCACATCCCCATTGTGTGTTAGCATCTGCATATCAAAGGGAACATCCAGCTTTTGTTTTTTTGGGATTGGCTTATTTCACTTGGCATGATAGTCTCCAGTTCCATCCATTTACCGTCAAATGCCATAATTTCATTCGTCTTTATGGCTAATATTCCATTGTGTATATGTACCACAGTTTCTTTATCCATTCATTTGTTGAAGGCCACCTAGGTTGGTCCCATAACTTAGCTATTGTGAATTGAGCTGCTATGAACATTAATGTGGCCTCGTCACTATAGTATACTGATTTTAAGTCCTTTGAGTATATGCTGAGGAGTGGGATAACTAGGTCAAATGGTGGTTCCATTCCAAGTTTTCTGAGGCATCTCCATACTGCTTTCCATAGTGGTTGCACTAATTTGTAGTCCCACCAGCAATGTACGAGAGTATTTTTCTCCCTACATCCTCACCAACATTTATTGTTACTTGTATTCTTGATGATTGCCATTCTAACTGGAGTAAGATGAAATCTCAGTGTAGTTTTAATTTTCAGTTCTCTAAAATAGAGAGAACTGAAAATTAAAGAACTCTTGCTAGAGATATTGAAATTTTTTTCATAACACCATCTACTTTTTAATTGAACACAATTGAAATGTCAATTGAAAAAAGGAATTGAAAACTTTCAAAATAATTTTCTTAAATTTTTAGAACTCGACTCACAGCAAATATAAAATCCTTTGCCATTTATTTCCAAATTACTCTTGAAAAGTAGTGTGTCAATGGTGCTGTTGTTGGTATTTTTAAATTTTTTCTTTGTTATTTTTTGTTATGACAGTAGAATGTATTTTGATATACATACATGGAGTATAAATTCACATTCTTGTGGTTGTACATGATGTGGAGTTACATTGGTTGTAAGTTCACATACAAACATAGGAAAGTTATGTCCAATTCATTGTACTGTTTTTCGCTGTTGGTGTTTTGTGATATTCATTCTTTGTGTTATTTTTCATAAATCACTTTTACCTAGTGTAATTGGGAGTCTGTGAGAGCCCTCTAGTGGCTGAGATAATTTTTGCAACAATATCTTCAGTGGAATTAAAAAGGAATCCTATCTAGTTTTAATCTTCATGGAAAAGAGAGGCGGGGGAGGGGCGGCGTGCTGGAATTATCTTACCTAATAAAAAGTCCTTATCTTATTGTTGGAAAAGAAATGTCATTTCTTTCTTTTCAAATTCTTATTCAGGTGCTACCAGATAATGAAATACTTTAATTTCATTGCTGTGTTGTATGAAGTTAAGATTTTGTTTACAAACATGCTTATGACCAACTGATTAACTAGTTTTGGTATAGGAACTAATATTTACTGAGTTCTTACTATGTCTTAGGCACTGCTATAAGCACTTTATATGAAGCAACACCTTTAATTCTCAAAGCTATTAGGAAATAGTTACTATTTTAATACCATTTTACTGGCAAGAAATAGAATATTAGTCACTTAATACAGTTACCTAACAAATAAAGGTTAAATAGTCACACAACTAGTAAGTGATAGAGGTCACACAACTAGTAAGTGATAGAGCTGAGGTCTAATATAGCTACCTGCTCTAATGTCCCCTTGGGTTGTGGTACCCAAAAATGTCCACATGTAGGATAGTAAAAAAGAATTGTTAGGGGCTTGGGCTGTGGCTCAGTGGTAGAGCACTTGCCTCGCATGCATGAGTCACTGGATTTGATCTTCAGCACCACATATAAATAAGATATTATGTCCATCTACAACTAAAAAAATATTAAAAAAAAAGAATTGTTATTTATGTAAGAAACAGTTGGCATGATTAAAACATAGACTTTTCAACATTTTTAATGGAAAAGTATATATAGTGTTGATAACATAATTTATGATTTTTATTATGTATTGAATGAATGAAAGAAAATATATGAATTTTTGACTATTTTATAGTGTCTATGTTTTTAGTACAAGACTTAAAATTTGACAAATTGCTTTTTATTTCAATGTGCTAAGCAGCTAAATGGAAACACCTTCTCTGTGTTTCTAAGCTAGAGAATTTAATAGTGTGGAGTTTTAGATTGTTTTCTCATTTTTCCATTCAATACACATATTCTTTATTACTATTATAAGAAAATGTGATTTCTAGTTTGGGCTAGAACTTTTTCTAGTTTTGGACTTTTGGTCCGTTTTGGTTTTTGGAAAGCATGATCTCATAGGTTGAGTTAGACATGATATCATCCAATGTATTTTGAGACTTCTGGAAGAGAAGTGGATAAATAGAATTGGCTGTTTGAAGACAGAACAGAGTTCTCAAACCTAAAATACCAATTATTTCATTTTTTCATTATTTTGGCTTAAGCCGAAGAAGGACTAATTAGGGACAAAATAGCTTCTGAAAGAATGGTATTATAATTGTGTGATAAAGGTCAAGAAACGGGACTTTGAAAAGGCATTTCCCCTGCTAGTAGCTGACTTTTTTTTTTTTTTTTTTTTTTTTAGGTGAGGTATTGCTCTGCTGTCCAGGCTAGTCTTGAACTTCTGGGTTTAAGTGATCCTCCTACCTCAGCCTTCCAATAGTTGGAACTAAAGGCACATACCATCACACTCAGCTTAGCAGCTGAATTTGAAGTTCTAGATGGAAGTACTGTGTGAAGGTGCAGCTCTTCTTGGATGAAGATGCATCTGTAGGTAACTGGAGACTTTTGGATTCAGAGCTGAGCAATACACATCCCTTCTATTGCAGAAGGCTCTACTTTCCTAGAGATAGCAGGTGGGGAACTGAGATCACAAAGGGTCTTGCCCACTCCCTAAACCAATTTTCATCCTTCCTAGGTTATTCTGTATCATGTCTTCAGATTCCCATCCTAGTAAAAATTAGGAGACTTGCAATTTCAGTTTCTCTGCCTCTCTGTCTGTTTCTGTCTCTATCTCTGTCTCTCTTTCTCTCTCTTCCCTTCAATTCGGCTCCCTTCAATTGATATGTACTGAATGTTAGGCACTGTACCACATTCTGGGGTTTCAGTGATGAACAAAATAGACAAAAATCCCAAAATTCACAGGGAATTTCATTTTTAAAGCCTGCTTTGATACACTTGTTTGCACTGTGAATTTATATTATAATATTTCTAAAATGATTTGTATATGGTATTTTTGTATGACCAAATACTTAAAATTAGGCCACCTAATCGATCTTTTGAAAAGAGATCCTTTGGGGATTGGGATTATAGATCAATGGTAGAGCACTTGTCTAGCATACAAAAGGCCCTGGGTTTGATCTCAAACACTGAAAAAAATTATATTAAAAGTACTTGATATTTATTTATTTGTTTGTTTGTTTTGGTACCAGGGATTGAACCTGGTACCAAAAGAGGTGCTTAATCATTGAGTAATATCCGTCCCTGCTTAAGTTTTATTTTGAGACAGAGTCTCACTAATTTGCTAGGCTGGTTTTTAACTTGTGATTCTCCTGTCTCAGCCTTCCAAGCTGCTGAGGTTACAAGTGTGCACCACCATGCATGGCTAAAAGTATCTGATTTTTAAGAATAATCTTACGTAAGTAATTTTATATATATATCCTGTGTTCATGTTTGGTTACTAAAGAAATGCATGTTTTTTAATATATAAAGAAACCTATCACAAAGAAATGCACATTCTAGTTAAGCCTAATTATCACTATTTGGCATGTGTGAAGTTGAGGTTAATCATGTTTTTCTACAAATCACAGCTCCCTTTATACAGAAAACTTTTTTTACAGCTGTGCAATGCTAGAAGATAACCACTAGTAGGCGCTGAGAGCACACTCCTTTGGCCCAAGCTTTTCTTCCAAGGTGGCTTTTGATGCTTTCAAAAGCTATTTAGCTTGGACATGAGTTAATGCTCTAATTGCATTTAGTTTGGCTGTTTTTAGGTGTAAATGGTAGAATATTTAACCTGGTCCTTTCTTTTGTTCAGTACACATCTGAGTTTTAGGGCATTCAGTGATCTTCTAATCCTCTCCTTCAATGTCTGGGGAAAAGAATAAAATCAAGTTTTTTCTGTTTGAGCCATAGGAAAGATTCTTCTTACATTTTTCATAATGGAAAGAATATTGGGCTTAGAGTTGGAAGACCTGAAATTAAGCGTCATCTACACCTTTCTAGTCCTGTTATGTATTGTAGAAATGTGAAGAGGTGACATGATGGAGTTTTCCAAGAGAAAATTAACTAAGGAGGCCTTTGGATGGTCTGGGGTCCCACTGTTGACTCTATTTTTTTTGTTTTGTTTAAAAATTTTTGTTTTTAGTTGTAGATGGATACAATACCTTTATTTTATTTTTAGGTGGTGCTAAGGATCGAACCCAGCGTCTCACACGTGTGAGGCAAACACTCTACTACTGAGCCACAACCCCAGCCCCTCACTGTTGACTCTTATCTGGGGTGTTTAGACCCCAAGAGACTCACTCTCACAACTTAAAGGTCCCCAGAACAGGAGTATCAGTTTAAATCATGCTACATGGGAAGTCAGAAGCATCATAAGGAGGGCTTTAGGAATAAGAGTCACAACCAAGGAACGTGGATGAGGGTGCAAGACCTCAGCTAAGGTAAGTCAAGGGACTTCCCCATGATTCAGCAGGACTTGCCATCAGGTTGCATACCGAGTCTGTGGGCCACAAGAGCATCTCCTGTGGATAGTAAATCCTGCGGATTCTTGCAGCTTCTGTCTGCCTCATGGCTCCCAGTTCTCTGTGCTTCAGTGTGATTCTGACTTCTGTTTGGATGGACATGCCCTCTCTTTACTTATGGCTAATTTATTCTCACTGGTCATAAATTGGCCTTCCATGGGTGGCTTTTTGTACATCTATGTTAGGATTGTTTAGACACTGATTATAAAATCTCTCTCATTAGATAATGATAATAATAACCTAATTATTTCACTTTCAACTCTATCAAAAATGTATTAACAATAAATAATACAAACAGTAGCTAACATGAATGAATGTCCATCAGTACTGGGCACTGTGCTAAATACTTCATATAAGTTAGCTCGCCCAATCCTCCCATTGCTATTCTCACTCCAGAGTGAAGAATCTGAGTGGCATAGATTAAGGAACAAACCAAGGGGTGAAGGTGGAATGTGAACCCAGGAAGTTCCACTCCAAGACAGCAATCTCAACAATTTGGTAACTCTCTTTACTGCTTAGTGCCTGGGTTCTGAAATCTGGCTTTATGAACTTCTCTGCTGTGTGACCTGTCAGTTACCTGGACATTGCTAAATATCATTGGTTGGATTTTCATGAATATCAAATGTTAATAGGATCACAAGAGTGCAGATTTCATCACTCTTTTCGTAATGAATTGATGTTGCTTGGGTTTTATATTTTGTACTTAGTACAACAGCTATTTTTGAATATTACAAGGAAATATCTGGAAGCATCCAGATTAATAGACTGGTGATAAAATACTCCCCAAACCCAATGGCTCACTCAAAAAGAAGATATCTCTCTATAAAATAGTTTCCACAAATCAAACTTGAATAAATGCAGGGAGAATACATAGGTGCAAATTCAAGAGTTCTGAAGCATCATACTATAGTTAGAATAGCATAGGATTATTGCGAATTGACCTTGTACTGGATTTACCTTGTACTCTGGATAAAAACTTACATAATCATGAAGAAACTTATGAGACAGGCACTATTTTGATCCCCATTTTACAAATGCATAAAGGAGACAAAAGCAAACAAAAAAATTAAAAAGTGAAGTAATTTGGTCCCACAGCCAGTAAGTCATAGAGTCAGGATTTCAACTCAGCAGCCTGGCCTATGTTTATAGTCCCTGTTTGCTAGGTGATCATTCTGGTCCTTGTACTAGGCATCTATTACATAGCCATTTCTGTTTGTGCACTTAATTTCTTTGTGGTCACCACAAAAATGCAATTGTCTTTTCAAGGGCAGACTTTCCTAGAAGATATGGTGACTTGCAATGATACCAGCATTAGGAATGGCTATGGGAATCTCAGTACCTATAATTTATGATCCACATCTGTTATTTTTTCATTATTTGGAGAATATGATTATTCTATTTTCTTTTTCTTTTTCTTTTTTTTTTGTAGATGAACACCATGTCTTTATTTTATTGCTCTGTATGTGGTGCTGAGGATCGAACCCAGGGCCTCACGCATGCGAGGCAAGCACTCTACCGCTGAGCTACAATCCCAGCCTCGAGAATATGATTATTCTAAAGAATATTATTCTGTAATCCATTCCAGGCATCTGAGATTCTGGAATGTTTTAGCAGGAAGTTCCTGTGTTTGCCAAAATCCTTCACACATTTATTTATTTATTTTTAAGTGCCGCTCAGCCATTCTTTTTAAAAGTTTGTTATTTTTAGATATACATGACAGTAGAGTGCATTTTGACATATTGTACATACATGGAAAATATTCTAATTAGGATCCCATTCTTGTAGTTGTACAGCCAGTTTCACTGGCTGTGTATTCAAATATGAACATAGGAAATTATGTTTGATTCGTTTTGTTCTTCACACCTTTAAATTGCATAATTGATAAGGAGGCTGTGGTCCAAATGAATAGATCAAGAGATACAATAAGATAAGCCAAACATGTCAGAGACAGTTAAACTGTTTAATCCAAACACAGTTCAAGGAGGACCTTTCTGCATGATGAAATGCACAGGTAAGGGACCTTATTTGAATGTAGGAGAGAAGGTGGCTCATTGCTGGTGATGACTAGGACTGTAGCTTATACTTTGTACACTCAGGTCTGGTCTAGGCAGTTCTCAGTGAGGTACAGATATTAACTTTTCCAAATGTCAACCTGGCTTTTAATGTATCAGAAATGGGACACTTGAGTCCTTTAGAAATTCTCAGAAACTGACCATCTGGCAGTTTCTTTCCAGGAATGGTTAGTAAGGGAGATGAGATGGGCCCATGGAGTCTTCTCCTTGCCAGCTGGGTGAACTTGGGCCATTAGTCTTCATCACATTTATTTCTAATATGTGTAATTGACAGTTGTTTTTACCACAAAGGTTTTGTGAGAATAAATGAGCTAAAATATGTAAAATGCATGTACATAATATGTAACACAGCTATGTGAGCTGCTGTTATCACCATTATTGTGGCTACATCTCCCTCTGATGGTTTTTGGTCACGGCAAGGGGAAAAAACATATATATATATGAATGAAAGGGGGAAATACATATATAGGAAAGGGGGGAATATATATAAAGGAAAGGGGGTAATATAACCATACTATAACCATGGTATGCTGAATTTTTCACCTCTGTACCTTAAGGTAGTTATCAATCAGTTACAATCCTGGGCCATGGGAGAACTGTACTTGGCGCCCTTGGGTGTACTCACAGCTGAGGGGGTAGAAGGTGAGCAGGGATGGAGTGAAACGGAGACCCAGAGAGAGAGAGATGAGAGAGGGGAGGCGGGAAGAGAATTAATTCGCAGCAAAAAAGAACTGGCGCCTGACGCGAGCCGTCTTTGCGCTCTCCATGTCTCGGACCAGGAGGGAAGTATTTTACTTTCCAACACAGATAGAGTGTCACCGGGAGGGGAGACGGCCCCCCTTCCTTTACCCGTTTCCCTTCCACACCCTGCTTTGGACTCCGCCCGGTGATTGGCGGGCTCGACCCGGGCGGTCGCGGATTGGGGCTCGTCGGTCCGGGCCACCGGGTTTAAAGAGGGGGGCGGGGGCGCGCTACCCAGCAGCGCTGCCGTCCCCGCGGTGCGTCTGTCGCTGTCCCAGCTGTGCTCCCGCCGAGTCGTCCTTGCTGGGCTCGCAGTCTCTAGCGGCCCACTCCACCTCGAGTGTCCGGCCTCGGGCGATCGCCAGCAAGCGGCTCGCCAGTGCCGTACAGGGAGTACCTACCAGGGCAGGCGCTGTCCAGCCCGGGGTCCGGGCACAGCCAGTGAGGGTCGAGGCGCGTGGACGTCGGGGTGGCCACCATGGTGGCCACGTGCCTGCAGGTGGTGGGCTTCGTCACGAGCTTCGTGGGCTGGATCGGCATTATCGTCACCACATCCACCAATGACTGGGTGGTGACCTGTGGCTACACCATCCCCACCTGCCGCAAGCTGGACGAACTGGGTTCCAAGGGGCTGTGGGCTGACTGCGTCATGGCCACGGGGCTGTACCACTGCAAGCCCCTGGTGGACATCCTCATCTTGCCCGGTAAGGACCCCCACTGTGCAAGCGCTGCTTTCTAAGCCCACATTCTCTGGGTAGACCAGAGACGGGACAGTTGACAGAGTTCAAAGAAAAATTTGGGCGCGCAACGACCTTTGAGACTCCTGTTTACACCCCCAACTCCCACCCTGCTGTAGAATTAGGCAGCTCTAAACTTAATCCCTCTAGGTCTCAGTTTTCTTATCTAGAAATTGGGATAATAATGATAATTTGGCTACTGGCCCAGCTGCTTTAAGAATTTAATGAACTGAGATGTAGACATAGAGTAGGGACACAGACCAAGTGGATTCCCACCATCCCACTCCTCCACCGCTCCCACGGTCAATTGACCAGAAGTACTTTACTGCCCTGGTCCCAGGCTCTTCCCACAGGCTCCGGGCTGCCAGTTCAGATTCCTGTAGAAGCGAGCAGGGAGTGAAACGCAGGCATCGCAGGCATCCGAGGGATTCAAACACGTGCCGGCTGTTTGTCAGCCCTCCTGGGACGGGTCAGGCGTGGTGGAGAGGTTAGGGAGCTCCTATCTCCACTCGCTGGGTCGCCAATAAGTTCATGTCTAAGGATGTCTCTGGGCTGCCCAGTTTAGCAAATCCCAGGTTGATTCTCGCAGTCCCTAGGATCTGTTTTATCTACTCTACCCCACCTCCACCTCTGCTATAGAGGAGTAGGACAGTGAGGCTGAGGTGACACCCTCCTCTGCCCCGCGACCCTCCAGTTGTCCTGGGAAGAGCAGGCTGCATTGCCAGACACTGAGTGCCCTCTGACCTGCAGCTGTGTCTCAGAGTGGAGAGCAGGGGAAAGAATTGACCAGTCTCCACACCTCACCCACGCCCACTGGGGGCCCCATCTTCCTTTGCAGTCCTGTGGAAAAATTCTGGGCAAAATTCAATTCCAATTTAACTATGAGCCAAGTTGAATGAATAGCTCACGGGGCCCCTCCTCAAGTTTTCTGCTAGAAATCTGCTCTGCCTTGCGGGCTCATTCTGGACCCGGCCCCTACGTGGTGGCCTGTTGTCACTTGAGCCTTTGTGAATTATGCGCTGTTAAAGGCAAGTCCTGGCTTCCCTCAGACGGAAGAGAAATCTGGCTCTGAAGCGGCTGCTCTAGCAACAGTTCACTCTGTGCCTTCTCTGAGAAGTCTTCCACGTTCAGAAACTCTGTGCCTGGTTACTGCCCCAAGTTGTCCCTATTTCCCATTCCTAGTAGTTGGAATAAATATCCCTTCTTCTTTGCTGCCCTAGTACTTGGCTTATCCTTATCACCTCACTTTTCTGTTTTTTTTTTTTAATTGTTGTAAGTTAAGTTCTCTCATGACATTGCACATTTTTTGAAGATGCAGTTGGCCTCCTATTGTCTTTGCATCCTCTGCTGACCTGGGTGTTGCCTCTGGTACATAATAGGTATGCACACTGCACATCAGGTCTGCGTTTCACTACCCTTTCAGAAAGCCGGAGGAGACCAGGAAACCCTGATCAGGATCCATTCAGTTAATGCTAGTCCTGGTCCCAGGACTCGCAATCTGGGTGATTAGAGAAAAGCTGTTAACCTCTTTGAACCCCATTTGTCATGTTTTAAAAGTAAAAATAAAATCAACCACCTATCTTTCAGGATTGCTTTGGGGATTAAATGAGATAAGAAATGTAAACCTTTTGTATAGTAGATGTTCCATACAGGGTAAAATCTGTAACCCCACTTAACCCCCATTTTTTTTGTTGTAATTAAAATCTGGGCATGAATTTTTAAGGACATTTGACTGAAGCATAAATTTATTCCCCTGGAGTTAAATTTACTGAAAATTCAGTGCTAAGTGGTTTGGTTTCTGAGAACATGGGCCATCCTCCAGGTGGAAAACATTATGAAGAGGGCTTAATCCTTCCTGCTCTTCCTTCCTTACACTTTGGTTGGGGGCAGGGATGGTCCTCAGCCTCCATTTTTGACTTCTGGACATGACCTTGGCACTGTAGAACGTGGACAGCCTGTGCCATGAATTTTAGAACCTCTGTTGCTAGTTGACTGCCTACTTTGTGTCTTTCCTGCCTTTCCTACAGATTGAAAGGCCAGGGAGGTATTGGGCCTCAGACTTCTTTGGCTCATCTTTGGGAGTCTTCAAGTCAACAGATGCCCAGTGAATTATATTTAATTTCGAAGAAGCTGACATAGACAGTGGTTGGAAGAGAGCCCTTCTGGAACCTGAACTCTGGCAAAATCTACCTTGCTAAGAGACAGTGCTGAACTTGGGTCTTGGTGCATAAGACAGGCTGGTTGGATTTGGTATGGGGGTCCTGGTATATAAGATAGAATTAATAACTCTAGGCAAAAAAAAGGAGGGTAATAAATGCCACTTTTTGGGGGGGAGGAGGATGTTTTAATGAGAAACAATTTGAAAGTGTAACAGTAAATTTAAGTTTGTAAATTTCTCACAGGACCTTGTCATATTTATTCTACATAAATATTGTACATATTATAATCTGTTTTTCTTTTAGTTGTAGATGAACACAATATCTTTATTTTATTTATTTTTATGTGGTGCTGAGGATCGAACCCAGTGCCTCATGCATGCGAGGCAAGCACTCTACCACTGAGCCACAATCCCAGCCCCTATAATCTGTTTTTTAAGATTTTTTTTAGTTGTAGATGGACACAAACATCTTTATTTTATTTATTTATTTTTATGTGGTGCTGAGTATTGAAGCCAGTGCCTCACGCATGCAAGGCAAGCACTCTACCACTGAGCTACAATCCCAGCCCTGTAATCTGTTTTTTAATAAACTTGTTACTTGGCATTTTACTTGACAGTATAAAGTTTAGATAGCTTTGTTGTACTCTATTATTATTTAATCCACTTATTCCTTCATTTATAATTTTTTTGTTTACATTATCATTTGTAGTCACATGAAGACCAAGGCAAGTGTCTGCCCTCCAGGAATCCCCAGGGCTAGAGAGAGAACTTTTAGACAATGATGGACAATTGGGGAAGCATGTTCAGGGCACTGTGGGTCAAGATGGAGTCTGAACATCTGTAGAGGGCAGGAGTCATGAGGACAGCATCCTCTGAGGAGCTAGTGGAGAGAAGAATCCTGAATCTTAGCCTACTGTAGTTCAGGGGCACACACGATTCATATCCAAAGTGAATTAAAAGTGCATGTATAAGCATGATATCAGTTAATACACCTGCAGATAAAAGTAATAACACAAGTGATAATGGCTAATTTTTTTCAGTGCTCAGCATAGAAATTGTTTTAAGCACTGAGTAAATTAATTAACTTACTCTTCTGTAGAATTCTATCAGAGAGATGTAGGTACTACTATTATTTTTACTCCATAGATGAGGAAATAGCAGTTAAGTAATTGCCCAAAGTCACATAGGTAGAGCAGATCAACAGCAGACTGGAACCCATACAGACTATTGCAGAAGACTTCTTTGAAGATTCGAGTTTCCACCGGAGTCTTTTACAAGTTGTTATAATAATGTAAATAGACTCTGGACCCTTCATCCTGGAAGCTTGACCAAATGGCCTAAACCAGGAATCCCCATTCCATTTCTTTAACCCTCATTTTTTTTTGTTTTTGAGTTGCTGTAAAAGTTGAAGGTGTGTAATTATCCTGGACAACATTTAGCCTATTTCAAATCTTGGAATGAGGTGAGAAGAAGAAAGGAAATCCTGTGAGGTGGGCCTCAGGAACCAAGAGGACCCTTGATCTAACCCACCCTATCTGTTCTCTTGTTCTTAGGCTATGTGCAGGCTTGCCGGGCCCTAATGATTGCTGCCTCAGTTCTGGGTCTGCCGGCCATTTTGCTGCTGCTGACGGTTCTCCCCTGTATCCGAATGGGCCATGAGCCTGGTGTGGCCAAGTACCGTCGGGCCCAGCTGGCAGGCGTCATGCTCATTCTGCTGGGTAAGCCTCCTATACACACCCAACTCTGAGAACCTGATGGATCTCAAATCTTGTGGTTGCTGCTTCAAGTTCAAGAGAAACGTGAAAGGAAGCCAAGAGAATTCATGAGGCAATTGATGCCATAAGAGATCCCCTCCTATTTGATGACAAGTTTAAACAGAGGCCCAGTAATGTGTGTGTGGGAGGGACTGCACAGAGAAATAAGTTTAAAAAGGGTTTGAGAGTTGAGGGTAGCAAAAACTAAGGGAGAGACTAGAAGAACGGAACAGATTGCATGGTGGCTCTCCATTCAGGCCACACAATGGACTTTCTTTTTTTTTTGGTACGGAGGATTGAACTCCAGGGTACTTGATCACTGAGCCACATCCCCAGCCCTATTTTGTGTTTTCTGTAGAGACAGGGTCTCTCTGAGTTGCTTAGCACCTCGTCGTTGCTGAGGCTAGCTTTGAACTTGTGATTCTCCTGTCTTAGCCTCCCTAAGTGCTGGGATTACAGGCTTGCGCCACCGCGCCTGGCTTGGACTTTCTTTTAGAACCCTTATATTCAGGTCCCACAGCAGATAACAGAATCAGAAGTTTCTGGGGATCAGCCAGGGAAAGATATTTTTGAAAGCTCCTGGGTTGATTCTTATGTGCAGCCAAGATTGAAAACCTGTTAATATATGAAGAAAGAGAAAAAAAGTAAAGTTTATTAAGTGTGGTAAACTAGTAGAGGATGATTCCCCTACTAGCTCACCACTAGTAGTAAGTGCTCATTGAGCACATGCACCAGGCTTTACATGGACCTTAGGGACATGGGGCAGGGGGAGGCAGTGTCTGCTTTGAGCGTACCCAGAGTGTGTGGCATGTGCTCATCTAAAATGGTACCCAGGCTATGCACACAGTAATAAGGCACTGAACCCAGACTGGGTGTTTCCCAGAGTGGAGGAACCCAGTGATGAGTCGTGAGAGTTGAAGAGAAGGTGGTCAGATCATGGATTGGAGAATGGGAAAGTCTAGGTCAAGGAAATGTCACATGCTTGTTCAGCTTTGCTGATCACACCTGCACCCAAGGCTTGATTTAATAACCAGTGTAGGAGGCTTTTTGCTCTGCTCTCTTTGCTGATTTCATTTCTCTCCATTTCCCCCCTGGATACTGATTCCATTAAACCTAAATCCTTATAGAAGACGTGGATTTTAAGAGCAGTGGCTCTTATTGCAGAGTGTGCATATCAGTGAGCAGAAACTGATCTGGATATGGGTTAGATAGAAAGTCACTTGCTCCTGGGACAAGAGATTCCCATTCCCAAAGTGGCAGATTTGGTCATGCAACCATGCACTTGAGGGGTCGGGGAAGACGCGTCCGGGTTCTGTATATGTCCATGCCACTTACGATGCTCACTCCCCACCAGGAGGCTTCTCACTCACAGTGACCCCAGTGAGATGAGGGCACATGAGAGGTGGGCATCATTTCCTAGGATTACAAAAAGGCAGAGGTTTGTGGGTGCTTGTGAAAATGTGGAGAATTCAAAGGGTGGGGGGCGTGCCTGTGTGTGGTGAAAAAGACTACTAATTTCCAGACAAGAATCTGGGCATGGAAATTTTGATTCCAGCCACAAAGAATCTGCGTGCAAGTGCCACACAGAACACACACACAGCCTCCTGCTCTATAACGTGCAGGCGCCCCTTCTCGTGGTCAGATCTCGGTGTCCCTTTCTGATGGGGAGGCCAAAGCGGTACCATAAACTGGGTAGTGGAATCCAGAAGACTCTTCCTAGCCACTGGCTGTTTTTTTTGTTACTTTCCTCACATTCTCCCAGAAGCACCAGAAGGTTCTCTTGGGCTTGGAGGATGGCAGAGCCGAAGGATGGGTGTGTCGTCTCAAGTGTTCATCTTTAGAAATGCTGGCCTTTCATAAGAGAATCACAGAGTATCCACAAGTGGATTAAAATAAATACAAACAAACTGCAGGAAATAGAGCAATAAAAACAAAGAATAGATAGACTAATGGGTTTTAAAACAGCTAAATTGTCTAGTTGAATAACAAAGTTTTTTTTTTTTTTTGGTAGGGGGATTAAACTCATGGGCACTCGACCACTGAGCCACATCCCCAGCCCTATTTTGTGTTTTATATAGAGACAGGGTCTCACTGAGTTGCTTAGCGCCTCGCCATTGCTGAGGCTGACTTTGAACTGGCAATTCTCCTGTCTCAGCCTCCGAAAGAGCAGGGATTACAGAGGGTTTTTGTTGTTGTTTGTTTGTTTGTTTTGGGGTCAGGGAAGCCACCAGTGATTTGAAATTTCTTAGTTGAATTAGGTTTTCTTTCTTTATTGTTTTTTAATGTGTATTTTTTTTTAATATTTTGTTTAGTTGTAGATGAACACAATATCTTTATTTATTTTATATGGTGCTGAGGATCGAACCCAGTGCCTCACGTATGCGAGGCAAGCGCTCAACCGCTGAGCCATAACCCCAGCCCCAGGTTTTCTTTATTTTTTAAAGTGGCTTCGTATAGGCAGACAAGGGAAGTGAAGTGGGGCCAGGGGGTGGGGGTGGGCCCCTCAGTCCCTGTTTGCCTATGTGGAGTGAGACTATAAGGGAGACAGGGTGTCTGGTGATCTGACCCCGCAGGAAGCCTCTCTAGCTGCTCCCACTTGGAGGGGGTGAGCAGACACACTCTTGGTCCCTTTCCAGTGTTGTCCACCTCTTGGATGGCTTCTGTCCGAATTTGTTTCTCAGTGGGTTGCTGCTTGCCTTTGGGCTGGATGTTGTTTTGACCGGAGGAGCCAGCTCTGGAAATGTAAAGCTCATTGTCTCAAGTGTGGCACCTGCTGATCCCCTCTAGGTCTTCTCACCCCAGCCCTAACTGCCTTGTTTTCCACCCTTGGCAGTGAGAGGGAGGAGCAAGAGAGAGTGAAGGCTCTCTTTGTGTAGCTCTGGTTGGTCTCTGTCACTGTCCCAGGCAAGCCAGTGCCGGGCCCATGCTGGGTCCTAGGGTCACCGGATGGTGCACCAGCTGAGGTGTGGTTGCTGACCAAAGTGGGTGGGGCAACACTGGAGTTGGGGGCCTGGGAACTGGACACAGTATCACATGGATCCTGGCATGGAAACTGTGAATACAATTAAAAGCAGCTCTTCCTGACCCTGAAGATCTGTAAATTTTTTTTTGAAAGCTTAAAAAATTATGTCTGTTGTTAACAACTCTTCTGAGCAGTCTCAGTTTAATGGTGTTAGGTTTGGTTCCTGCTGTGGGGAAGGAATACAAGCCTGATTCTGCTGGCTTCTTTAGCCAGATGAGTAGCTCAAGGAGCAGCAGGCTTCTCAGATCTGGGGTGGAACTGAGGCCAATCTAATCTGTTTGTAGCTTTTCAAGAGTCCTTGCCAAGGCAGGAGGTGCCTAAACCCTGAATTGTTTTATCTAGTCAGCTGGAGTCAGACCCATCTGTACTGAATTTGGAATCTCTTGCTTTCTAGTTGTTTAAACTGGGGCAAGAACTTGATGTCTCTGAGCCTTTCTATAAAATGGTAATGATAATACTTACTTCTTTGGTTTGAAAGAACAGAGAAATTGTCTAGCAAGGAATCTGCCACATAGTAAATGCTCAGTAAATGGTTGTTCTTTTTCTTGTTGTTGGTTAGAGGAAAAAGAGTTAACCCAGAGGGCAACTGGTTATTCTTCCAGTCATGTCTAATTTCTGCAGGGTCATCTCCACTCTTGGAACTGGTGAGGAGAGACAATAACCTGTTTCTGGAAATATACCTTGTATCCTGGTCTAATGGAAATGTTTCCTTTGTTGACTCTGTTGAAAAAACAGAGCATGGGGGTCAACAGTTGAGGATTTTTGCTTATTCCATTATGGAAAGTCAAAGCAAGCTACCCTACTGGAAACACTGACTCAGTTCTGCTTCACTTTAATTCTTACCTTGCTGCAAGTTACAAAGTAAAGTTAGAAAGTACTTTATTTGGGTGTTTCCTAAGGGAATGAGGTAGAGAATAGATGAAAAGGCAATGTGTCTTGCTTCTTAATTAGAATCCTTTTGTCTTTTTCCTTTTTAAAATTTTTTTTGGGGCCTCTCCCATGCAAGGCAAATGCTCTACCACTGAGCTACACCTGCAGCCCTTTTAAAATTTTGTTTTGTGGCAGGGTCTCACTAAATAGCCCAGGCTGGCCTCAACTTGTGAACCTCTTGCCTCAGCCTCTGGAGTAGCTGTGCTCGCAGGTGTGTGCCACAGTGATCCCCTCTTCTTCCTTTTAAAACACCTGATCTTTGTTGGTAGTGGAAAAAGTTGACTTAATTTGGAACTTCAGGTTAACATTAAAATTGTAGTAAAATAAAGGGTGTGGGCAAATGTGAGACGAACTGAACTTGTCATACACACACAGGATCAGATGTTCTGTAGGAAAAAAGAATTCTTGAGTGTGGAATGAATAGTGATGCCCTTAATTCAGGACATTGGGAAAATGCTTAGAAAAATTCCTTATGTGCATGTGTGAATATGTAACAAGGAATCCCATCATTACATATAATTATAATGCACCAATTAAAAATATGGAAAAAATCTTCCTCCAAATAAAATTTGATATGGATAGTAGAAAGAATGTGCCATCTGAGTATGACTGTTGCTTAAAATGATCTCATCAGCAAAGTTGGAGGCACTAACTGCTTTGGGAATACTTCCTGCTTCTAAATTCTTTGGTGAAAAAAAAATAATAACAAATATCTGGGGATGTGGCTCAGTGATAGAGCTCTTGCCTGGCACGCTTGACCTGGATTCAATCCCCAGTACCACAAAACAAAAAACAACCATAAGCTGGCTTTGAAAAGCTATAGGAAAAAAAAATAAAGATAACGATACATGGAATAAAAATCTTGAAAGTGAGCCAGGACAGTAGTGAATTCACATATTCCATTGTTGTGATGATTATTATAAATATTAGCTTCTCCTAAAGGTCACTCGTGTAAGAGGAGTATGTTACATGTCAACATTTTAGAGAATGATAAACGAGGAAGAGAAAAACTCAAAACTTTTCTAGTTTTATCTGAGAACAGTAAATAGATATTGACTCCATGAGCTCATTAGAAATCTTGCTACTTGTTGGCTTAATTGATTCCTTTGTGAAAAGCTAAAATTAATTATTGCTACTTAGGTTGTATATTATAATAGTATTGACACTGAAGTAGCATTCAGTGTATTGTAAAATGTTAAATGGAGGAGGATGTAAAAACCCTCGTGGAAAATTTTAAGTGTACATGAAAGAATAGTATAGTAGATCTCCACGAACCCAGACTCTTCAGTGATGATCAGTTTGTGTCCTATCTGCTTCATCTTCCCAACTCTATTTCTTCCAGGCTCCAGATGTTTCTGTCTCAAAACTCAGCTTTGTATCAAGGAGGATTTCTCCCCCAGTATTACTAATATAGTCAGAACAATTCAAGTAATTTTGATACACATATTGCTCTGTGGTAGAAATGAAGCTTTGAAAGTACATTTAATATCTTGTATTGATAGTAACAAAACTTGAAAAAAGGCATTCATTAGAGGAAGGCAGAAATATCAGCATCTTTTTCTCCTTTCTCAATTGTTACCTCACAAATCAAACACATCTGTATCAATTTTATTTAACTTCATTACCTTTCTTTTTCTTTTTTTGCTATTAAAACTTTTGACACCTAAAAATTGTACTATCTACGAGGTTGTCTCACGTATATTTAACTCCCTAATATCACCATGTACCATTTAATCTCTTAAAACCTTGAAAGTACACTAAACGGAAATTGCTCTAAAATTGCCTTTCCAAATAATTTCTCGTTGGTTAAGTCAGATCATTGTTAATTTTTAACAAGGGTTTATCCTATCAACTAAGAAACACATTGTATGACATTACTTGAAACTTGTTTTCAAAAGAGATAATAGTTTTTATTCTTTGAAGGGTAAAGTATTCTTATGAAAGGATCGGTATCCACACAGTGAAGTTTCCTTCTTTCTTGTCTTACCTCTAGCTAAGAATATTCACAATTTTTACTTTCTATTCCCAAATAGCAGATTATTCCTCATCTCTTGTACAATTAATGAGTGCATCTTCCGAAGCTAACACAGGAGAAGGAGAGGGAAAAATCTGAGTGCTAAAATTGTTTTTGGAGACTTAATTAAAAAAAAAAACTTTGATTACACAAAAGAGTGAAAATTTCCTCTGTATTTTTTTTTAATTTTCCTTACCTTAAAGAAAAATGTGACTTTTTAGAAAAACACTTTATTTTCCCCTAATAACAGAATCATTTCACACTTTTTTGGTGGTGGTGGTGGGGCGGCTAGAGAGTGTCTGCAAATGCAAATGAATTTAGCAAGGCTTCTGTGTCCTTAACAAAGTCCAAAATTAGTGACAGTTTTATTAATATTTCACAATTTTTAGTGATTTGTTTTGCATTTTTAACTTTACTGGTCATATTCTTTTCTCCCTCAGACCGTGGCTGACATGGAGTAAATTCTCTTTTAGTTTCTAAACATTTTTCAACTGGAGTTCAGTCGAAGGTCACTGCTCCCAGTGAGCTTCTCATTTCCTTTCATGTTGTGTGGTAGTCTGTCTTTTCTTAGTGGTTTTGATGTGGTTCATCTTTGAGAGCCACAGGAATTCCTCCCAGAGTGCGTTTATGTATTAGGAAATAAAGAGCCTGCTGGTGCTCATTTGCCTTGTTTTGTAAGGATTATAAAAGAAGGAAACTTTTAATGATGTAAATCACGGGCGTGTGGCTCTATGTGTGTTAAAGCCATATTAAGCTTTGATGACTTTGGAAGTCAGTTTTGGTGTGTATGAAGGGGAAAGTAAAGCTCTGGGTGCACCCATTTCCTCATCCAGTCCTCTGAGGTTCATTATATAAATGTCCAGACATTTTTCTCCTTCTTCTCCCTCCTCTTCCTCCTCCTCCTCTTCTTCTTCTTCTAATTAGTTATTTTTAAAAATATTTTTAGTTGTAGATGGACACGATACCTTTATTTTATTTATTTATTTTTATGTGGTGCTGAGGATCAATCCCAGTGCCTCACATGTGCTAGGCAAGTGCTCTACCACTGAGCTACAACCCCAGCCCCTTTTCTAATGAGTTATATAGCAATATAATCTAACCAAATCTCTGACACTTAAAACCAACTGAAGGTGACCTTTGGAAGATGGAGTCTGATTTTTTCCTTATCTGAAGAGAACCTAGTTATTATTGTTAACCTAGTTATTATTGTTTAAAGAATCAAGTGAACTTAGAATTTCTTGTCTTATTCTATAAAATCTAGACCAAATCTCAAAGTTGTTTGGTTTCATGGAATATCAGGGGTGCTTTCTTGCATGTGTGCATATCTGTGTGTGTGTGTGTGTGTGTGTGTGTGTGTGTTGTATTTGTGAATACAAAGTAACTGAAAAATGTGAAACTTAATTTGAATGGTAAGTTGTTTTGAAACCAGTTAATTGTTTATGGGAAAGATTAAGGGTATTGAACCAAATCAGTTGTTTGGGAATTAAATCTTTTATGTATTTTTTTCCTACATAATTTAGCTTTTAACTCCCTGCCTTTTTCCTCTAAACAAGCCTGGGTGTTTGGTAGCCCTTGCTAGGTTGCCCGTAGTGGAACAGATGCCACTTTGGATGTCTGGGGTGAGTGGCTGGACTGTGTATTGCTATGGAGAACCTACTGTAGTTCTCTTTGGCCGAAATACTCTAGAGGAGAATTTGGGTCCCCTGTGCCTTGCCGCAAGTGATTTTCCAAGAGAGCCTAATTTGAAATCCATAGCTGTAGGAAGAGAAAGAAAAGGACTTTCTCCTGTATCTGAGGTTTTCAAAGCCTTGAGCTGGAAAGGGAAATCTCAAACATCAGTCTTCCCATATCTGCATATGCAGATAATCTGTTACTTGGGAGGCTGAAGCAGGGGGATTGTAAGTTTGAGGCCAGCCTGGGCAATATAGCAAGACCCTGTCTCAATAAGTAAATAAAAATAAAACAAAAATGACTGGAGATGTAACTAAAAGGTAGAGCGCCCCTGGATCGAATCTCTAGAACTACAAAAACAAAACAAAGCAAAACGAATCTCCTTAATTATGTGGATAGCTCACTATTGATGCCAGACACTGGGATCCTGATGACACAGGAACTAAATTGAGTGAAGCAAGAGAACATGTAGACAAGGCTTTTATTGGGGCCTTTGTTTAGCAAGAGAGACACAGTTCTGATAAGACCTCAGGCTGGCTCCCTGAGCCAAAGGTGGAAGCTCATTTTATTGGTATTTTCCGGGGGTGGGAATGTTAATTCGCTTTAGGTGTACTGAACTCAAGCATTTTCCCCTGTGTTAAAGATAAGTTACTGCAGCTGCTTAAGAGGACACATATAGAGCAGCCTGACCTCAATGAGGCAAAGCTCACGTGGGTTGAGGGTGGGACACTCGAAGCCTCCTGGGTTCTGCTGTCAGGCTGTGAGCCAAGGCCCACAAGTACATTTGCCCCTCATCCCTATGGTGGTCCTGTCTCACTATAAATGGAGTGAACTCAGGCTGTTAGAAAATCCATCTGGACAATTGGAAGGCCCCCTAGTCCACTCTTGTCTCTGACTTCCACTGTACTTTTTGGATAGGAATCACACCTGTTTATGTGTATGTGTACCCAGCTTGTGGGAGCAGGTTTATTCTTTTGTCAACAAAAAACTATTACAAGATAGGTTAGTGCAAAGAGACAGCTGGGTCTTTCAAAATGGGTAAAACTTAAATCTTTACTAAAGTTTGAAGCAAATGTATCATGCTGTATGTTTCAGTGTTTATTTAGAGAAAAAATATATTTCTTTTCCGTAAGGCATAAAGAAAGGGTAAGTTAGGAAAATCACTTAGTATGAGTAGAAATCAGAGAAAAGCTTGCTGAGTTGAAAGTGACGAGGGTACCCCAGGTGGCACACCAGACTGGCAATTCAGACCCGGCCTTGAATTTATTGATGGCTTCTAACAAGTGGAAACTTCACTATTACTGTTAGTCTTATGTCTATTAACTCTAATGTGCCATACCAACTTAAAGTTTTAAACAAAATTTCCATCCTGTTTGCAGTTGTGAGAAATCAGATTTTACCAAAGGAAGTCATGGAGTTACTTTGTTTTGAGCCATAATTTTAATCTGTAATTAAAATTCAAGAATCAGTTCTTTTGTCTCAACAGCCTCATGATAAATATTTAATGGCTCCAGGCAGCTTGTGACTACCCTGTTTGGTAGTAAAAATTTAAAAAAATTATCTTCATAGGCCCTTGTTTTTATTTTAATAGACTCTTGTTCTATTAGGAAGAGGAGAAGAACAAAACGAGATAGCAGCTATTTCTTATTTCAATCTGTAAAATCTCAACCTAATCTGGAGGTTAGCCTGATTGGTGCAGGACCATTAGTAAGGTTCTACCAATCTTGACCCATCATAAAAAAATATTATCATCATAAAAATCTTTGAATAGGTGAATTATTTTACTCCAAGGACTTCATTTTTGTGTTGGGATTTTGTGATTGTGACTAGCATAGCACAAATTCAGACTTTTAGCTGATGTTCCGCTTACTTCTAGTAACATTCACCACAGCAAGAGAAATTGCATAGCTTCTCCAGGTCTTTGTATGTGAACTGAAAAAACTGAAAAAATAGCGAACTGAAGCAGGCATCATCTTGTTGCCCAGTCTCTCAGTAGCTCAGGTCATTCAGTCATTCAAGAATACATAGAGAATACATAGAGAATACATAGAGCACCGTGTGCTATGCCTGGTGCCAAGCTAAACATTGAATTTGCAGACATAAATAAGGCACAGCCCCTGCCTTCAAAAAACTCAGAGCCTAGCCAGGCGCGGTGGCTCAAGCCTGTAATCCCAGCACTTAGGGAGACTGAGACAGGAGAATCGCGAGTTCAAAGCCAGCCTCAGCAATGGCGAGGCGCTAAGCAACTCAGTGAGACCCTGTCTCTACATAAAACACAAAATAGGGCTGGGGATGTGGCTCAGTGGTTGAGTGCCCCTGAGTTCAATCCTCGTTGACAAAAACAAAACAAAAAAAAAACAAAACTCAGAGCCTGGCAGAGGAAATAGACCTATAAGGAGAAAATTATAATCTGATTAGGTGACTGTAGTAATAGACCTGATATTAGATAGAAAGACATGATGTACAAGTAAAAACAAAATTTTGGTCTTCAAGGATTCATTTTTCAGTTTTCACATGAGAGTTCTTTTGTCACTGCCAACTATTGAAAAAAATAAGGACCCAGCAGGCCAAGCTGCTTTGACACGACTTATTCTATAGCGCAAGCCTTTAGGTTCTGATTGCCGAGGGAGCGGAGCTATGCGTGTAGAGCTGTGCGTACAGAGCTGTTCGGGAGCAGTTGGGAGGCGTTGCACGTGGAGCGAACGCACTCAGTCACCGCTTTTTTCTGTCTCCCCAGCTCTCTGCGCCATCGTTGCCACCATCTGGTTCCCTGTGTGCGCCCACCGTGAGACCACCATCGTGAGCTTTGGCTACTCCCTGTACGCGGGCTGGATCGGTGCGGTGCTGTGCCTGGTGGGTGGCAGCGTCATCGTCTGCTGCGCTGGAGATGCCCAGTCTTTTGGTGAAAACCGTTTCTACTACTCTTCGGGCTCCAGCTCCCCGACTCACGCCAAGAGTGCGCATGTATAAGAGAGCTGCCATGGTACCCATGGAGGTGCTGTGGATGCTGGGCCTGTGGCCCTAGGTTCACTTCTCTGCCAGGCACCAAAGCCAAAGGTCTAGAAAACATCCTGCCTGGCGTTTTGTAGTCTTAACACCAATTTCCCCCACCCCCACCACGTTTTGGTTGCCTTAAAAGAAATCTCTGGCTCAGATAATGCCCACATAGTTTCCATGGTGTTGCCCACTGTTATCTCTTTTCTCGGGCATCCCTTTGTTGTTGATTTAAAAAAATAATACTTTTGTTTCTCTCTAAATTTTAAATGTCTTGCAAACATGACTGAGTTGGGTGTGGGTGTGGGAGCGAAATAAAAAGACACTTTTCAAACTGTTACAGATGACAATGGCAGTCTCATAAAGATGCCTCTCTGTTTGCTCCCTCCTCTTCAATTCCAAGGTCATTTACTTCTAAGAGGTTAAAAAAAAAAAAAGACAGAATCGGGGACATGGGTGGGGAGGGAGGGGAATTGTGGAACTTTCTCTCCATGGGAAAGTTTCCCTTTTATAAGTTGAGGGCAAGGGGTGGGGATATTTTTTAGTTTGTGATTTTACATTTATCTGTACATACTTTCTTCAAGATTGATTGTTTTTATAACCATGGTTTTCCTGAAATTCTCAGTTCATCAGTATGAAGGAAATGAACCAAATAGACTTTAATCATGCAATAAATAACAGTACAAGTGAGTATAACTTTTACTGACGTTCCATTTTTGATTTCCAGATTTGTGTGATACAGTTTTTAATCCCACTTTTGCATATGCTTCGAATTAAACACCTTTTAAAAGCCCTTTCCCTTTTCTCTGTTTTTGTTCTGTTAGCTATCTTGAAGCGATGTTTAACGTAAACTGTACTGTTGAATTTGGCTTTACGGGTGTAAATGCTGATGGCATTATCAGCGTCTGAGACCCTAGACTCTCCAAACATGGATGGTGCATTTGGTTCCTTAAGTGAAATCTGTGCAATAAAATAACAAACTGTCTGCAAAACTGGTCTTCAATCTCCCATTATATCCAGAGGTATCGTCTACTGATTTTAAAAAGTCTCATTAAGCTCTACTGATAATTTATAGGGGACCTGATCAGTGAGTCAGGAATAAGTCATTCTGCATTGCACTGAGTAATTAAAAATTATATTTTATTCACTAATATTGTAGTGATAATGTATGGTCATAAAAATGTAACCTTAATGTTCTCTAGGTTTCTATAATAGAGTGACTTTATGGCCTCTTTAAATCATAGGTAAATGGGCTGCAATCAGAAACCAAGTGCTAAGCATTACACAGTTAAATTCCTTTATTTGCTTTGAACATTTAGTAAAGAATTGACTACTGAGTATGAGGGAGAATTTTTTAAAAAACCATTTCATGGGGTTTTTTAGTTATAATAACAAGTTATAATACCTAGTTATTATACTTTAGTTGTAATACCTAGATGCATTTTGTTGAAACACATATAAGTAGATATCTGGAAATTCTGGACAAAGACACACTGAGTGGAGTTTTATTTGTTTTCTATTCCAGAATCTGTCAAATTATGGGCCTACTCTAATAAAATAGATTACTATTTATTTTGGCAGACATTTTCCAAATAAAATACTAATCTCATTAGTTGATAGTATAATAATTGGCAAACATTTCCTCTTTGGAAATATCCATTTATGTCAGACATTTGCAGAAATTTATGTACATTAGGATATTATAACCTGGTAGAAACCATTTCTAAATTATCTGTGCAGAAAAGACAATATTCATGTTGACAAAAATATTTGCTTTGTTATGAGACAGTTTTTGCTAGGATATGAATCATGACTATATTGGAGAGCCCTCCCTACCTCATTAAAACATGTCAGAGTTTATGAACATGAATGGAGCAGAAGGCATGTGGAGGGAGAAGTAAGATGTTAGATCCTCTTGTACCCTTTCCTCACCACCAACCAGAAGCATCATTAAGTACAGTAGTTATCTTAGGGACATGCTAGTGCTAGTTCCTCCCATGAGGCTGCTGCTTGCTTCAGTGTAGAAGCGGTGAGCTACCTTAGTCCTACTTTCCCCTGAAGCTTGAGGGGTGAGACCTTACACCTTTCCTAGCTAACATTGTCTAGATTAACTAAGCAATCCTATTTTGTAGGTCCTAACTGTAGTGTTAGGGTTTAAGATCAGTTTGAGGAAGGAGGGTAGATTTTCCTCTAGAACAGCACTGTCCAATGGGAACATGTGTGTCACATATGTACTTTAAAATTTTCTAGTAGCCACATTTTTAAAAAATCTAAAAATAAAAGGAGAAATACTGGGGAAAGATATTGGGCCAAATTATATTGTTATATTGTGTGCATGTATGAATATGTAACAACGAATCCTACCATGATGTACAACTAAAATGCACCAATAAAACAATATGGAAAAACTAAAACAAATGAAATTAATTTTAACATATTTTACTTGATGTAGTATATGAAAATATTATCACTTCAATTATAATTAATTCTTTTTTTATTATGTTTTTGGATTCTAGTGTGTGTTTTACACTTAAAGCACATCTCAATTTGTACCAGCCACATTTCAGGGACTCAATGACCACATGTACCTAGAGGCTATTTTAATTAGACAATATGTTATAAAATAAGAGAGTCTTTCTCAGTAATCATCAAGAGGGATTCAATCTTAATATGTCTGCATTCAATAGATTTCCATCAGAACTTGGCAATTATAATTTATCAAACAGTTATAATAAATCTCCAGGTGAAGACAATGGCCCTCAATCCTGTGTGAAGTGCCAGACCTAATGTATTCTATCTAAATAACAGGGCAAGGGGAATTCATGTCTTTCAGACCTGTTTGTGTCAGGAACTTCACACATTTATTCCTTCCCACAGCCCCTACTTTATGGATGAGGAAAATGAGATGTAGAAAAGTTCAGTTTGTATATCAAGATCAGACAGCCACTATAAAGAATTAAAAGGAATTTAAGACTATTTAAAACCTCCATTCTCCAACTTGAGAATCACTCCTAGGAAGTCAAGTAAAAGGCAACTTTCACTCTCTTCACCCCCAGAGACTGACTCAGTACATCCGGATCTTACTGCAGACCCAAGAGTCTGTATTTGTTTTGGGGAGTGCTGGAGGTCACAAGTGCAGAACCTTGTGTAGCTAGGCAAGGGCTCTCCCACTGAGCCACATACCCAGCCCCAAGAGTCTGTATTTTTATTGGGTACTCTCAGTGGTTCTGATGAGGTGGTCCCCCCACCGCACGGTAAGAAACAGTGAATGGAATATTTTTCTCATGCTTAGTGTAGTTAATATTTTCCTTTGTCTCTTCTTGGAAAGTCATCCGAAGTTAGATGATTTTGAGAGTTAGCCCAAGCTTTCTTCCTCTCTCTTTAGCCTATCCTAAAGAGACAAGATTCAGGGGATCTTGGGATTGAAAATGAGCCAGTCTTGTTCATGCTTTCCAAGAATTTGATAGAAACCAAATTAGAGAGAAAATAATGTTTCCAGGGAATCTCTGAATCTAGGAATGTTAGTTACAATGACAGCAACAAAGAAGGGAAGATTGTCTACTTAAAGAACACAAGATACATATTTGTGCTGAATTGGTGGTTTGGTGTAACAATAGAACAAGGTTTGGTTGTATCTTGTCCTTTTTTTAAAAAATTCTAATCTACACGTCACTGTTTCTCTATACAATGTACACAATGTGAACTGCAACATCTTAAATGTTTGGCAGGACATTCATGCTCATGACATCACATGCTGGGAGGACAGGGAGGCCACTGTGGGCCTGGTCCCCAGGAGAGGCAGCATCAGTGCTACCATTGAGATGGCCCCACAAAAGAGTGTGTGACAGCCAGATGTGCAGCTTAATGGAGACTGAACCAGGATTGTGGGTGGAACATTGGCACATGCTGCTGATGGCTTGAATAGCAGCTCTTGAGGAATCTATATTTCTCTACCTCATGCAGAATCTCAGAGCCGGGGCTTTGTGGCCTTGTGGTGGCCGGGGGAGGGAGTGGAGATGGGAGGACTTGTCACTGCTCCATGCCCCATTGTTGAAATGGAAAATGTGGAAACGTTGAACAGTTCCTCGAGGATCAAGTCAGGCAAGATCGCTTAATTCTTAACTTCCAGGTTACCTTCCAAATAGCAAAGAGCACTTGATTGTCACAGTTGGAGGCTTTCTTTAATTAAGACAGTTATGTGTCTATTTCTGTTATATTGAGTTGTGATTTTCAAACTGGAACGTGCACACAGATCACTGGAGGATCTTGTTAAAATGCAGATTTTGACTCAGCAGGTGTGAAGTGGGTCTGAGATTCTGCATTTTTAACAAGCCCTTTGAGGATGCTGCTGCTGCTGGCCCTAGTCTCACACCCTGAGTACCTAGCCTCTGGAGGTTTCCTCCTGCTGAAACACATGCTGTCCTCATCCATCATAGCAATGAGTGCTTCTTCTGTGGAAGGTACTGGGAATGGTTTTTTGCGTTTTAAAATAATTCTTGAGCTCTGCTGGCCAGTAATTCTGGCGCAGAAGCATTCATTTGACTTCAAGGTTTTGTTCCTTATTAAAATATAAGCACCTAGTGGGATGCTGGGACCCACTATTAATGGTTAGTCATTGACTACTGGTTCATGAAAGCTGATTATTACAGTTTCAGGAGTTTTGTGAGCCAGTTGATGACACATGGGTAGCCCGATAACAGTCTTGGTGGGATACTTATACCATGGAAATCACTCAACCTTATAAATCAGGTATTTCCCCTCTGCTGGCTCCCACTTTTCAGCTAGTCCACCACAGCCCTGCTCTTGGGGAGCCATACATGAAGCTACACCAAACTTCAATGCTTTAATTGTGAAGGACTGTATTCTTCCTTTTCTTTCCTCATAAGGGAAGGTGGGAATATATGGGATAATTGAGGGAAAGCAGACGCACCAGCTGCAGACTCTTGTAACTGTGTGTAGCTGGCTCCTGTGCCATGAGTCTAAGGGACCTGGTGGCCTGGGCAGAGGCATGGTGACTTTTCCACCTTTTATTTCCAATGCTCAAGGTTTGGAGTGCAGACAACAAAACTCACTTAAATATCAAATACCTTGGTACCAGCTTGGTGCCTGAGGACCTCTCAGTGTCCTTTGAATATATATCCTGTACTTACTGGTCCCACTCATCTGCTTTCAAAAATTTACTGGCAGATTTAGTTTTCAAAAGTCACATTCTTTTTCCTGATTGTAAAAGTAATAATAATCTGACAGCTAACATTTATTGAGACCTTGTTCCTTACTAGGCACAACCCTAGTACTTTACAAATGTGAACATTTTAATTTTTATAACAACTCTTACACGTTAGGAGCTATTATAACTGTGTTCCTGTTTTATAAATAATGAAATTAAGATATAGGTTAGCTTGCTATATCACACAGCTATTGTATAATATCTATTCTTACAGAGAATTCTAACACTGTGGAAAAATACAAATAAGAAAATAAGAATATCACCTATTATCTTCGCATCAGAGTACTTTCTTTTGTATGTATTCTCAATCATCATCTTATTTTAAAATAAAAACTCCAACATATTCTACATGTAGTTTTATAACTTGATTTTAAAAAAGCAGTGTATGGAAAACATTTTCTTATACACTGTTTTTCTATATAAGGTTTAAAATATCTGCATAGTTTTCCATTGTTGAATACCTAAGAAATCTTACCTATTTGGGTTCTTTGCTAATTTTTTTTTCTGAATAATTTTGCCATGAACAACTTTACAGGTAAATCTTTGCATATGCATATGATGATCTGTTTAGGATAAGTTCCTGGAAAGGAGTTGATGCATTATTATATTCTAAGTGGTGTCCTAAGAACAGCTTATTTTTTGTGTGGTGGTGGGGGGATGCCCAGCTTCCCTTAGTGCTTACAACAGGATGCAGTAAATATATTTAATTTGCTGTTATTTTAAAATTATTTGAACTATTTATTTTTTTCAGTTGGTATGAAATTATATGAGAATATTTGGTTTTTTTTTCTTCTTTTTTTGGTACTGGAGATTGAACTCAGGGGCACTCGACCACTGAGCACATCCTCAGCCCTATTTTGTGTTTTATATAGAGACAGGGTCTCACTGAGTTGCTTGCTTAGCGCCTCGCCATTGCTGAGACTGGCTTTGAACTCGCGATTCTCCTGTCTCAGTCTCCCTAAGTGCTGGGATTACAGGCTTGAGCCACCATGCCCGGCTGAGAATATTTGTAATAAATGGTTGATACTTAAAAATTTAAAGGTATTCATGATGGGAGACAATATGTGCCAAGGAAGGGTGGAGGCCTGTGGTTCTGCCTGCCTGGCATTACATTCTGTTTCAGTTGGGCTCTGGTCCACAGAGAAAGGAGCACTGGTGTCTCCAGAGAATTTGTCCTGCGCACTCTGATCTGATAGCCCAAGGCTAGGGTGGAAAGCTCTGGGAGTTCCATTAGCTAAACTATTGTTCTTTTTTATTACTGCCATCATAATGTACTAAACATGATCTATTGAGACAAGACCAAAAATCAATCACTTGCCTTTTCCCCAGGCCTTTTAGATATTGAATCTTAGGCTTATGTTGGAAAAATTTATCTGAGTTCCTGTGCTGCCTGGTTTTGTTTATTGTTTTGACAAAAGTTCAGGGAAAATGTACATCTAGCGGAATGAGAAGGCCCAGGACTGTTGGGGATGAGGCATTTGGGCAGCTGAGGACTTTGGGTGTTCCTCTTGGGTCTGCTCTGGCCTCCTTGAGCTGAGTAGGGCCTTCTCACCATCCTCCCAGTTCACTCTTCACTTCTGTTCCAGGTTATGCAGAAACCCTTCTCCCCTATCTGGGCCTTTTCCAAAACAGAACAGAGTTCAGATGACCTCAGTCATGGACCTCAGTCATGGAGTGTCTAACAAGGATCTGGGGCCGTTCCATCCAGTATTTCTAAAGTATGGAATGAGAATCATCAGGGTACAACTCATTGAGTAAAACAGAGATCCCCGGGTCCCACCCAAGACCCACAGAGGCAGTATTTGGGGGAAAGCCTGGGAATTTGCAATCTAAATGTCTTGCCAGGTAATTCTGATGCATCCTAAAGTCTGAGAACCATGAAAAAAGTTTCAATGAATGGAGGTAAAAAGTGATTTGCCCAAGGCCATATTGCTAGAGAGCCCTTTCCCATTACCTAGAACTGTATAAAATTTGGGAGTTTGTGGGAACTTCTCCTTTTTTGAAGGATTTGTTCCATCAGTATGAGAGCTGACTTGTCCAACTTGACCTTTACTACTGGTCTTGAAGAGTGACCACCTACCTCAGGCTGGGCTACCTCACTTCTGTGAGGTGACCAGGATTGTCCCAGGAGACCAGCATTTCATCCATAGAGCTCCATTCTTTATCGGAGTTGTGGGTCTGAGCACTTTTCTCCCTGGTAGGAAAACTGGGAGGATGTGAGTCTGGAAGCACTCAGCTTCCCTCCTTCTAGCAATGTGGAGAAACTGAGCCTGGGAAATGAGGCCCAAGCACAGAGGGAATTAGAGGCCTAAGAACAGAGAGTTGTGGTACACAGAGGATGAATTCCATTTTTGTTTCTGAGACCAGCTTCACAAGTGCCCTTTGGTTACATAAACCCCTTTACATTTCCTACGCGGGCTCTGTAATTACAATACAAGGCTTTCTGACTCTGCAGACTTTAGACAAGAAGAATGCCACCATGCCCATGTCAGATTTCTCTTCTTCCTTTGGGGCATTGCACCTTTTCTTTCACTAGCTGTAAGGTCTGATTGGGACCTTGTTTTTGCCCCATTGCCATATGCGGTCTAAAAGGTGGATGTGTGAGCCAAGTCAGGCCAATCAAGTTCTGTCCTGGAATTCCTCGTGTGGAGGTTAAAAGAGGAGACCTTCTCCAGTACCCCTGATGTAGAAGCCTGTATGCCGGGAGGGACAGGAAGCAGAAATGAGAACTTGAGAGCCTCAGGTGTCTAATTCTAGGTGACCCTGGGGCCAACAACAACATTTCTTGGTCAAAGCTAGTGGGAGGAGAGTCACTGTCACTTTCAAGCAAAAAGTCCTCTGATCGAGGGCTTTCTGAACCATGGGGCTTGTTCTCAAACCGGAGGTTTTGTATTAGAGCTGCTGTGTGCGAATTCATTCAGCTCAGAGGAAGAGGCTTCACCACTAGTGCTCATTCTCGCGGAAACCCACGAGGCCCCTTCACCTCCTGCTCATGTCTGCTCCTCAGGCTGGGGTGAAATGTTCCCCATATAGTTCTTTTCCTGCAGGGAGGGGAGAGAAAAACTTCCCCCAAAGGAATTAAAGTGCTTTTACCAAGAAAAGTGGACATGGATGCTGATGTCCATCATGCTTACCAATGTCCAGTAGTTAATTCAAGTTTGAACTTTTATTACATTGGCCCTCTGCTGTTCCTTGGCCTCATAGTGTCTCATCAAGAGAGAATCACTGCCAGGTGGGGTGGTGCATGCTCAGGAGGCTGAGGCAGGAGGATAGAGTTCAAAGCTAGCCTCAGCAACTCAGTGAGACCCTGTCTCTAAATAAAATACAAAATAGGGCTGGGGATATGGCTCAGTGGTTGAGTGTCCCTGAGTTCAATCCCTAGTACCAAAGAGAGAGAGAGAAAAAATGAGAATATCAATCATTATTAAATGAAAGCTACTTTATAGGAGCAATATCCTGGAGAATTAATTATTATTTAAACTCTTTCCTAAGGCTATTTATATTTTCAGGAAATATAAAAAACTTTTGTTAATTAAAATATCTCCCTCACTCTCCCTTCTGCTCAGAATGGAACCAAATTCTGAATAAGGAGGACTTCAGGGCATGATGCCAGCCACATAATTCATGGCTGCAGTGTTTTCAGATCTAGGCCTCCTTAGAACTTACTGATATTTTCTTAATATCTGAAATTTTACTTATTGTTTAAAAATTCATGAACTCTTAAATTTGGCCCTCTTAAAATGAGTTTTCTGAGCATCTGCTAAGATTATAGTTTATTCATTATTAATGAGTTAATTAGTTCATTAATTCAACAAGCATTTAATGAGCACTTGCTATGTTCCAGTCATCCATTAGCCACCATATAGAAAAGGGAAGCCCAAAGATAGTCCAAGCCCTCAAATAATTCACAGTTTAGTGGTGTCATCAAGTGCATTATGAATAATGATACTCTTAGTTTCTTATTGTTGTCTTTAACCTCTGTTGGAAAGTTACACACCAACTGAAAAGAAAAATAAAGTACCAACAGAAGGCCATTATGGCCCAGATTAAAGGTAAGAGGCTTCAGGATATTTGATGGGTGAAGGTGTATTCACTTTATATCTTCCTCTAACCTTGCACTTGATGGGTGTGGAAAGTCAGCCAATCCCTAAACTTCCTAAAATCCAGTGATTTGCTGGGTGTAGTGGCACATGCCTATAATCCCAGCAACTCAGGGGGCTGAGGCAGGAGGATCACAAATTCAAGGCTAGTCTCAGCAATTTAGCCAGGCCCTATGCAACTTAGTGAGATCTTGTCTCAAAATAAAAAAAATTAAAAGCCTAGGGATATGGCTCAGTGGTTAAGCCCCTCTGGCTTCAATCTCCAGTACCACAGGGGATGTGGGAGGGCTAATGATCTAACTGTGAGCAAAGCAGAGGAACAAGGTACCTTCCCAGGCTTCTGTGGTACATCCTGCCAAGACCTGCAGAGGACCATGCTGTTTCTTCTTCGGGCTGTAACTTAGGGAAGGTGTCAAGCTTTTGCCTGTCTGAATGATGTAAAAACTCACTCTCCAGGTGTCAGACTTTCACTTGGGTGAAACACAGGTGACTCTGTATAGGCATGCAGTAAGATGCACGGCCAGGGCCAGTCAGCAGAGTGAACTGGTGAATAGAAGCAGTGGTCCCAGGGTGAGGACTGCAGATGGTGTCAGGATGCTGAACTGTCCCAAAGAAAAACAGGAAGAATAATCTTGCTTTTCAGAGTTGATACAGAAACCAACCAAACAACAAACAGTAACAGCATACATACGGGCATTTACTGACTAATAAAGGCAACACACCATCATGTGAGCTATATAAGGAAATCTATTTTACAAAAGGTGTAAGTCCAATGATCCATAGTCTAGGCCTAGTGTGGTGGTGATCCTCAAGGTCCCAAGCTCTTTCAAGCTTGCTGCTTCACCAACCCTAGAGGTGACTCTTGAACTCATGGCCCAGAAGGCAGCATCTACACGGCAGGTAGAAATGGTCAAAGAAAAGGGGAAGGTCCTTGCCTCTCTCCTGGGAAGGTTCCTGATGCTGCCACAGGACTCTCCTTGAGAGACTCAGACAAAGAGTCGGTATCAAGGCCGGCTGCACAACACGAGGCTCTCAGTGCAAAAGAAAAATATGGAGCTCTTTCTTAAAAAAAAAAAAAGATGTTGTTAAAGACACTAAAACAAAAGCATTTTTTTTCCCTGTGTTTTCTATCTTGGATGTGTTGTTTTTGCTATTTAACGATATTTTCAGTAAAGAAAAATTAAAAATTTAAATTACTACCATGAATTATGCCATCTGATTTTTATCCTGTGTAATGTTAAATTTAGGTGCAAACATAGGAGCATTTAACTTTTATGCGGAAACACTGAAGTTCCACAATTTGTGTCTGGTAACTCATAACATGCTCTTACCAGAATAGGGAAACACTGCACAAAGCTATCACAACTGTTTTATTACTCTTTTTTTTTTTCTCTTTGGTACTGGAGATTGAATCATAGGCAATTTACTACTCAGCTACATCTTCAGCTCTTCTTATTTTTTGAGACAGGATCTCACTAAGTTGCTTAGCTCACTAAATTGCTGAGGCTGGTCTTGAACTTGTGATCCTCCTGCCTCAGCCTCCCAAGTTTCTAGGATAACAGGTGTGTGCTGCTGTGCCCAGCTTTTATTTATTTTTAATTTTTTAATTTTTAAATATTTTTTAGTTGTAGATGAACACAGTAGGGTTCCTTGTTCATTAGAAATTTTTTTTAGTTGTACATGGACACAATATCTTTATTTTATTTATTTTTATGTGGTGCTGCGGATCGAACCCAGTGCCTCACGCATGCAAAACAAGAGCTCTGCCACTGAGCCACAATCCCCGCCCTTTGTTCATTTTTGTTCTTAGAACTCCATTCCTAGCTGCGCGTGGTGGTGCATGCCTGTAATCTCAGCACTTGGGGAAGCTGAGACAGGAGAATCATGAGTTCAAAGCCAGCCTCAGCAATGGTGAGACACTAAGCAACTCAGTGAGTCTGTCTCTATATAAAACACAAAATAGGATTGGGGATGTGGCTCAGTGGTTGAGTCCCCAGTATCAAAAAAAAAAAAAAAAAAAAAGAACTCCATTCCTTCTTTCTATATTTGAAGCAAGTTCTGGTTTCAATGGTAAGTGTGGCTCCTGGGGACCATCAGTGAGTGCATCCACTCAGTTCTAGATACACGTTTAGCTTTGAATTTGCTTTGAATCTTGACCTCCCATATACCAGGTCTAGCTGGATTCTTTGCTCATGGGACATTGTGATGCCCCTTGAATGTAGGTGGCAAGAAAGAGTGGATGTATACATGTGAGTCTTTGCTCCCATGCATATGCCATTGTCCATCAGGCTTCACTTTTAGAACACAAGTTAAATGGCCAGATTATTAGCCTTGTCAAGATGTCAACAGCAGAGCATTAAACCAAGTTCTGGCTCCTTCTGCCCTGGGGCCTATGAGATTATACAAGTCACATGTCTGTGAAGCTGGTTGTGGACTTTCTTTTTTTTTAGCTGGCTAGGAGCCCAGCTAAAATTTGATTAAGTCTGTAAGAAGAAAAGAATGGATTTTGAGGGAAACTTGTAGGCTAAGTCATACCTTCTAACACTTCTCTAAGAAAGGTATTGTCTCCGTTTGCCATATGAAGAAATAGGGGCTCAGGGACTTGGTATATGAGCAGTATCAAGGGCAAGATCTGAACCCAAGTCTTCTAATGTTCAGGTCAGTTTTCATGCTGCTGTGGCATATTTGGAGTTTCTAAAATGAAATTAAATTATATTTAGCAAAACACAGGGTGTGTTAGCTTAGTGTCTCTGTGACAAAATACCTGAAAAAACAACTTAGAAGAGGAAAGATTTATTTTGGCTCAGAGTTAGAGGTTTCAGCCCATGCTTAGCTTGTTCCATTGCTATGGGCCTGTGGTGCCGCAGAGCATCATGCAGAAAGGGCATGGTGCACCAGAGCTGCTCATCATGGCAACCCAGAAACAGAGAGAGGGAGAGGGGATGGGCCCGGGGATAAGATATAGCTCCTGAGGGCCTGCCTCCAAGGAGTCATTCCTTCAACTAGATTCCACCTCCTGCAGTTTCCACTGTCTCAATAATGCCATCAAATTATAAGTCCATTGATGAGGTCACAACCCTCATGATTCAATCACTTCCCCAAATCCCATCTCTGAACACTACTGTATTGGGGACCAAGCCTTCAACACATGAGACTTTGAGGGACACTTCATATTCAAACCATAGCACAAGATAATGAGAATGTAAAAAATGTGGATCTTTCTCATAAGATATTAAAGAGAAATAATTTTACTTAGAATAATGACACAGAACACATTATACATGTATTCATTCATTTAATTCTTATAAGAGTCCCATGAGTTAGGGCTTATCTGTGTACCCATTTTACAGATGAGGCAGCAGAGACACAGAGGGGTTAAGTAAAAAGCATAAGGTTCCATGGAGAGGAAGAGAACCTGTGCTGCCTGAATAGAATGCCTGAGATACTAACCACTGCCCTCACCTTCAAGTGCAATTTATTCCCTATGAAAGTGAAATGAATTGCAGTGGAAAGCCATTCAGTGAAAGGACAGACTCAAACTTAATATTACTTACTTTAATATAAATATGTCCCAATTACAAATATTAGTTTTAGGGCTAGGGTTAAATTTTTGGATCTGTTCATCTTCAGAACAGATATTCTTGGAAAGGGATTCTTTATCTGTAGTCAACTGAAAATTAGGGGAACCCAAGCTTCTCCAGAGCATAAGGGCAAGGGGATATTGTGTGTCTAGAAAGAGGAAAGGAATGCATAGTCTCCATCACTCCACAGCATGAAACAGAGGAATCAGCTACTGAAGGGATAATCTCTGTTGCAGGCTTTGGGGTCCTAGTCAATGACAGAGCTTATAATCTGTATGTCAGAGATTCTGATTGCCTAAGAGACATGGTTCACCGTTCCCACCACTTGTTGGCAATTCTAAGTGTTGTTAGGTGAGGGGATGGACAGGGTTCAAACTGTGGGTTTGACTTGCAAACAAAATGCCAAAATGAGAGAGTACACTCTGTTTTTAGCAAAGAATCACTGGGCTGGAAAACACTGAACATATCCATCATTCAATAAGGCCTCCTTAAGAAAACAATGTTACGATTTTTGCACAGAGCCCTTTTGAAGTTAATCAGTTTGGGCTTAAATTTGGAAAGTAAGAGAGCACCCTAGATTGGGAGGTCTTTCTTAGCGACTTTCAATCCAAGAAGACCCCCAGAAGGGACATAAGGCCTTGGTTTTACTAAAGTAGAAAAAGAAAGGAAGAAAGAAGAAAAAAAGAAAGGTAGGAAAAAAGAAGAAATAAAGACAGAAAGAGAGAGAGGGAGTGGGGGTGGGGGACTGGCTTCAAGATAGAAAAGAAAGAGCCAGGGTTCTGACTTCCTAGCCATGTCCTCCCTCTTAGCCCAAGGAGAAAGGGCGGTGCCAAGACCTGGGAGGCTATCAAAGATTCCCTCTGTGTTTTAGGTTTTGGAATTTATTTTGATGTCGATGTTGTGATAAGAACAAGAATCTCATGCTGTGTCAGGCCAGGGTTGCTGCTGTGCTCTTGGCAGGGAGAAGGGTGGGGCAAGTGTCCTCTTCGAGGGCCATGTCCAAAGCCTGGAGTTTTCCCGGAACAAACTCAACTTTCGTGTCATAGCCCGTTAGAGAATCATTCTCCATGAATGCGTCTGAACCCTCCTTGAACCTTGGAATATTCCAGCTAGCACTGTCACTTGGAGTTAACAAGGACCATATGTTTACCACCCATGGCAAAATTAGCTTTTTTTTTCATTGGTCCTCCAATTGTCTCCTGTAGGGTGGTTGCTTCATTCTCTTAATTGTTCATTTAGTTGTCTGTCAAGGTGGCTTGCCTCATCTTATAAAGTCATGATATTGATCTCAGCATCTGAGAAGGGTGGCTTTTGAGATGCAAGTTTGGTGAAAGAAGATTGGTGAACTCTTTTGCAAGCTATGGGAGGTCTGGGCATGGCAACAAGCAAGTTAGCTTCAAATGCATCCATCTTCTGGTCTGTTAAGTGGAAATAAAAGCACCACAGAATTTGTGAGAAGAAAACAAATATGCTTCAATCTCATTTTCAAAGCACTAAATGGCTATATAATCATAAGTGATAAAAATGCCTCTAATTTCCCTCTCTGTTCTTTTCCCTAACCGGCTGAGCGTTTTCTGGCTACATAGAATTTCATCATATTCATGAATTCAAATTAGAGTGTTCTTAGGAAAGATATCAGAATGGGCCTTTGGTCAAGAGAATTTATTTAATGATCAGATCTTCAGAATTTGCTAGAAAATACCACTAAACTTTCAGATATAGTTTCTCTCTATTATACTTTCTTATTTTAATGATCAGATCTTCAGAATTTGCCAGAAAATACCACCAAACTTTCAGTTATAGTTTCTCTTTATTATACTTTCTTTTTTTAAAATATTTTTTTTAGTTGTCGGTGGACAGAATATCTTTTATTTTATTTTTATGTGGTGCTGAGGATCGAACCCAGTGCCTCATGCGTGCTAGGCGAGCACTCTACTACTGAGCCATAGTCCCAGCCCCTTATTATGCTTTCTTATATGAATATATCTATAATTTGACATAATTCTATTTGACTCTGTGGTATAGTTTAAGTTCTAAGGTGCCAAAAATATTGGAGGGATTTTATGTTTTCCTTTACACTTTCTGAATAGGACTCTTGGCACTATTTAGATGTGTGCTGGTAGAACTTACAAGAGGACTGAGATGTAGCTCAGTGTAGAGCATTTGCCTAGCATGTGCAAGGCCCTGGGTTCAATCCCTAGCACTGGACAAAACCAAAAACCTTATAAGAAGAAACCTTATAAGAACTTTTATTAACTATGTTCTTTGGCTACACATGTACCTATGTATAGTTATTTATGTGCAACTGCACTGATATGTTATATATGGTGTAAAATGTATGTAAAATGTTAAAAAATGGGAAAAGACAGCATAGTATCTGAATTATTAAAGATACAATTTTTTCTTCTTTTAATATTTGTAATATTTTAGTGAGAGCATTGAGTTTGAACTTACTTCATTCTTTAATACTTGGGATAAAAACATTTAAAATTTTATTACTTGGTTTTAGCGGCTTCTTTTGTTTTTGTTTTTCTGGTTTTGCTGTGGTATTGGGGATTGAACCCAAGGCCTTGTGAATGCTGAGCATGCCCTCTACCAGTGAGCTACAACCCTAGCTCTGTAATGGCTTCTTTGACTGAAAAATGATCTCTCTTTTTGATACATAGAATTATATTGGAGAAATATGTCATTAAATCATTACATACTTGTGCCAACCTCCTCTTCCAATTTTGCAAAGGCTTTTATTAAAATATGACAGTATTTCTCTGTTTTTTCCTGCCTTTCAGTTCTTGAAAACTAATCAGATATATTGCATTTTTTAAAAAAAATTTTTCGTAGTTGTATAAGGACAGCATGCCTTTATTTTACTTATTTTTATGTGGTGCTAGGGATCAAACCCAGTGCCTCACGCATACTAGGCAAGTGCTCTTCCACAGAGCTACAGCCCCAGCCTCATTTTTATGTTTCTAACAAATGGTTTGAAAACTCATGGAGACCATTAATTAGTAAGATTGCTTAAGGAGGCCTAAAAGTTCTAAGTTTTCTGTATATGTAAGTGTATAGCAGGACTATTTTCATAGTTGATATATATAATTTTCAGTAATAAGATCACATACATGTCCAAATATCTCTTTTCAACCTGGCTTTTCCTTAGCATTAATTTCCTTAGATAAGCAATTGTTTTCTCATGAGTTGTTATAGTGTCACAGATTAGCAGTGTTCCTTTTATTTTTAAACTCTTGTTGGTTGGCAAACTTTTGTGCTTTTTGCTTCACTGTCTTTGCTGCAATGACTATGTTATAGTGCTGTTGCCAGAATCTTTCTAAACAATTTTTTTTTTTGGTGTGGATTTAGTAAAAACAGACAATACAATCTGTAATCTCAAATGGGTATTTGTAATCTACCAAGTGTCCTATCTTATGTATTCAGTTATCACACTATACTCCATAAATGTATATAATCATTGTTCCAACTAAAAATCATTTTAAAAATCATATTGAATGAAAGAGTGAGAATAGTGCTATCCACTCCTCCTTATTGATGAGGGTGCTTGCCCTTAGGAGCTCCTGACCATGAGACCCAGAGAGGGACTAATATTCCATATGGAATCCATAATAAGCTTTATAATATAACCATACAATACAATATCAATTAAGCCTTATATACTGAACACAAGTCTTAATTTTTCTTAATTTTTAGACTAGAAATATTTAGAAAAATACAAGCTTTAATACATATGTTTTTCATATCTTTTTGGAGCCTTCTGATCTACAGAGGGAGAGAGACATAAACAAATAACTGTTGAACATGCAAATTGCTATATACATAAATAAAGAATGCTATGGGAACCTGTGGTTGGAGGAGGAGAGGGCAGAGGGTAAATCCTAGAAATTCAAAGAGGGGAGATACATTTGAGAGCAACTTGAAGAGGGAGTTTGCTGAATGGATGAGCCAGTGAAGGTTGTTCAAGACACAGAGTGGACTTACATATTGAGGAGTCAGAATACGATACAACTGGAGGAGGTTAGACCCCGGCCAGGGACGGGATATAGGCTGTGAAGGGCAGTAGGGAGCCATAGAAGATATGTAAATTTTGAAAATAACTACATTTTTGGCAGGACTGGAGAAAATTCTATTCAATATAATGAATAATTATTGAATATGTTCTATGAATAATTACAGAATATGTTCTATACAAAGGTATATTTGTGCATATTTTATGTGGTGGAAGAATTAAGCTGAATATTTACAAACAAAATATGCAAATACACAAAATTGTCCTTTAAATTGTGATTTTTTTTTTTTTTGGTTATCCTTGACATCCAGAACACATTAACACTAGTTCTTAAAAATACACAATCATGTGCCATACACTGATGTTTTAGTTAATGATGGATGTGTATACAACCCTGGTCCCGTATCTCGCTCTGTGCTATCATAGCCATCTTAGTTCGTGTGACTGTACTCTGTGACATCTGCACAGGGATGAATCACCTCGGGATACGTGATATGTGATGGTATATGTTTGGGGTTTACATTTTGGCACTACCTTATGAATGAGACAGTGTTTCCATGACACTCTTCAGAGACTGAGGCCCTAAAAGTCCAAGGCTGACCTACAGCTAGGGAGTTCTGTGCTATTGCACTGGTGGCCATATTTTCAGAAACCCCCAATACACTTTTTTTTTAACTAATTGAGAATTTATACACATTTATATGAAATGATGCTTACTTCCTGGAGCCCCTCTCCCCATATACATGTGAACCCAGCATCCATGCTAAAGAAGTCTAGGTAAGTGTGGACGCCTACTGGAGGAGGAAAAGCATCCTGAACTGATCCATGCCAGTGTAGAGAGAGCAGCTGTGTATGACCTGTATGACCTTGAGGACGTGGCTTCTGGTATTTGTCTCATTGCTTGATGAGAGGAGCCTGGATGCCCTCGTGGTTTGCTTAGGACATGTTAAAAATTTGAAAAGACTCTTATGTCACAGGAAATAAAGATGAATTGCATTTATTTTTGATTATAACAGTAAAAGTATGCTTGGAAGAAAATCTATAAAAAGTTGAACAGTAAAAAGAAGAAAATGCAAAACCATTTCAAATCAAACTCCTCAGAAAAAGGGGAATTAGAGAAGGGAGAGAGGATGAGAAAAGCAAAGACAGTAGAATGAATTGGACATAACTTTTCTATGTTCATATATGAATACATAACCAGTGAAACTCCACATCATGTACAACCACAAGAATGGGATCCTAATTAGAATAAGTTATACTTCATGTGTGTATAATATGTCAAAATACACTCTACTGTCATGTATATCTAAAAAGAACAAATAAAAAATCAAACATATCATAGGAAATAATAATTGACATTTTATGTAATTTCCTTCTAAGCATTATTGTATGCTATAATAAAATACATATATTTTCAAAACAAAAGACTCGCTATATATAATCTTTGCATCCTGATTTTAGAATTTAATCTGACTGATGAAGATTTCCCATGCTGTTAAACATTCTTTGAACACATATTTTTAGATGGCTGCATAGTACAGTTGGTCCTCTGACTTTGCGGGGGTGGGGGTGGGTTCTGCATCTTGAATTCAACTAACCACAGATAGAAAATATTCAGGAAAAATGCATCTGTACTGAAAGTGCACAGGTTTGTTTTCTTGTCCTTATTCCCCGAAGCAATACAGTGTAACAACTGTTTACATACCATTTGCATTGTATTAGGTATTATAAGTGATCCTGAGATGATCACTTAAAGTACATGGAAAGATATACAAGTTGGTTATATGCAACTAGTATACCACTTTTTATAGGGGACTTGAGCATCTGTGGTTTCTGGTATCCTTAAGGGGTGTCCTGAAACCAATCCCCTCTGGATATCACTCACCCCTGAGGAATGATTGTATTGAGTTCTTTTGTTGTGTTGTGATTAATGCAAACAATTTCCATTTTAGGACATTAGGTTGATTTCAATTTTTTTGGTATTTTCCCCTGTAATATTAAATATATTCTTTAGCATAAACTTTTTTGGGAGGATTACTGGGGATTGAACTCAGTGGCACTCAACCACTGAGCCACATCCCCTATTTTGTATTTTATTTAAGACAGGGTCTTACTGAGTTGCTTAGCGCCTCAAAATTGCTGAGGCTGGCCATTTGAACTCATGATCCTCCTGCCTCAGCCTCCCAAACTGCTGGGATTACAGCTTGTGCCATCATGCCGGACAGCAGCATAAACTCTTGACCATATCTCTGAGTATTTTCTTAGGATCCATTTCTAAAAGTGATTCAAAGTATCTGAAATCCGTCAGAGAGATGAACTGTTGAATATTTTATAGAGTGAGTGAAAATGTTCTCCATGTTGAGAAAAGCACAATATGACAGTGAGGACCTCTGGATGATGGAGAAATATTTAAATTTAATTTCCATTCATTCATTCCTTCAACAGATATTTATTGAATGCTGCTCGCATCCCTGGCTATGCACTGGCTACTGGGGTACAGCAAGAAGCAAGAGGGATGTGTTTACTGTCCTCCTGGCAGTGACCTGGGAAGTTAAAAATTGTGTGTCAGTCTTCTTGTTTACAGGAAAGAGGGGAGGTGGCTCGCCCATGCTTGTGTAGCCAATGATGGAGAGCTTAATGCAAGCTGCTCACGGTTCAGGGCTCTGTATCACCACCAGCCATCTCTCCCCTCCATGATTCCCAAGGCTTCATTTCAGGCTAGGTTTATGGTGTCCTCCAGCCTACCGTATTTACATTTAGCTCTGGGCAAGGTTGTAAAATGATTGTGGCCAAGCATGTCTTTGGTACCCTTCTGTGCCCTTTCCCCATCTTGGGTTCCCTTCGTCTCTTCCTGGGCATGCAGGGACCTCATAATCCTTTATTTTTATTTTTTTAAATATTTTTTTAATTGTAGATGGACACAATGTCTTTATTTTATTGCCTTGTATGTGGTGCTGAGGATCGAACCCAAGGCCTCACACATGCGAGGCAAGCGCTCTACCACTGAGCTACAATCCCAGCCCATACTTTTTCATGCTTTATGAAAACCTGCATTCTAAAGTGCAGACTAGGATATCAGCCTTTCATGTCTCACCGTGGCCAAGTTAAGACACTGTGTTCCTTTTTCTGGGGGAGTTAGCAGTGAAGGCATTTAAAGATTCCGTTTGTATTGAGAAACACCAGACTTTGTTTCCAATGGGGGAATTCTAGGCATTAGGCAACAGATAGGGCAGAGGTGCTTTCCTCTGCCCGGCTTCAAAGCTCCCAGCTTGCTATGAAGGATCCTTGGCAAAACATCTGCTTCTAGGGCTGGAGTTGTGGCTCAGTGGGAGAGCACTTGCCTGGCATGTATGGGCTGGGTTTGATCCTTGGCACCACATAAAAATAAACAAAATAAAGGTATCATGTCCATCTACAACTAAAAAAAAAATTAACAACAACAACAACAACAACAACAACAAATCTGCTGCTAGCCGGCACAGTGGTGCATACCTGTAATGCCAGCAACTTGGGAGGCTGAGGCAGGAGTATTGCAAGTTCAAAGCCAGTCTCAGCAACTTAGTGAGGCCCTAAAGCAACTTAGCAAGGTCCTTTTCAAAAGAAAAAATAAAAAGGGCTGGAGATGTGGCTCAGGGGTTAAGTGTTCCTGGGTTCAATCTCTAGTACCAAACAAACAAAAACAGAAACAAACAAACAAAAAGTCTGCTCTGCTTCTCTGTCCTTTCTTTCCACCAACTTTGCTTAACCTAGTTTCCATCTTCTTGTACAAGATAGACAAAGTGGGGGAGAAAGCCAAGGACATTGTATCACACCTTGAACAAACTTAATCCCAGTCTATTCTAGAGGCTGCTTTGGAGCTTTATAGAACAGGGAAACCCCATTGCTAGGAAGCCCCTTTCCTTTCCCCCACCTCTCCCTGTGAGGAGTGTCTTTGCTCGGAAGGAAATTCAGTCAGAGTCTTCCAGCTGCCACAACTGAATTTGGATGGACTGTTTCCTCTTTGGATTCAGTTCCAAATTGCATTCCTGTTTCTGTGTTTGAAGTTAATTAGAGTCACAAATCATTTGTATTTCCCTTCTCTGAAAGAAAGCTTGCCATGGTACTTATCTCATTGAGTTAATGGACTAACAGAAGGCTCCTTCCTTCCTGAAAACACTCTCAATGGCATTGATGGGTAAACAGCAGGCTTGAGCATCCATGTAATAAAAGCTTGGAGAATCTGGATTTCTGTGTTCTAGAAATGGAGGTATGTGGTTTTTTTTTCTCTGAGCCATATAGCCAAGCATTCTGCTGTCCTGAATTTGATTGAGACCAAGGTGAGAAAGGATGAACCTACCCGCTGACAGGGGAAGCAGTGTGTACGGGGAAAGGAGAGGAAGGAAATATAGCATAAGAAAGACTATTTGCCAGCCAGTGAGCTATTGACAACTGGAAATCAAATGTGGAACCTCTGTTAATGTAGTCTTTGAGTTGTGAGGATCCCTTAAATTTCTTTTTTTTTGGTACTGGGGATCGAACTTAGGGGTACTCGACCACTGAGCCACACCCCCAGCCCTATTTTGTGTTTTATGTAGAGACAGGGTCTCACTGAGTTGCTTAGCACCTTGCCATTGCTGAGGCTGGCTTTGAACTCGCGATCCTCCTGTCTCAGCCTCCCTAAGTGCTGGGATTACAAGCGTGAGCCACCGTGCCCGGCTGCTCCCTTAAATTTCTAATGGGATATTTAATTTTTAAGAGTTTTGAGTTATGGCCTAAGGAGAATATGCCTCTAAACCAGCTTTGATACTCTGAATAACTTTTTAGCCTCCCCTTATTTGAAAAAACTGTGATGAAATACATATAACGTAAAATATGCATGTTAACCATTTTTAAGGGTCAAGTTCAGTGGCATATTTCCATTGTTTGGTGAACTCTTCATCTTGCAAAATAGAAACTCTGTACTTCCTAAACAATAACTCCTCATTCCCGCTCCCCTGGCAACCACATTCTAGTTTCTGTCTCCAGATTTTGACTAGTTCAAGTACCTTATGTAAATGAAACCATGCAATATTTTTCTTTTTTGTGACTGGCTTATCCACTTAGCAATGGATAAGTCCACAATGTCCTCAAAGTTCATCACGTCATAGCATGTGTCAGGATTTCTTTCTTTTTTAATGCTGAGTACTCCATTCTATGAATTTTACCACTCATGAATCATCCATGTTTTGGCTACTGTGAATAGTGCTGCTATGAGCGTGGGTATACAAATGTCTCTTTGTGGCACGCTCATACATTGTTGGTGGAACTGCAAATTGGTACAACCAATCTGGAAAGAAGTATGGAGATTCCTTAGAAAACTTGGAATGGAACCACCATTTGAGCCTGCTATCCCACTCCTAGGTCTATACCCAGAAGTCTTAAAAACAGCAAACTACAGGGCTGCAGCCACTTCAATGTTTATAGAAGCTCAATTCACAATAGCTAAACTGTGGAACCATTCGATAGATGACTGGATAAAGAAACTGTGGTATATATACACAATGGAATATTACTCAGCAATAAGAGAGAATAAATTATGGCATTTGCAGGTAAATGGATGGAGTTGGAGAATATCATGCTAAGTGAAGTAAGCCAATCTCATAAAACCAAATGCCGAATGTACTCGTTGATAAGTGGATGCTGATCCATAATGTGGGGAAGGTCATGGGAACAATGGTGGAACTCTGTTCACAGGGGTGTAAGGGGGGAGGGGGCATGGGGACAGTAAAGGTGGTGGAATATGATGGTCATCATAGCCCTAACTTTATGTATGACTGCATATATGTTGTGATTCTATACAACTTAAAATGAGAGAATTGGTATGTTATCCTCTACCTATGTACAATGAATCAAATGGCACTCTGTTATCATGTAAGCCTAAATAGAACAAATAAATAAATTAAATATGAAAAAAATGTATATGCACAAAAAAAACAAAAAAATTGTCTCTTTGAGATCCTGTTTTCAGTTCTTTTGGATACATATAAATAATTGCTAGATCATATAGTAATTCCATTATGAATTTTTTGAGGAACTGTACTGTTTTCCATAGCAGCTGTATCCATTCCCATCAATATACAAGGGTTCCAGTTCTCCACATTTTAACACTTGTTATTGAATAAACTTCGAATTGCAAGTCCCATGTAATGAGGTTATAGTTTAAAATATTAATCCAATTATTTTTATATTGATAATACTTTAGTGCCAGGTTGTCCTGTGACTCCTCTTGTGTACTCTAGTTTCTTCCATGATAAAACACAGGCAATTCTTCCATGAGTCATGAGGCTTGTTGTCCCCAAGAAGAAGGACGAAGTGTAAGGGAAAGTCCTTGTCAGAAAAAAGGAAGAATGGAAATGTAGTCCCTACTGGTCCTGCCAGATGGTGAGCTGGGGAAGGGACATAGAGGTAGGATAGGGAGGGAAAAATACTTGTTCAGGCTTTTCTCTCCTCTATGGGTAGAGGTGTAGCAGGAGTAAGGAAATCTAGAAACAGCGAATGGGTTAGTTGAAGGGGATAGAAGCTGTAATGTGCTGGTAAATGTTTGCAGCCCGCTCTTTGTAGAAACCCAAAGTCCCACTTCTGTAGCATTTGCCAATTTCTATGGTCTAAGTACTCCCACCATGGCTGATTTAAGTTACCAAGGTGAACTCTCTGCACATGGAGCTGGGAAGAGACCTGCAACAGCTCATCATTAGGGAGCATCCCTCCCTCCAGACAAAGCAGTTGTAATTAACCTCAAGAACATAAATAGTAAAATGTAATAAAAATAATTAGCTTTGAGTATGTATTACCTTTTTTGAATATAATTAATTTAGTTTTAAGTTTTAATAATGGTTGTGTTAAGCAACTGAAAAGTCATGAAAAATTAGCCATCCTTCTCATGATCATGCTGCAGCACACCACTGGCTCTAAGCCTCCATGGACAGAGCCCAGAAATAATAGTGTATTACCAATGGAGGCAATGACTGAGGTGGTGTTCCTGGTTCCTTCCTCAAGTCTCAGGACAACATGCAATGGATCCTAAAGTGCACCAGCAAAGGTGTGGAGTCTGAACAAAGAGGCATCAGTGTGCAAGAACTTCACAATTGCTTGAATCCAGTGCCAGACCTGTGGACTTTGAAAGTAAACATCCTCATGAAGTCTACATGACTGGATGGACCAGTGATCACTTGTCCAGGGAGCAGTTCAGGTAGCCACTGTGCAGCACCATCCATTAAAGGTCCGGAACATCCTACTTCTCATCTGTAGCTCCCATCTCCTCCTTAGGAGAGAGATCATATAAGATCTGTCTTATCTTATATGAAATCATATAAGGTCTGTTCCCAAATGCCATTTTGGAGAGAAGCAAGGTGTTGGGTAGAGAGGGGTAGAGGAGAGCCAAAAGACTGAGCATTTATCCCAAAGAGCCTCAACCATCTAAAAGACACTAAGCTGGAAGGCAACTGTTATTCTATATTAACACATTTGATGTATGTGTTCTTTTCTCTGCTACCTAGGCAGGTGGAACTATGCAAGGGAGATCAGTGAGTTGTAGGAAATGAAGAAGTTACAGGTTCTTTGCATTTCATGTGGTGTGGAAATTATGTGAGGCTGTTACTTCCTCTACCTTTTCTTCAGGTGTCAACCTGTATCATCAAACAGAAAAATAAATTAAGCCACCATTATGTTATGGTAGTTGGATTTGGGGCTGAAGGCAGGTAATATTTTTTTTAAAACTTGTCTTTAAAATTAATGGGAGCAATGATGGAATGTTCTGTATTAACCATAAGATGGTGCTGAGGATAGTGAGGGGCTAGGGTTTGTGCAGCAGCTGGTACTGGGGATGGTGTAATTAAGGAGGCAATATAGTGAGCAGGGTCCCAGATATAGCCATTGTACCCTTGTTAGAGGGAGACAAAACCCCATTTTGGGTTATCCCAAGTTCACTAATGTGGAACTTCTCTGCTTTTCTTTCAGAAGTCAATTAGATTTAAAAAGGTTGGATGGCACTGACTTTCTTCAAATTTAAATTTTATTAGTCGATTGGCTGTAATTTTTAAAATATTTTTATTCTGAAAATGAATTTTCCACAATAATGCAGTAAGTTTCAAAATGAGATATTTATCTGTCTTTTCTACAAGGAAAATTGAAACACTTAAGGCATGATTCACTTATTTATCTCCATTTTAGGATGGAAAAAAGTAACAGACTTCAGGTACTGGTTAAGGTTAGCATAACATGGGAAGCTCCTTTATCTTTTTTTTTCTTTATTTTTCTCTTTCAGGTTTTCTCCTATGTAAGAGCTTTCCATTACTATGAATATTTTTATAGTAAGACACTTGCATTTCCAACTTTCTTTATAAACTCATTTTTAAATTTAAAGGCACACAAAAAGCTTTATGCATTTATTAAAATATACACATTTTGGTAAATTTAGAATTTTCCCTTAGAATTTTGACAAATCAATATATTATCAACACCACAGTCATTTGAAAATAAAACACACTTCATAATACATCTGCATATTATTTCTTTCTTCATGGTACGTTACAACACCCCATTGTACAGTGCACCAATGGGAATTAAAAACCACACAACAAACAAATTTAACAAATACAGCATTTTATACAGAAAAAAAAAGTAGCAGAGAACGACACCAGAGATCACCATCTGCAAAATGCAAGTTGAACTTCTCAAGGACCAAACAAAAAATCAAACAAGTTAGTAGAATTTACAAGCTGTATTTATAACTTTGGACATGAATTAAATAGTAACATTTCTTTTCCACAGTGAGAAAGACTAGAATGTCAAGTCCTGTTGTTGGATGGCGGAACCACACGGAATGAGGACCATACCTGCTCTCTCATAAACCTGCAGCTCCTTCTCTCAGCCCAGACAGTTGAGGTATTTATGCACCATCGTAACATTAACAGTGTCTCTGCTTGAGAAAGTGAGGGTTCATGGTTTCCAGTGTAAATTCTCAGCTTTGGGACTGTAAGTGAGACAAGTGTATCACCAACTGCCAAGACCAAGCAATAGGTATGCATGGAACAGTTTCCTCATCCCAATATTGGAATGAACACAATTCTTCAAAGTCTGCAACATTGGGAAAAATACACATGACTCACAATTTCCTTTAGACAATGTCACCCATGTCAATGTCCAGAAAGTATAATAGAAAACAAACAAACAACAAACAAACAAACAAATAAATAAAAGCACAGAGGAAGTTCCTAGCCTGAAAATCCAGGCTGCTCTTGTTCCCTAGTTGTAATATAGAGCCGTTTTCTTTCCTTATATGCACAGACATGCACTACACGTCTCAATGAGTTAAGAAAGCAGAGCTACCTGCTGTCACGTCCAAGCTGATTCTGTGAAAGTTCTGTATGGGTTGTGTAATTCCATGCATGTAGTGTACTGGTTAATGACTTACAACACTATTTTAGTTGATACTACAGAGTACGTGTTCACTTTTGATGGGCTTCCAACCTTCTGCTAATCCCTTTCAAGCTATAAATCCTAAAAGAAAAAAAAAAGAACATTCTATATTTCTTAGAGAAGTAATTTTGGCAAATGGCAACTGCCTAGGTATTTCAGAATGATGCATGTATTCCTCAAGTATAGCGAGATGAGCCCAAAGAGAAAAGCATTTCAGAAAGGAAGCTGCTCCTGAGGAGGAAAATAAAAATTGAAACAGCCTCTCCTCTAAAGTCTTAGAGAAAATCAAAGTAGGACGCAGGACTAATGATTCTGTACACAAAAGGGTCTTTTTGCTACCTTCACCAGTTGAATTAAGAAATGCAAAGGGAACACCTCACGAACAACATTCTGGCCCCTGCTCGTGGCCTGGGATGCTGTTTCTGTGCTTGCAGACTGCTTACTTACAGATTGGCTTGTTCATGGCCAGGCTACCACTGGTTACCTGCTGGGGTGTTTCTATTAGGGTCTCCAAAGGAACTCTGTAGACAAATGGATCTATAGCATCCCAGGGGTATGCATGAACGGGGAAGCAGAGGCTCCATGAAAATTGTAGTGCAAACACTTATCTGGACAAATCTTGTTGCAAAGGGAATGGAAATGGAGCATGGAGACATAGCCCCAGTGACCAGCTTTGGGGTGAGTTTCCTTGCTCTCCTCCCTCCCTCTGCTCCATAGGAAATTAAGGCCATCTCTGGACTGCTCACTAATCTGAGGCTTCAATCCAAGAGTGGACCACTCACTGCCATCAGAACTGCACATGAGCAGATCCCAGCTCTGGCTTCAGATATGCTTCTTCACACAACAAAATAGTGTAATCTGAGATACAAAATTAGGCAAACCTGTTGTCAACTCTCAGGAACTTTCTACTGACATCTCAGGCCCTGGTAAAACCTGGTGGCAAAGGGGACAGCAATTTCTTGTAGCTCTCTTTGCGGACTCTCAAACTCATGTAGCTTCTATTTATGATGCAGAGAAGAGGTAGTCTCTTGAAAGTAGACTTCCAACAAGTGTGACTTAAAGGACAAGTTTGTCAACCTTTTCAGCAGAACAGAGTAAAGACATTTGAGTTTTGTTTCCTAATAATTTCTGGGTTTGTGTCCTGACTGATTCATAGGTTCTAGAGAAGGATGGATTGTTAAATTCAACCACTTTCCCCTCATTTATTTAAATAGGCTCATCATGACCATGATATAGGCATTTCACTAGTTATTTGTTTGTTACTAAAAAGTAGAACTGGATTATTCACCTAATTCCATTATTTAGCTTCTTCACCATTTCAAAGTGGCCTCAAATTGAATAAAACCAGGAGCTGAGGTTTTAGTGTTTAGATTAGATAAATATAAAAAATTGTTAGATTTGGTTGTTGAAGTTTATTATTGAAAACTTTTTTTTTTTTTAGATACCAGGATTGAATTCAGGGGGACTTGATCATTGAGCCACATCCTCAGCCTTATTTTTTTGTGTGTGTTTTATGTAGAGACAGGGTCTCACTGAGTTGCTTAGTGCCTCACCGTTGGTGAGGCTGGCTTTGAACTTGCGATTCTCCTGTCTCAGCCTCCCAAAGTGCTGGGATTACAGTCATGCACCACTGTGCCCGGTTTATTATTGAAAACTTTAAAGCAGCTGTAAATAACTTCAGGGTGTGAGCCTGCATGTTAGTATTTTTCCTGGGTCAATGAGGAAATCAGATATGGTATTCAAAGGGAGAATCATACATTGCTTTAAGTATAGATATTTTCCTTTTACTATGTTAAATGAATTTGGAGTGTGTGGGTGACTTGTTAGCTCTTTGCACAGGTAATGAAGCTGCTGCCCCAGGTTTATTCAAGTCCTATCTTCTCTGATTCAAATTTCATCACTTCCCTAATCACTCGCCACCCAAGGGGAGCAGCCAGCCTGACATTCAAGTCTGCCTTCCCAGAATCATTTTGCATTGTTCCATGTTTAAATCATGCAAAAACTATAAACTCTAGTCAAGCTAGATCTTTGCTTTCCCTTGAAAGAGGCACAGTACAAATTATTAGTCAGAGGACAGCCATCAGCCACAGTCTACACCTTTACTCACCCTCTGCTTGGCAGACCTTCCTCCCCTTTCTACCTGGTAAGATTCTGCTCATTCCACAGGCTCAACACAGGGCTGCATTCTTTATGATCTTTCCAATGGAAGGTCTTTGCCATATTCGAACCCCCACAGCATAGTCTCACCTTCATCTCATCTGTCACATTCACTGTGGTTCTTTACTTATATATCCCAGTCCCCTATTTCTTAAGATCTGGATTTATATCTCACTAATTATTATATCAACATATGCCATATCACATAATAGGGACTCTGAACAATTGCTGAATAAAATTTTGCTTTCCTTCAGTTTGCTCATCCATCCAGCCACCCATCATCAGAAATTTAGTGAATGCCTACTTTACACCAGGCACATATTTAGTGAAATCCAGGTTTGAAGAATATCTACAATGTGGATTTCAATGATTTGCATTATTTCAATACTTTGCCCTTGTGGGGAAAGATTTATTTCTACCAGATAGTAGGACTTTCCATTACTGCCAATTCTATTATTTTTTTTTTTAAATATTTTTTTTGGTTGTAGATGGAAGCAATATCTTTATTTTTATGTGGTGCTGAGGATCGAACCCAGTGCCTCAGGCATGCGAGGCAAGCGTTCTACCACTGAGCCACAGCCCCAGCCCCAATTCTATTATTTTTAAAGATGTTCCTTCATTGGCAAGAGAACATATGAAGGTTCTGCATTTATGCAGTAAACATACTTCTAGCTTTGCCATACCTTTCTATTCTATTTTTATTGAGTTCCTCACTTTTATTGTGGATCATGTGTATTTAACCTTCCATCCTTTAGAAACAACACAGTATCAAACAAATAGAATCACAATTTTTAAAAAATCAAGTAATTGCCTCCAAACCACAAATCCACACACTGAAACCTCACTGGAAGAACTCTTGCTGTAGAGAAAAATTCAATAAAATGGAGATCTTCTGTGGATCCCATTCAAGGGGGATGAGTTTCTAAGTTAATTATTATACGATCTTACTTCTAATAAAGTCCCATAAACACGGTGTTCAGAAATCTGTTTAGAAAGTCCTAATAGATTCATTCTAGTGGTTGATGGTATATGACAATTGCATTGTGAAATCCAGGACCATTTCCCACGCTGGGAAACATGAGGAAAAACATGTCTACGTGCCTTGTAAAATTTCCCTACCATTTTAATTTTAATTTTTGAGCCAAGGTTGCTAGGAAGGTTTCCTATCACCTTTAAAAAAAAGAGAGGAAGGCTTAAAATACATAAAGATACTGTTTGGGAAAATGGCTTCTGAAATGTGAGTGGCTCATAGGATCTGTACAAAACTAAGACCAATAGTTTTAATTAAAGTTTGTGTTTCTCTTCTTGTGCTACAGAAATTGCATATACCTGTCGTCTGGCTAATGCTACTTTAATACCTAAATGTCACCAGTAAGAAGAAATTATTTATCCACATGAAGATTTGGTTATTTTGCATTCATATTTCTCCTGAATGTATTTGATGATTATCTAGATGTGTATTAAGCTTAACAGATTTTATTTAAACTGGGCACGTACCTTGAGCCATGAAACCAATTTAAAACTTTGTTTTCATGGAGACTACTGATACTTAGTTTACAGTAAATCTACAAGGATATATGTCACAAACCAGACTCTGTCTTTATGGTTAAGCTTAGGGAGGAGAAAACAGCATTGTCAAGCATTACATTAAAATACAAAATGAACACAGCTGGCATTCTAAACAATTAATATGGAGAAATAAAAAAGAAGATCTAACAGATTGTTGTTTTTGAATTTAATGGTATACTTTGGCTATGGAAATGATATGCAATTTATGTAAAGGCATATTTTTTATAAAACCTGGTTTCAATTGATCTTTATTTGTTATGTTAAAGCCCAGCTCACCAGTCATGAAGACTTATGTTTGGTTGTTTTGTCTACATTTATCAGGCTCCAGAGTTGCTCCTCCCTGGATTGTAATCTCCCAAGGGCCGATGTAATTTTCATGCCCATGGTCAGCACTTGCTATATTCTCAATCACAGTTGATTGGGGAAAAAAAGTGGACTTTTGTTTCCTTAGCCTCAAATTTAAATAAATAGATTTGCTGGGAGCAGTGGTGTATGCCTGTAATCCCAACAGCTTGGGAGGCTGAGGCAGGAGAATTACAAGTTCAAAGCTAGCCTCAGCAACTTAGTGAGACTCTGTCTCAGAATTAAAAAATAAAACAATAATAAATAAAAAGGGCTGGGGATGCGGCTCAGCAGTTGAGCTCCCTTGTGCCTGGCTTCAGTTGCTGGTACCAAAAAAAAAAAAAAAAAACCCTTGAATGTTTGTTGATGTGTTTTGGTAAACTTTCAGCAAGAAGATAAATTGAGGAGACAGAGGGCAAAGAATTTTCTATTTTCCCCCCTTTCAGGAAATTCTCATGAAGATTTTAGCATATATATCTCAACTCTGCCATGGGAATTCTTGTGATGTTAGAGTAAAATTTACAGCCTTTGATTTTTTTCCCCCTTTTCTCATCTATCCTATTTCTGAGAAAATTCTTTTAAGAACCCTTCTTGTGGCCCCAATTTAGACCTTATCTGGTAGATATTTTGCTGGGCTTCGATTGAAACTGCTTTGGGAAATAATAGGAAAAATAAAAGTGGGTTACCCCAGAGGAATAAGGTTCAGAAGTGCAACATGATCTCATGGAATGCAATTACCTAAGTAGATGTGCTTCCGCATTTTTTGTTTCCAGAGTAGCCCTCACCAATCAAGTGGCTGCATGTCTCAAAAAACTACAGGATTTATAATTTTGGAAATATGGAATAGAACTTGCAATGTGATCTCAGTGGCTGGGTCACTTATCCTTGCAAAGATTTTTATCTGATTCTAAAACAAATGGGCTACTGCTTCAAGGCATATTAATGCTATGAAATCATGTTCCACCTTTGCCCCCTTTCATGTCAGCAGGAGCTTAGAGACTGGTGTAAGGGAAGGCATGACAGACAGTTCATTTCTGCCAATGCCTTTCTGGCCATCACCTCAAGAGAAAGGATTTCATTTTCTCTGGGCATGTTAGAGCTTCGACGGTGCTTCTTACCATATTATTGGGTCTGCATGACGCTTTACAGTGAATCTGAAACCTTCGGAGGAAAGAGCTCAAGAGTCCTTGACCCTTGCTGGGTTCTAAAATTATAGTGTGGAAATTGTGAGAACATTGGTGAATAAAAACAAGCATGTGTCTTCTTCATGAAATTTTTTGGGGTGAGATTTCAGGACCCAATGTTGCTTACTGAGGGAGAGCTGTCCCCCACCCACTCTGACCCAAGAAAGCAGCTGTCAGCCCCACAGGCTGAGAAGAGAGCTTTGCCCTTGTGATCTCAGGTGGTTGAAAGGCTGTCTTGTGCACATATAACCTGCTTCTGTGCATCTCCAGAGGAGCTGCAGTCTTAATGGGGTCCCAGAAGTTTTCCCCTTGCTTCTTGAGGTCTCAAAAAAGAAGCAAAAGGATTCAACCAGCAAAACAAAGGCCTGGGATACATTTGCAGCCAACAACTCAAGGTTGTACCTAAGATGGAATTTTGTGTAGCCTTTTGTTTGGCGTTGTTTACAAGGGGATCAATTAGGGTCCTGGGTTAAACACTTTGACAGATCTATCCTGAAGAGCAAAGATAGCAAATAACAGGCTATGACTAGGGATTGACTTTGGGGGAAGGCTGGATTTGTGAAATGAGAATCAAAAGTTTTTGCCTTCTAGCCCACAGGTTAAATTACTGAAAATCAATCATCATCATCTCTACTCTCTTGTGTTTACTCTTACTCTGGAGAGTAATCTAACTCATCATTTGCAATCAGGGCCTCTGAGTTCTGTTTGTGTTTGCTTTTGCTCTTCGCTTTGCTACTCGTCCGGCTGTTGGCCTTCGTATCTGACATCTGTTGGTAATAGAAGCCTTTGTCTTCCGTCGGCCCGCCCCAGTCCTCCTGGCTCTCCCCTTCAGTGGCGTAGGAGAAACCGTCCTCCACGGAAAAGGGCTCATCCACGTCGTAGCGCTGGTATGTGCTTTGATGTAGAGCCTCCTCGCGGGCGCTGATTTCCAGGGTGCTGTTCCAGATGCCATACCCAAAGTAGATGAGCACACCTGCAGGGGAAGGCACAGGCGAATAAGACGTTGCTTGGGGACCCAGGGCACTAGCAGGGGGATCACCCTCGGTAAAACCAGAGCAGGAAGCGACACGTATTCTTTGATCTATGGATTGTTTTGCAAAGACTCGAATTAGATGCTATTTAAAAATTAGGAGATCTTGATAGGATGTGGTGGCGAATGCCTGTAATCCCAGCAACTCCGAGACTGGGGCAAGACAATCGCCAAGTTCAAGGCCAGCCTGGGCAATTTAGAAAGACTGTCTCAAAATAAGGGCTGGGAATGTAGCTCAGTGGTAGAGTGCCCGGTCATTCCCCAGTACAAAAGAGAGAAAAGGGGAGAAATAAGCATATCTACAGCTTCCCCAAGGTCAAAAAGCCTGATAACATTGCACCCACATTCCCATGTGGCAATTTTTGGCTAGAGGTGAGAACTAGCTGCTTTTTAGACAGGATACAGACGGGCTTCCCCTGCTGACATCCAGTTCATTGCTCTCACGTAGCTGCCAGCCAGGAATTTGCATTTTATGGCTTGAGTTAAATATTTGTGGATCAGCAACAGTATATTCCCAACCTTCTAGTAACATTATTATCCCTTAGCTCCACTTAGGGACTCCATCTCTCCTTTCATTGCTTAGCAACATGTATGTATCATTTTATTTCTTATCTTACCATTTTTCAATCACCAATAGCACAATACATTGCTGCACTCCAAGTTGCCCACTTTCTTCTGTGGGCTCTCAGAGTGCACACCACTTCTATGGCCTTTAGAACATCTGTCGAGTGATTATCAGCAGAGGGTGGTTCCGTTTTATAGGTTGCAGAAAACTGGCACTCAATGTTTGCTAAATGAATGAATGAGAATTCCTGATGAGCATGAAGTGCCCAGCACGAATTCTCTGTGTTGATGTCATTTCATCCAAAGGAAATTCACCTCTCATATGAGTAATGTTTCATTTGTATGATTTTTTTTGGAGTAATATGATAATATATTTCGAGAGCCCCCATCTTCCACTTTGAAAAGACCATGAGCCTTGGCAGCCATAGGGCATGATAAATGAGAGTGCGTGCTCCATGTTCAGTATCTGCCTCTGTCACTGCTAGCTGTGCAACCCTGGGCCATTACTCAGCCTCTCAGTTTTCTGTTCTGTAAAATCATGAGAGTCAGAGCAGCTGTATAAAGTGGGATTGCTAGAGGATGAAATGAGTTAAGTGATAGCGTCAACCCTGGCTGACCAGAGAGTCAGTTGGGGAGTTTTTGAATACCTCTGTTACCCAAGCCCCATCCTTGGAAATTTGGATTTAATTGGTTTTTGGGATGACCCAAATGTAGCTGTTTTTTTTTTTTTGTTGTTGTTGTTGTTTGTTTGTTTGTTTGTTTTCTTGGTCCTGGGATTGAAGCCAGGGATTTTTTACTACTGAGCTACATCTCCAGCTCTTTTATCTCTTATTTTGAGACAGGGTCTTATTAAGTTCCCAAGGCTGGCATTGAACTTTCAATCCTCCTGCCTCAGCCTCCTGAGTTGCTGGGATTGTAGGCATGCACCACTGCACCCAGCTCATAGTTAAGTTTTTTTTTTTTTTAATATTTTTTTAGTTGTAAATGGACACAATATCTTTATTTATTTTTATGTGGTGCTGAGGATTGAACCCAGTGCTTCACACATGCAAGGTGAGCACTCTACCACTGAGCCACAACCCCAGCCCCATAGTTAAGAATTTAAAAAAAAAATTTTTTGTAGTTGCAGATGGACATAATGCCTTTATTTTGTTTATTTGTATGTGTATTAAGGATTGAACACAGTACCTTACACATGCTAGGCAAGCACTCTGCCACTGAGCTATAGCCCCAGCCCTCATAGTTAAGTTTTTAAAGCTTCACAGTTGTTGCATTGATCAGGGACAAACTGCCTGATGCACATTCTCTACTGTCCACTTGGGCCCTGCTACGGCCCTGCCACTTGGGTTCACCAGCCAGGCAACCTCTTTCAGACCCTCAACACCCTCTTCTAAGTGGTACTGGCTCCTTTGACTTTGCTAACCCTTGCTCCTTTGTGGTATCTGCTTGGTTGTTTGCATAGAACTGCAAGTTAATCCTGCTTTCCTGTTCTGGGCTTGAGAAATCTTGCTCCCTTTTGCATCCAAAGTATGTCTTGGATTTCTCCCTCCTTGTCTCAAATGACTTTTCCCCTTCCTCCTCCCTGGTCCCCCAGTGAAATAAACTTTCCAGGAGCCAAAGTAAGCAGAGATTTATAGTCCTAATTGGTAATAAATCCTAGAGTTAATCATTTGCAGATGTAGCTATTACTGCTCAAATAGCGACTTTATCTTTTTGAGCGTGGGTCTTTACTCTTTCTTGTCTGGTGGGTGGTGGACATGGGGGGTAGTTATTATTCTTGTGTAGAACAAGGCATCACATTAAGGCTTATTCTAAAAGGGTTATTAAGGCTTATTCTCCAGTTCTTGGAGAATGCCTGTTGAAGCATATCTGGGACCTGAAATGAATTTTAAGTGACCAGGTGGGACCAGCAGGCATATACCTCGTTTTACCTGATTTTGCTCTTTTGCCATCTTTATTTTTAGATATCCAGGCAGGTGCCAAATCTTGCCTTCTACTCCTGCTTGGTATCTATTAAGCCAGTTCTTTTCTTTCTGATCCCTTCTCTGACTCTATTTATAGATGGGTCATTTTCCTTTTGAACTTACTACAATTTCCCCCTTTCCCCTAACTTCCCTCTTTTGCCACTACACAGGCACTACACAGCTCCATCACTGGTTTGATACCTATTTCTAAAATGCCTTTTTCTCCTGTCCTCACCTGGAATATGGGTGTCAGGAATTCTCTAAAAACCTTGATGTAATTGTTCATAGAATCACAGATGCTTGAGTGGAAAGGATCATATAAGTCACCTACATATTTTAATGCCTTCACTTAACAGAAGAAACAGACTGGGTAACATGAGGTTACATATCCAGGCTCCTAGAGGGGCAGAACTGGCCTTTCCTATGGGTAAGTCCTCTTGCATATCTAATCTTTCACATTTCCCTTCCCCAACCTGGCTTATAAACAATGCTCATTGCAATAAATATTCAGTAAGAGCTTAGGTGTTCTTGGGAGTAGCCAGGCCTGGAAGGAGCATGTTTGTGCACATGCATGTGTGCATGTATTTGTGTTTGTGTGTACATTGACCACAATTACTCTGGAGAAGGCAACCCATGGAGACCTGCTTCATAAATATTTATGGGTCTTTTATTGTTTTTCCAAGCCCCTACAGTTCCAAAGGTGTGTCACTCTATCTTCAAAAATACAATTCAAATATGGGTGCTGTGAACTAAGAAGTGCCTGCGTGGGACAGCCTGGAGCAATGACCTGTCAGTCGGCTCAGGCAAAGCCATTCTCCTGAGTCTTGGCATTCTGTCCTTTTTTCTGGCTCTTGAATCAATTCAGGAAAAGTGGTATGGAGCAGAGGAGGGGAGAAAAGGAATAATGGAGATGGACAAAGAAACAGAAGGGAGCAAATGAAGGGAGTGAGGGAGGGAGGGAGAGAGGAGAGAAACACGCTCTACCATCTGTCACACATAAACAAGGGCTTTGTGTCGAGGAGTAAACAGCGCGGCTAAAAAGCCTCCTGTGTGGAAGCAGGGTGTTTTGTTTCTGCTCCTTTTTTTCCAGTTGGCTTGGAGAGCTGTGCATGAGGTAGTTTCTGAAAAATCTGTGGGATTCTGGGAATCCTGAATCATCTAAACTTCACACAACACCTGCGTGCTGAGGCTGTCTAATCATGGCAGTTACGCTGCCCCTCTCTCCCGAGGAGCTCAAAATGTTACACAAATCCTGTCGTGTTTAAACTCCATCTGGCCTGTTTGGGAAGGTGTGATGTTTATGTGTGTGTGTGTGTGTGTGTGTGTTGGGGGAGGCAGTGATTCTGAGCATCTCTCTCACAGACAGGAAGCTGGTGTGCAGGAAAACATAAGGGATTGTCCATAGCAACATGGCCACTTAACAGAAGAAACAGACTGGGTAACATGAGGTGACATGTTACCTCAAACATGGCGAGAGACTGGATTGTAAATCCTTCTAGGTCCTCATGCCCTATTGCAGGGGGCCTTGCCCTCTCTTATTTCTCCCATCTGCCAGGGGAGGTTCTGAGGTATATATTGATGGGAAAAAATTTTGCATTTTCTATTTTGAAGACATTCAAACATATAGGAAAGTGTGATGAATAGTATAATGAATCCCATGTCTTCTCCCTTCCCACTCTCCTGCCTGCTTCTCTTTAGGTTATTTTGAAACAAATACCCTCTATGGTAGGTTTCATCTGTAAATATTTCAGTATCTTTAAAAATAGGTTCCTTTGAAGACCACTATTTAGAATCATTACCACATCTCCAAGTTAATAACAGTTTCTTAATATTGTCTGTTATCAGTAGTATTAAAATTTCCCCCAATTATTACACACGTGGGGAAAAATCTTCCACCTTATGAGCCTACACACTTGTTCTAACAGTGCTATCATTACTTGAAATAATTTTTGGGCACTGTTATTTAAGATAGTCATTTGGTCCTGGTGTCATATTCTTTTGTGAACCCTTATAGATGGCCAGGTTTTATCTTTTGAGGGTGGATTTGATTATGAGCATAAGCCAGAAGTGGATGCAAGTTTTAGGAATAAGGTAGCTAATTAAAAAAAAAAAAAGATTTTTTTGTTCTACTTGAATATTTAGTTCTACTTATTCTTATCCACTGTTAAAAAATATTGTTAGTTATAGATGGACACAATATCTTTATTTTGTTTATTTAGTTTTTTTGTGTGATGTTGGGGATTGAACCCAGTGCCTCATGCATGCTAGGCAAACACTCTACCACTGAGCCACAACCCCAGACCTGTTCTCATCTACTTTGATCTAATGCTTTGCAATTACACATTTTATATCAATAATGAATTATTTAAAGTAGGTGTGGTGCTAAAAATCAGAAGGGAGTCAGCTTTTGTGTTGCAGCAGGGTTTGGAGGCCTCCCTGTTGGGCTGCAGTGATTTTCTTAGTTGATGGGTCACACAGGGGTGCCCGGAGTGGTCAGGGCAGGGAGCCCAGAAATGCATCAGCATTTTAACAATAGCCATGGCTGCACCGGGGCACACGGAGTGCCAGCCCTGGTGGGGGTTCTGGCAGTGGGTCCTGTGAAAGGCTGCAGTGAAGGGGAATATTCAAAGGGAGGCTTTGGCTTCTTTTCCAGACAGAAGTTCCCTGATGGAGAATGTGCCTATGAGAGGTTCAGGTTAGAAATGATGAAGAATCATGCCTGTAGTAATTGAATGGATTTTTTTTAATATAATAAAATACTCTGTGGTCTTAAAGTCCTTTATGAAGAAGTACTGTCTCATCCCAGAGAAGGTAATAACTGTGTGATGTCAGTTATTGAAATAGCTCTGGAGCTCACATCTCTGGATGCTAAAGCTGAAGGCTGTTCTTGTCCCACTCAGTTGCCCCATGAGAAGATTTAGGAACATCAGGCCTGCCTCTAGATGCTAGGGTACCTACTCCCCAACTTGTATTGATCTATCCTGTGAAAGTTAAGCAAATGATCCCCAAAGTATAAATGAGAGGGGTGGGGGAAGGTGGGTCTTCAACAGGTGGGAGAAAACCTAGAACAAAAACTGAACTCTGAAAAGAGACTGGGTAACATAAGCAATAGTAGTAGATTTCTGACTCCGTGGGTACAAACTTGGGTTGAAGAGCAGGTCTCTGATCTCTAGAGTTCCCAGGGAGTTCTTTGTCCTCTGTATGAAGCTCCATACTCAGGACCAAGAGGAGAGGGGCCACCTGACCTCAGGCTGGGTGGAGCTGCCTCTTCCTGGGGTGTACTTTCCAGCAGGAAGCCCTGCCTGCTGCAGATAGCTGAGGCCTCTATTATGCCCAGAGGGGTTTTTATTTTGATTACTCTGGGATCAACTTTCCAAAACAGACATTTGCCAACACAGGGATGGAGACTGGATGGTAATGAGAAGGTATCCTACCCACCCACCACAGTCCCCACCAACTTCCATTCTTTTTTAAGAAAAAAAAAATTTTTTTGTAGTTGCAGATGGACAGCATACCTTTATTTGGTTTGTTTATTTTTTAATGTGGTTCTAAGTCTCAAACCCAGTGCCTCACACATGCCAGGCAAGTGCTCTGCCACTGAGCTATAGCCCCAGCCCCCAACTCCCACTTTTGCTGATGATTTTTTAAAATACCACTGGTTCTGTTGACTGTAATAACAATGGGGTTTGTTTAATATGGTGTGGCCAGGAGGGACAGACTTAGGGTGTAGTTAGAGGAAGAGGAAAGTTTTCTCCCTGGTCCTGCAACTGCTCTAATATGAAGTCATGTGACTTTATGCTCAGTTTCCCATCTACAAAATGGAGTCGGAGATTCTTATTTTATCCTCTTAAAAGAACTGGGAGCCTATGTGGTGGCAAACGTCTGTAATTCCAGGTACTCAAGAGGCTGAGGCAGGAGGATCATAAGCTTGATACTAACCTTGGCAACTCAGCAAGACCCTGTCTCAAAATTAAAAACAAAAAAGGACTGGGGATGTAGCTCAGTGGTAGAGCATCCTTGGATTCACTCCCCAGTCCAAAAAAAAAAAAAAATCCAGCAGGGGGTGGGGGGCAGGGTGGAATTGTCCAGTAATAGGAACCAGCAATTCCACTCCTAACTTAACAAAAATTCTAGAGAAGTGTGCGTATGTGTGCACCAAGGACATGTACAAGAATGTTCATAGCAGCTGTGTTCTTAACAGTCCCAAAGTGGAAACCATCTAATGTCTGTGGACACTGGAATGGATAGATATTGTGGTGTATTAAAGAGGTGAAGGCTAGCCAGTGATACAAATGAACAATAAAACTACAAAACCACAAGCAATAATGCCAGTGAATCTCACAAACATAATATTGTTTACAAAAATTCTAGAGAAGTGTGCGTATGTGTCCACCAAGGACATGTACAAGAATGTTCATGGTCCGTTATTGGTGGCTGGGTATCTGTTCCAGGTAAAGGCTCATTCCAGCTCCAGGGCCTCTATCTCAGCCACAGTCCTCTCCCCCTGCATTCTTTTGGCTCAAAGTTAGTCAACATTCTGGCTGCCACTGGTGGCAGAGCCCTGCCATTGCCCTGACTCTTCCTGCCCATGCATCTCTGTTCGACCTGGCATTCCCTGCCTGCAGGCAGCCCCCTCTGTTGCAGGATTCATCTCCATACACCCTCCTTCTTGAAATGCCACCACCCCTTGGCCTTCTTCATCCTGGACCTCATGACTTTTCCTGATTTTGATGTGGAAAGGGCCAATTGTTTTCTGCTCTGCCTCTGAGGAGTTTCAGACTTGTTTATGGGACACACCATCAAGAATTTGGTCATCTTGGTGCCTTCTCTGACCCCAATTCGCAGCCCTCTCCTTCCTCCTACTTCTTTCCCTAATGATGACTCTTTCTGGTCAATTTCAGATGATAGCTCAGGTAAAGACGACAAGGGTGTATCTTTTCTTTGGGATTTTTACATTTTGGTATAGGATTCATGAGGCCACTGCCCAAATCACAGATCTGCATGTTTTCTAAATCTATAGACAATAATTCATTCTCCTTAGAGGGACTGAAAAAATATTCCAGATGAAACCTGGGCAGGTCTCAGGGTAAGGGTGTCAATGAGCAAGGGTACCAGATGATTAATTTATAGTAAAGACCCACAGGGAACAGTAAGCCTGAACAACACCCTGGAAAACACCAAAATATGGTGTCCTCTCTGAATCCCTGCTAGTTTCAGATTCCCTGAGACTCTGCCCAGCCCCTTGAGATGTTCTTTTACAATTCTGTATCAGCTAAAAGGAAATGAAGGCAGCTTTGTGTTCACTTCGTTGGGATTAATAAACATTTACTGTTTACATTATTGCTCTTGTCTGAAGGAAAAGAAACATGTGCTGGGTAATCTTGTTGGGGATTGTGTTACATTTCACTCTATGAGTTATGCTCTTCTGAAGGTCAAAAGCTTAGCAAAACATTGTTACCAAAATGCTATAATTAAAATCCATTTAGAGAAGGTTGAATTAAAAAATGTGTCTAAGATTATCAAGTTATGACTCAGCTTACCCATGTAAATTTTCTTTTTAAAAAGTAGCTGATGTTTCATAAGAAGCTCCATTTAAAAATATCTCTACTGCTCTTCCTAGGAAAGTTATACTGTGAAATTGAGACAAAAAATTGAAATTGAGAAGAAAAATGTGATCTTTTGGAGGCTTAGAAGTATAGATATGGGATATTTAATCTATAAGATCATTAAAAATTTGATAAGCCAATTTGGGGTTCTGGGATGACTATATTTTAAAATTTTGTAAAAATTTGTTTTTAAAAAACAATTTTTGTAATGAAATTATCTGCCCTGCATGGGAATCTATTCTTCTTCTCCTAAGAGCAGTGGCTCAAATTTGAGCATGCATTAGAATCACTGGGAAGGTCTGTTAATCCCTAAACTCTCAGAGATTCTGATTTGGTAGGTCTGGGATGGAGTACAAAATCTCACTCTAACTAGTTCCCCAGCGATATTGATGCTGCTGGTCTGGGACCACACTTGGAGAACCATTGATCTCGATCAGTGTAAACCTCACTGAACATTAAAATTACCTGGGGGATCTTTGAAAAGTAGTCAAAGCTTGGCCACACTAGGCCAATTGGATCAGAAAATCTATTGGGGTTGGGGGACCCTGGGCTTACAATGTTTCAGAAAAAACCCACTATATTATTGAAGTATAGTTAGGGTTGTCAATCCTTGGCTGCCTTCAAAAATCATGATACCAAAGCAGTTAGCAGTCCCTGCCCAGAAATACCAGCCATTTTCCCCAAAATGTGGCTTGTAGGCTGTGCATCATGATCTGCTGGGTGCCTGCTGTCTGGCCAGCCTGCTCTGCATGGTAGACTCCTCCTGAAGTCAGTGAGTAGCAGTTTCTGCAGGGAGTTGGGAGTTTGGGCTATCAGCAAGATTATAAGAGGCACTAAGGGAGTTTTCCCCTGTCTGATAACTAGAAGGGCAGACTGAGTCAGTACATGTTCACGCTGTGCTTTGTGATAACTAGTCTGTCCGCACTGGCAGACAATGAATCATTTTTAGAATTTTTAAAAGAAAAGCAAGGAATATTTCTTATGACTTTCCCGAACAGTTTCTCAGTTGATCCCCAGGCAGCAATCAATTCAAGGATGAAAGAATTATCTGCATTTTTACAGATGAGTAAACTGAGGTCCAAAGAAATTAGGTGAATTTCTCAAAGTCATAATATAGGATGTAGTGGGGCTATTGTTTGAACTAATGCTGATTTCAAAGGTGAAGGACCCTGCCCCCTTACCCATTTTGCAAAATGCCTCCGATGCGCCAGAAACCATAGGTATGCTGAATCAGTTATAGAATCTGTGGAAAATAAACATGGGGGGCCCTCTTGTTCAAAAGTATTAGGAATTCAAGATGGCAACAGCAGAGCCTTAAACCAAGCTCAGGAGCTTGTGTACAGGTTGTGGGCCCATGAAGCTGATCCTGATGCTAACTGTTAATCCCCACCAAACATTTTGATCAAGTAAGAAAGTCTGCTCAGAGGTAGAGGAGGTAGACAGGAGCCCCACATTTGAGCATGAGCATGCTGGGTTCTAGTAACAGCTTCTCATATAACTTCCTGTTGACCTTGAGCATGTTATCTAATTTCTTGGACCTTTGGTTTACTCCTCTGTAAGTCCATAGCGGGCAGGGTAGGGAGGTAGCGGACTACAATAGTGTCTCCCCAACTCTAGTTATTTATATGCTACATTTTTAATATAGTGGCTATGACTGTGGGTTTTGGACCAACCCTTCCTGAGTTCTGACCTTGACTCTGCTATATTCTAGTTAAGTGATCTCAGGCAAGTGCCTCAGTTTCTTAGTCTGTAAAATGAAGACTGAGAATAAATAAGTAAGATGAGTAAATTAATTAACTGAGTGAAGCCCTCAGAATGATGGCTAATATGTGGTACATGCTTATTAGTATTATTACTATAAATCATATGGTACCTATACTTGTACTAGTGCTTTTTTTTAAAAAAAACAAACATGATTTGCTTTTTAAGTTAAAAAATCATCTATAGTCTCATTCTAAGCAAAACTATCATTGAAATCACCAGATTCATGTGTATGTGTGGTTTTAAAATACATGTGAAAATGTATGATATAGAATATTCCAGAAATGTCATGCCATGTCTCTTTAAAACCATCTGAAATATTACCAATGAATGGGATGAGCACCACACTGTGGGTGACACTATACTAGAGATGGAAGCCCCTCCAGCTTTAATCATCTGTGAATGAGGGAATCAGTCTGTATCTTCTTTCACTTGACAGGTTCATGACTGAAATATTTTTACCACTTTAGTCATTTCTGCCCAGAATAAAATCTTTCCACTGATTAGCTGCATGTTCCAGTGGAAAAGTATTTAAACAGACATGGGAGATTGTAAATAAATCATATAAATGTGAAAATCCTGATGAATCAGTGGAATTCTCTCAAGAAATCCCCCTAAAGTCTAACAAAGGATGAGACTTAGAACAGTGGGAAACTGGGACAAAATACAAACAGGAAGGCATAGAGCGGCCTGCAGAGGCAAGGAAAAGACCCATGCCTTTTCCTTTGATTGCCACGTTTTACCCCAGTTCCTTCTACCTAAATCTTACATCTCAAATTCTACTTCTTCAAAGTCCTTTTTGACTGTTCTAACTTGAAGTTCCTTTTTGACTCCACTTTAAAAGTACTTTATAATAATGTAAGACATAGTTCTTAAGTACACAGCATAGGGGCTGTTCCTGCCATACAGGACACATGCTGAACACCTGTACCCCGGCTTTAAGCAGTGGACAGGCTGCCAACGAATAGGAAGGAGTTCTGTTTCCTTGCCCAGGCTGGTTGATTCAGGAATATGTCTTGTCCCTCCTTTAGGCAGGGGATACTTAATCTATTACTTTCCTCTTCCTCAAGGATCCTAAGGATCCTCTTTAGCTAAGTATTTGTTATCAAAGAAGCTATGTAAGGGACATAAAAATAGTTAATAAGAAACTTGAAAATTAGGCTTCTTTTAGTCATCCCTTTCAAGTTATAATGAATTCAATCTCTGACTCCCTCATAAACATTAGCATTGTTAGATATGAAAAATCTGTAATGCAAATATAATATGAATTGATCAAAAGTAAAATTTGAAATCTCAGAAAAGGCAAAAACCTTGAAGTCAATGAAAGTGAATTTAGAAAACAACTTGGATTCATATGTAAAGCTGTAAAAAATTGATCTAACAGAGTCATATTAGTTACTACAGCAGAAGAGAGACAGTCAATACGGATATGGCATGGTGGGCACTCTCCAAGGGAATGGTTGGAATATCCAAGAATGAAGAAAATATCTTGGGGCAAGAAAGGAAAAGTTTCTTGAATATTTTACAAAAGTCAGTATGAAGTGAAGGGTGTTAAATGGTGTCACGATACAATGTTGTCAGAAAAAAATGCCCTCAAATCCACACGTAAACCATACTTTGTTCATTTTAAAAATTAAAGTAGGATTGTTCTTCTAATTTAATTTTGTCAAATGTATGAGAAACAAATTTCTTCATAATTTTCTGTTTCACAATTTTAATTTTCGATGGCAGGATTCCAATCAACCTCTTCCCCTTTCTCTTTTCTATGCTGTTTTTGTTCCTCACTTTTTAAAAAAGTGGATTCATTTTAAGTGAACTTTTTTTTTCTGATACTAATGAGTATCAGAAATTACCCTTGCACAAGAAGAACTTCCATTCATTCAGTATTCAATTCCATCAGGGTTGATCAGTATCATTCTTCTAGAACCAATGACCATGAGCATAGCAGAAAGCAAGGGAACAACTGGCTTTATTGATTTTGGCGGGGGGGTACTGAGGATTGAACTTAGGGGCAGGGGCACACTCAACCACTGAACCACATCCCTAGCCCTATTTTGTATTTTATTTATAGAGAGGATCTCACTAAATTGCTTAGCACCTTGCTGTTGCTTAAGCTGGCTTGAACTCAGGATCCTCCTGCTTCAGCCTCCTGAGCTGCTGGGATTACAGGTATGTGCCACTGCACCCAGCTGGCTTTTTTGATGCTAATGTAGAGAGCAAGGATCCAGTTTTTCACAGATAAAAACAGTCCTAAAATTCATTTAGAAGAATAAGAATCCCAGAATGGCCAAACCAATTAGAAAAGAATCAGTGCTCAAGGCATCACAGTACCTGACTTCAAATTACACTACAGAGCTATAGTAACAAAAACTGTGTGTTACTGGCATAAAAACAGACACATAGACACAGAGACAAATCCATACAAATATACTCCTCTGACCTTGACAAAGGTCCCAAAACCATATGTTGGAGAAAAGATAGCCTTTTTAGCAAATGATGCTGGGGAAACTGGTTATACATATGTAGAGGGAAAAGACTAGTCTATATCTTCCATCCTGAACAAAAATCAACTCAGAGTGGATCAAAGAACTAGGAATTAGACCAGAAACACTGCAACGCTAGAATAAACCATAGGATCAACCCACCAATATATTAGTGCAGGCATCAACTTCTTTGGTCAGACCCCTAATGCTCAAGAAATAGAACCAAGGGCTGGGGCTGTAGCTCAGTGGTAGAGTGCTTGCTTTGCACATGTGAGGCACTGGGTTCGATCCTCAGCACCACATAAAAAATAAATAAATAAAATAAAGGTATTGTGTCCATCTATAACTAAAAATATTTGAAAATAAGAAAGAAAACCAAGAGCTGGGCACAGCGGCGCAAGCCTGTAATCCCAGCACTTGGGGAGGCTGAGACAGGAGAATTCATGAGTTCAAAGCCAGCCTCAGCAACGGCGAGGCACTAAGCAACTCAGTGAGACCCTGTCTCTACATAAAACACAAAATAGGGCTGGGGATGTGGCTCAGTGGTTGAGTGCCCCTGAGTTCAATCTTCAGTACCAAGAAGAAAAAAAAAAGAAAACCAAGAATCAATAAGTGGAATGGAATCAAATTACAAAGTTTTTGCACAGCAAAGGAAACAATAAAGAGTGTGAAGAGAAGCCTACAGAATGGGAGAAAATCTTTGCTCACTATTCTTGTGATAGGAGATTAATATCAAGAATATATAAAGAACTCAAAAAGCCCCCAAACACGCAGACCCCCCAAATAATCCAATTAATAAGTGGACAAATAAACTAAACAGACACTTCTCAAAAGAAGAATACAAATGGTCAACAAATATTTGAAAAAATATCCAACATCTTTAGCAATTAGGGAAATGCAAATTTAAAACTAATTGAGATTTCATTTCACTCCAGTTACAATGGCAGCCAGCAAGAATACAAAAAATAATAGATGCTGGAGAGGATGTCGGGGAAAAGGAACACTTTTACATTGTTAGTGGGATTGTAAATTAGCACAACCACTATGGAAATCAGTATGGAGGTTCCTCAAAAGACTAGGAATGGAATCACCATATGACCCAGCTATACCATTCCTTGGAATGTGTCCTAAAGAATTAACACATGCATACTCATGTATATAGTAGCACAATTCACATAAGCCAAATTATGGAACCAGTCTAAGTGTCTCCATCAACAGATGAATAAAGAATGTGATATGCATACACAATGGAGTTGTATTCAGTCATAAAGAAGACTGAAATTACATAATTTGCAGGAAAATGATGGAACTTGAGAGCATTATGTTAAGTGAAATAAGCCAAATTCAGAAAGCCAAGGGTCATGTGGAAGCAAGAGAGAAAAAAGAGAGGGGTAGAGGAAAGCAAGCAAGCAAGCCAAGTCCATAGAACCAGCCAGATTTCTCTAAGAATGGAGGCGTCTAGTCTAGTTAGGAGGTAATTTTGGGATAAGCCTGTTCAAGACCTTAAAAAAAGGAACTCTCCAGGCTCCAGGGGAAATTGCTTACCCACAAAGCACCAGACCGCAAACCGGATCCATGTGATGGTGGAGAGTTTTAGCATGAGATAGATGTTTACCAGCATGGCAAAGGCAGGCACAAAGGGGAGGCAAGGTGCCATGTAGGGCAGCTTCTTGGGGTTCTCTGGCTGCTGCAGGATCACAAACACCAGGGCGCTGATCAGCAGCACCATTAGAACAACCAGAAGGATGGCCCACCAGCTCTGCTCTGAGATGTAGTCAGAACCAAAGATGATGAAGGAGCAGAAGATGAACATGAGGATGAAGAGCAGGAGCACACAGATGGTCACCGTGTGCCCTGTTGCTGCTGTGGGCCGGTCCATTTTGCCTGGAAGACCCAGTCGGATTCTCAAAGTGTAGTAATGGGGCCCAATCAGCTTCTTCAACTTGATGAGATAAATGTTTTCAGATTCATCAGCTTCTATGCCTGTGGTCATGTCCACGGTGCCATAGTTGGGATGGTTGACATTGTAGGTTGACTTGTCGGACTTTCCAATGAGCATCTCATTGTCTCCCAAAGATGGTAGGTTTTTGGCCCCACATGTATTGGTGGCTGGACCGGAAAACTCTTCCCCTTCACTCACAGGAGAGCAGGTTTCCTTCTCACATTCTGCCAGAATGCCCTCCTTCTTCTTGGTGTGTTCCTCAGACAAGAACTTGACAAAACCATCAATGTCACTCTCAGGTTGGTATCGAAGGAGCAAGACACAGACAGAGACCAAGGTGTAGGCGAGGAGTGTGCCAATGGACATCATCTCTATCAGGTCTCTCAGGCTAACCAGCAGTGAGAGCAGAGCTGCCAGGAACCCCGACACAATGCAGGCTACCACTGGAGTCTCTGTGTAGGAGCTTACGTGAGCCAGGAACCTGGAGGAGAGGTGCAAGCAGAGAGTTAATAGCATGTCACACAGGTGGTGAGTGATTCTAACATGGCCAATGTAGGGGAGCAGAGTGTTAGTAGGTGTGTGTGGTTAGCTTCTCCTCATCCTGCCCTTCCAATTTACTTCTGCACACTGCTTTAATTGACTGCTATTCCTACATTAGGGGTTGGCTCCTCCAAGTGTTATTTAGAGAAAATTCACTTTAATCCCTTGATTTTGAGGCAAACTTCATTAAATTTCCTATTCACTATGAGACAAGAAGGGCTGATGGAATCCTGATGGCCTGTCAGAGATCTAAATTGAAGCCCAAGCTTTGCTGTGAAAATGGGATGGTTGGAGGAAATTATGCATCTGCTTGGGAGTCCCGTGAACCTGTGGGTTTGCAGCATTGGCATCACCTTTAGCTTGTTAGAAATAGATATTGTTAGGTTTTACCCAAGATCTACTACATCAGAATCTCTCAGAGTGGTGCTAAGCAAATTGCTCTTTAAAAGACCTCCAAAGAGTTCTAGAGCTTGAGAAACACCACCCTGCAATAAAAGGACAGATATGTAGCTGGACAAATAGCACAATAACCAAGAACCTGTGCTCAGAGATACAGGTTCAAGTCTAGCTAGTCACTCCTTGCAGAAGAGAAGACCAACAGGGCCACCAATGACAGGCACTTCTGTTGCAGTTCCTATAGGATGAAGGAGGCTCCACTTTTCTTCCTCTCTCTCCTCCTGGTCCTACCTCCTTCATCCTTGTTCATTCCTCTGTTGTTTTCATGATTCACACAGAACTGTAAATTTGTCCGAAGTCCCTGTATCTTTCCTCTTAGTTTTTCTTTGACAGCATAAAAACATTTTAGATATGTGATGGGTTCACACCTCCATCAATGTAACCCCTTCTTTTTTTCTTTTATTTATTTATTATTTATTATGCTTTTAATTTGTTCTTCTTAGTTATCTATGACAGTAGAATGTATTTTGACATATTATACATACGTGGAGTATAACTTCCCATTCTTGTGATTATACATGATGTGGAGTTACACTGGTTGTGTCTTCACACATGAACATAAGAAAGTTATGTCTGATTCATTCTACTATCTTTCTCGTTCCCATGCCCCCTTTCCCTTCATTTGCCTTTGTCTAATCCTATGAACTTCTATTCTTCCCTCCCCACCCCATTATTGTGTGTTAGCATCCACATATCAGAGAGAACATTAAGCTTTGTTAAACCCTTCTTGATCTGCTCACCTACCCATACATGGAACAGAGGATGACAGCTGGTGGTAGAGATAAAGTCCTTGGGGCAGCTTACTCTGTACCCCTGAGAGTTCCTTGGTTTCCCATGGTGGGCCAAGTGATGGGGCCACATGCTTTTATACCATGGGCAGATAAGCCACTTCATGGCCAATGTAGGGGGCTAGAACTGTCAATATGTTGGTAGTTAAGAGTCTGGCTTTTGGAGTCAGATAGTTCTGGGTTCAAATCCTGGTCTGCCACTTAGCAAATGGGAGATTTGTGGCAAGATTTATTTTTTAACCTCTCTAATTCCTCTCTAATTCCTCTAATTCATCTGCAAAACAGTTGTTGTGAGAACTAAGTGAGATACTATACACAAAACACCTGGGATACACAAAAGTCCAGCAATGTTAGCTATTGTTGCTAGATTCTGTTCTGAGGATCTTATCCTCTCTGTTGATTGTTTTTCAAACTTCAGAAGAGTTGTGAAGAGTGGGGCAGACAGCAGGTCCCAATATGAGAGAAAGTCTAAAATGTCCCTGGGGCAGGTTCTTCCCTCTGGAGCCTCACCCCACCCTTTATCCCAGACTTTTGCCCAACATTTTCACAAGGGAGAGACAATGTCAAAGAGAGAAGGGTAGGTGGGGAATATATCAGTTAGTGCCAGATTGAGGGACCCTGAGTCAAGCTGAGGGACTGTTTTAGGGCCTGAGCTCTTTAGATTCAAACTCTCTCCCAGGATATATAACAAGTTCCACAGTGTATGTGAAAGGCACTTATCAAAATTCTGTCCAGTTGACAGTGGGTGATAGTCCTCTTTGAAAGACACAGGAGAGCAGAGGACATTTCATGGAGCATAGCCCTTACCTGAAAAGGAGCCCATCACCAGCCATGGCATAAATGACCCTTGGCATTGGGAAGAGGGAGCCCAGCAAGCTGACTGTCAGTCCTGCAACCGACCCAATGGCCACTACAAATTTTGCAGCATAGAAGCCATGAGCCACAAACATCTCCATGAGTGGGGACTCCGTGTCAATGGCGTAATATGGCACCATCAGAGTTAAGATCATGCTCACCTATGAAAAGAAGAGAAGATATGGCTGGAGGTGGAGGAACTGGCAGCATGGATAGATGGCCTATAGGAGAAGAAGCACCCTGGACCTGGAGGCAGAACCTTGCACAGCAGTCTGGATCTGCCATTGATTGGCATGTGGCTTTATCTTAGATCAGTCATTCAGCCTTGCAGGCTTTTGGCCTCCATGTTTTCTTCCCACATGTGACTTTAGCAAACTGGTTCAGATAATATCTAATATTTTTCTGTGGCCTCTTCATATCTAAGGAATAAGTGTTTCTGCCCCATGAAATCAGAGCTACACTGACAGTGCAATGGAGACAGATACTACCAGATGGAAGGAGCTGTATCCAGGCTTAGCAGCGACTGTGAACAGCCTGCCCTCAAGGACGAGACTCTCAGCTCTTTTATTCCTTCAGGGTCCTACAGGGTCTTATCTGTACTCCCTTTTACTCCAAACACCCAAGATCAAAACTCCAAAGGTAAGCTCCTAGGAGGCCTATAACCAATTAACAGATGGAACCCCAATAAAGACTCATTTACATTTCCTCTCTCGAGTTCAGTTCTGGGGGTCATGCAGGCTAAGGAGGACATTATGGCATCATGGAATCCATTCTTGCTCTGCCAAGACCACTGTGGCTTTGCTTAACCAGGGAACACTTGGCCGGGGACTCCAGGACCTATCTTCCTTCATGTGGCACAGATCTGCCATAACATTGGTCTCTTCAGAATTGGCCTGAGACAATGGAGCCACCATTCATATGCTCAGATATGAGTTCCCCCAAGTCTGTGAAGACCAGTTCTGACCTAAGGGAGTTCAAAGTCCAAAAGGGAGAGGGTAGTGGTATGTAGACCATTTCTTTGCCAGGTCCTCAGGAGCCAAGATCCTCTAGTGAAACCATGAGCTACTAAGGATGTATCATCATAGTCTAGCAATGTGGCTTTTACTACAGTGATGGGACAGGTGCCTGCTGACCAGTACAAGAGCAAACAGCTCTCGGGGCAAGGCGAAGTCCCAGGTAGTTGAAAAGAATGCTTCCCAGGATACCATCACTCGCTACATTCCCATTGGGGCTGGGGTAGGGTGGGGTGGAGTGGGTTGGAGGAGAACGGGAATGATTAAGCAAGTCACATTGAGTATCCTGGCCATATTAGATCAGGATGAACAAAAATTTGGTAGAGGCACAGAAGCATGCTATTAGTCTATAAAGTTGCTGTTCTAAGAAGGGGAACAGTGATTATTGACTTTATTGTGTGTGTGCTGCCACGGCCCACTTCTGGAGAAGGGGGAGGTATGAGGAAGGAGTGGAAAGCAAATGTAGAGCAAGGTGTCTCTGCTGCCCCTACACCCTACCACCCCCCTCCCTCGATACTCTGCCCTCAGGGATAATCAGAGTGTGGATTGGATGAAGCCACTTGCACAGTAAATTGACCCATGCATAAAACATCTGGCTGGGCAACTAAATTGCTATCAGCCACATCAGAGGATACTCTTCTGTTTTTCTTTGGCTCCCAGGACAATCCTGGTTTGTAGATTGCTTTAGCCATTAATAGGTCAGGCTTCCTTAGTTGGATGCTAAAGATTTTGGCAGGGGTGGGGGTGGGGAAGAGGAATGGCAGGGTTGACAGGCTGCACCTCCAGCTGCTGGCTGTTTTCTAATTGTAGTGACTCAAGTGAGTAGGACCCTCAGGACCTGGGAGCATTTGAGTGACCCCACACCTGATGGCTTGGCAGCCATGAGGTTCTCTCTGTTGCCAGGCGCTGAGGGGATATTGGATATGGCTGAATTATTTCTGTGATAGAAATTTGGATATGGGAGCTGGAAGATGAAACATCAAAGGTGTATGAGGAGCGTCTCAGGGATCCTGAGAGAGAGGAGGCTGAGGGCTTTATGCCGGGGGCTGCCTTAGGCAGGGAAACCCCCAGGATGGATTGGAGCTGGAGTGAAAAGATGGGGCAACAGATGAAAGAAATTGCATCCCCCCACCCTAGAACGAAGGGGAAGAGAGTCTCCAGAGGACAATGTATTCTCTCTCCCCACGCTGCGGGAGCCTCGCCTCTTTGCTGCCGGGAAGCTCCCAGAAGACAGAGGAGCATTGAGGGCTGTGCACAGAGGCCACAGTGCCTCTGCTCACACACCACCCGTTACTGCCAGCCTATGACCTGAGCTCCTTGGACGGCAGCCCACTCCCTGCACACCATGCCCTGGGACAGTGGCAGGAACTGCGAGCCTGGGTGTAGGGAGGGACCAGGATGGGGACTCCAGAGGTGAAAGCTGAAAGGGCCTGGGCTTCTCCTCTCCAGAGGGGAGTCCTGAGTTTCTTGACATCTTTGGCATCCAAACACCCAGAAGGCAGAAGGCAAGACCTACTTCCTGACAGAGGAGAGGACACAGTCCTACAGCCACATTTTCAGGTTAAATATACAAAGGCCAGGAGGAAGGTCCCATCTGCATTTGGTACTCACAGACACATAGGCTGTCAAGCAGATGACCAAGGAGGCAGTGATAGCATAAGGGATGGACGTGTTGGGATTCTTGGCTTCCTCTCCGGTGGTGGCAATGATGTCAAAGCCAATGAAAGCATAGAAACACGTGGCTGCTCCTTGCAGCACCTGTAGGGACGATAGCATCTGTGAGACTCAGGAGTTTAGGGCAGCACCAGGGCCTTCAATGTGGTGCCCATGATGGCCCAATGCCTTGCAGAAGCCCCTGAGTAGAGGAGGAAGTAACCTGGTAGAGCTGGTGCCAGGCCCCCCAAGTTCTGGTCTCCTCTGCTTTTTAGCTGTGTGACTGGGCAATTTCCTCGTGTGTTAAATGGAGATAAGAATTTTTTATGGCCAAATGAAAATTGAGTCATTTAACACATTTGAATCCTTTTTGGAAGCAAGTGGGAATATCAGTAAATCAATATATTGACTATCTCTATTTCTTAGGGAACTCATTAGCTTTTGTTTTCATCCCACAGTTCTCAACCATAGCCACAGGCTGTGTGGCTTAAGGATATTTGAAGAGGGAGGGGGCTTCTGGCATTTAGTGGAAGGGCTCAGATACTTCTGCACAAAGAAGAATTTTCCTGCCCAAGGTCATGTTAGTGTTCCTGATAGAACACCTCTGTGAGTAACTTCCAGATCTGAAATGATCTAAAAGATTTTCACATCTTTAGATATTCTGTTGCCTTCAAAGGGAAGACAGTAGAGATAGAGTTTGATTTTCTGTTCCTCTTGGGTGTGAGTGAGCTAGCTGGGCAAGAAGCAAGAGGTCAGAGTAAAGCCAGGGAGTGGGCATCTAGCTACACCTACTGGATGTCTGTCTGCCAGAGCCTGTGCGCCTCCAAGGATGGTGAGGTCTATGACAAGATGTCAGTGAAAATTTTCCATTGAGGAGTGTGTGACTTTCTTCTAAAGAATCTATTGAAATTTAGGGCTGGGGTTGTGGCTCAGTGGCAGAGCACTTGCCTTGCACATGTGAGGCACTGGGTTTGATCCTTAGCACCACATAAAAATAAATAAACAAAATAAAGATATTGTAACCATCTATAACTAAAAATCTTAAAAAAATAAATAAAGAATCTATTGAAATTTAAATGAGGTTTCCCCATCTCGGTATTTTCATTATTAACTGAAAGTAAAAAATGTGCTTCTTTGAATACTTGGAGGATGTCCTTGTAGGGGAAAATGAGAGATATTTTTTGGACTTATGTGACTGGTTGAGGGGTGCAGGAAGTGAGGCCCATTGTAGACTGGAATATTTCCCCTGCTTTTCTTTACATTCAATTTATAAATGATATTATTCAAAGCATGTGCTGAGCAGATGCTTGTCTAAAATTTTTCTCTTGCCTTACACACAAACTTCTTCATATGGAAAAACCAAAATATTGGATACCAGAACCTACAAGGTATATCAAAAAATTGAAGAGCTTCTTAAACCTTCAAAAGCAACCTTTGCTCATCTGTAAAATGAGCTAGTCTCTCTTTTTTTTTTTTTTTTGGTACTGGAGATTGAACTCAGGAGCACTTGACCACTGAGCTACATCCCCAGCCCTATTTTGTATTTTGTGTAGAGACAGGGTCTCACTGAGTTGCTTAGTGCCTCGCTGTTGCTGAGGCTGGCTTTGAACTCGCGATTCTCCTGTCTCAGCCTCCCCAAGTGCTGGGATTACAGGCTTGCACCACCGCGCCCGGCTGAGCTAGTCTCTGCTATAGTCCCTCCCAACTAGGATTCTAATGTTTCCATCTCTAGCCTAGCTAGGGGATCTTACCCTCAGGCCAGGGACAATCAGGAGCTCTGCTGATTTCAACTGAATGTTAGCATGTCTTTCTACCATGAATGCAGGTGACTCAGAGTACCTGTAATTGTTACCAATAACTGGTATATTTATATATATATGTAAAAGCACTAATCAAGAAGTACATTATTATATCACAATTTAAAAATATTTATTACTATATTTCAAAATAATTGATTTATCTTGAATTTCTGCATAATTAGGTTCTTCATTGAAAATCCTAATTTTCATGAGGGGTCCATAAGCCTCCTTCATCAAATTGCAAAGAGGTCTATGGCACAAAAAATTTAAGAACTCCTGTCTATTCTAAAACAACTTCCCAAACATAGCGGTTCCATCTTGTAAGTGCTGGTTTCTGGGAGGCAAGGGAACTCCTATTTTGCCTCCTGCAAAACCCTTCATGTGAGGGTATGGAAAGTGGATTTGGCTACCAGACAGGGAAGGAAAACAGACTTCACCTCACCATACAGGAAGGTTCACAGTCTTGAAATGGTTCTGGTTTTCTCTTGTCTAGCACATATCACTGGTATTCAAGGATGAGCAGATGGTGGGATTGTAGGCTAACTAGGTTACCCTGACCAAGCAAAGCCTCGCTTTAAGATAACTTCCAGAAAACAGGTCTTGATTTCGTTTCCTTTAGCATGTTTCTTCCCTTCCACAGAGGGAGACAGACACACAGCTGTGTGCACACCCCGCTCTTGTAAATCACACAATACCTGGCACAATAGCAGGTGGATTTGGGCAAATCTACTCTAGAAAAAGGTGAGAGGTCTGTGAACCATAATATATGAGGAATAATGCGGGACCTGTGGAAGGCTCTGTGGAAGGCACGGACACTTACAAATATCTGAAGTACCGGCAGTGTCACAGCTGAGGTGGAGGTGCACTGTAGGCTCCGGAAGGGATTCCAGAGCCCTGAATTTGTGGCTTTGGGTTTATTAGGACTGCAGATCTTGTAGACGGTCAGTCAGACCTAGGCTGGTTCTGCCACATATTAGCTTTGTGATCTAGAACAAATTCCTAACCTCTTGATCCCTAAGTTTCTTTATCACTAAAAGGGAGATAATCAGAGCACTTAGCTCATACTCAGTAAATATTAAATTTTACCACCAATATTATTATTACTATTATAAATTTTTCTAGAGCAGATAAAATCCAAGGGAACAAATCCTTCCTCTTCCCTATCCTCTTCTTTTTCCTCCTTTTCTTCTTCTACTCTACTTCATTTAGAAATCCACACACACACACACACAAAGTGCTGTCGTGTGCCAGGCATTGTGTTTGGTAATGGGGATAAAGTCACAAGCCAAAAGTCCTCTGAACTTGACCTTGTGAGACTTGGAGTCTGGAGGATACTGCAAGAACCCCAATGAGAACTTGACTGTAATAATAAACTAGACAAGATTGTTAAGTATCTACATTATTTGGAAAACACAAATGCTTTTATTTCCCAGATGAATGAAAGAATGGATGGCAATTATTGATAATGATCAGATACCAGAAAGTTAAGTATGACCAAGCTGGGAAGAGAGGGGAATGTTTGTAAAGAAGACGTATGTATGTGAGCCTGAATTTGCATATGTAAAATACGAAAAGCAATTAGAGTTGAAGAAAGACTGAACAGATCAAAGTTAGGACATCTGGATGTTTTACTGCATTAGGTAGTCAACAGAATTTAACTCAGATAATTCAAATGAAATGATATCAAGGAAGGGACTATAGGCAGGCAGGAACCAGTGTGTAGGGCAGGGTTAAGGAGCCAACTTGGGATGTTGAGGCCATAGTAAGACGTTGTCATCCCTAAGCCTAGAGGCAGTGTAGAATGGTGTTCCTGGATGCCACCAGGAGCTGGAGAGGTGGAACAGGAGCTGCCAGTGTGGTTTCAGGGCTGGGAGGGAGTGAGGAAGAAATCCCTGGCCTTTCTCATCTCCTGCTCACCTGATAGCATCTTCCACTGGCTAAACTCGAAAGGGAGCAATGAGCAAGGGGTCTTCTGGAGCACAGGGCAGAGCGTGAAGGGTGAAGAATGGACCTGGGCAGTGGAGGCAAAGGGGAAAAGACCAGCACAGCTGCCAAGGTCAAGCACACCTGGCCTATCAAGACACAGATTAAACAAACAGATTATCAAAGAGAAGGCAAAATTAGCCAAAAAGTTGTCTTTTTACTTGAATTAAATTCAAATGAGTTTTTCTTCCTTGCAAAGCAAATGGTAAATATAAAAGAGCCATGAAATGAAACTGTGTGTAGGTGTATCTCTATCCAAATAATCATTAAACCCTTTCCACTTCACTCTCTCCAGATCTCATATCTGGTCAATTTATGATGAAGATACCTTTACATGCATGAAAGAATATGTGTGGTCCCTGAGGGTGAGCATCTGGGAATAAAATTGGTGAGTAAAGTGGTGTGTGTGGGTGTGTTTTGTGTGTGTGTGTATGCATATATATGTGTTTCTGGAGTCACTGGTGTTTTATCCTAATTCTTTCCTTTGGTATTTTACATAATTTAGAAATTGTATTGACTTTTAAATTTGATGACGAAACTGAAGTTGTTTCCCCAAGTAAGCCACGTGATCCAGAATGGTTCTGTCCCTCTAAGAGCTTTGTGGGGAAGCAGCGCGTGTCTCAGTTGCTGGAGAGCTGTGGCTTACCTAGTTGTCCAAAGCAATGTCACAGTGGCCTGCTCCTCAGTGTTTGAGGTCCCTGAAAAGCTGGCTCCCTGTGATATCTGAGAGGCATTAGGATGAAGTGGTCCTCTTATATTCTGTCATGGCCAGGCTGCCAGATGCCTGGGAGATAATTAGGCACCCTTATATAATTCACTAACAAGACAAATTCCCACTTTAATAGCATTTTTAACCACCCTCGTGCCCCAGCTCTATTAGCAGCTGATCCACAATGACAGTGGAATGCGCTAATAGGTTCCAACAAATGGATTCAGATGTGGAGGACATGAGAGACAACTTTCCCTTTGTTTGGAAGGCTGTCAGAATTCCCTGCACATGCTTGCTGCAGACCATTTTCCTGGGAGCTATTTGTGCTGGTAGAGTATCTTATGTGGTGAAAGAAAAACCGTAAGATAGCATCAGGAACAAATAACATAAAGGGAACACACATCCAACCGTTTTCAGGGGTTGAGGAATTGCAGATGGAAGCTGGGGTTCAGCTGAGGGCTGGAGTTACTTGATATAGGGGAAAATGTTTGTTGTTCTTAAGCTCTTCAAGACCCAAGAAGCATTTGACCCAGACCTGTAAGTGAGTAAACCATTCTTAAGCTATTTTCTTTGGAAGGAAGTAGTTGGAGCAGGGGAACAAGTAGGCTTGTGAGGACTGGTTGTTCCTTAACCCTTTCAAAATTTTTGAGAACTATGTTTAATGTCATGTAATGGCGTCCTTACAAATGATGGCCCACAAGATGGTGTCCCCCAGTCCATCCTACCTAATGCAGTGTATTATAACTCTGCATTAGTCTCCCAGCCAGCAGTAGGGGTCAGGGTTTCCCTAAGGAGTGAAGAGTTCATGCAGCTGACAAGCAGGGAATACACTCTTGTTGACATTTGTTAGGTAAGAATAGGAAATGTGTTTATTACCTCAGTGGAGGAGGCCTTCAAAAATAGAATTTAAATTCACAGTGGCCTTGCTGGACTGGAAAAGTGACCTAAAACCAAAGTTGAGAAAGAACAGGGCCAGGCCCGCTTACTAGGAGGAAAGATACTATGTAGAAATCCAAGGCCAGGCAGAGAGCAGAGAGGATGAATCAGCAATGTCCTCACACTGGGCTGGGCCTCAGCCTCAGATGATACTTTTAATCTCAGTCACTGGGACATACATATGAGTTCCCTTCAGGGATAATGGATTTGCGCTGAAAATCCAAAATTCCAGCCAAGCTTTTTTGGTGGTAATGACAAATCTCCTGAAGATAGTAGATGTGTGTTGGGAGAGGTGGTGAACCAAGGTGAACAAAAAAATAATGGGTCCCATAGGGACCCAAAAATGGGGCGGGGCAGTGGAGTAAATATAGGTGTTGGCTCATCCAGGATGGGAATTGAATTTCCCTATATTACAGTCCAGATCTGTGATCTTAAATTTTTAAAACCAGTTATTTTGATATAAAAGTAGAGATGGCTATACTTATTTTATAGGGCTTTTCTGAAAATTAAATGAAAAGTATATATGAAAGAATTTATCACACAGAAAATGGTAAACGGTAGGAAAGTCAGTCTTCTTTTCCTTTTTATGCCTAAATTCTGATCTTCCCTTGGTATGGAAGCTGGTGAGAACCCCAGCATGCATAAATGAGGGACCCCTAAGGCTGGCTTGATTACTCTGTGCTTGACAAGGTGGTCCTTAATGGAGGAGGGCTGTGGAGCCCCTGAAAAAGGAAGAGGAGACCTCAAAAGAAAATCAAGACCCCAGAACAAAGCACCAGGGGAAAGAAAAGGCTACAGGGCTTGTTTAGTCTTCTTTTGAATGTGGAAAGAGCTTTTTCACAGAAGATATAAACTCTCTCTACTTTACCTGGGGCCTGACTATAGTATGTACCATGGAGGTGAGCTATTAGGAGGACTCTGCCAAGAAAAGAGCCTGATTATCTTTCAATGTTCCTTCCAGCTCCAAGATTCTAAGACTTTGTGAAAGTTTAAAAGAAACATAACATGCCACATGAATTAACTTATTATTTCATTGTTTTTAAGAAGGCTTAGAAAAAGGTAGTTGATAAAGTAGAAAAGAGCTTGGGAGTCACACAGAACTGGGCAGGAACTTTAGTCCTGGAACTGACTGGCTAAGCAAGATCAGGTAAGTTACCCAGTCTCTCTGCACCCTGCATTCTTTGCTTTTAAGTTGGGGCTAACATCACTTGCTTTAAAGTATTATAAGAGAGATAATATTCAAAATTGTGATGCTAGCATTCAACAGGGCAATCCATAAATGACAGCTCTTTCCTCTTGCCACCATAACTATTTGTAGGTATAAAAAGGGACACAGAAAAACAGCTACGGTTTTGTTCTTTTTTGAAAGCATTTGGTGCAATTTGTTTTTCCACTGAAATGTTGAGAAAACCAGGAAACACAAAGGTTAACTGATGCCCAAAGTCTTGTAGTAAATCCATGATCCAATGATTTCTTATATTGTTAAGAAAATGATGAGAACATTTTTATGCACTACAAGAAAAATGCAATTGAATTCCAGAAAAACATTCTCTCTTTCACTCTTATAATTTGTTGTTTCTTTTATGTGATAGGAAAGGAACAATTTGTATCATAAGAAAATAAAGATGTGGGGGTGCAGAGTGGGGTCAACAGTGTTTCTTTGTCTCTTCTTCTGGTTTAACCAGTTTTATTGTTTTTTCATTTCAGAAGGGAGCAATGAACTTTGTGGTTCTGTGGAATTCTTATAGATAAGCAGAAAGCTAGAAATTTTGACTTAAATTGCTCCCTTGCTTATTTCTCTGCATTGAACAGCATGGCACAGTTCAGAATAAACAGAAGTTATTTTGAATGTTCTCCAAGAGTGATTTCTGATCCCTGGACATCTTGGAGGGAAACCAGTTTAAGCAAAAGCTACACAAGCAAAGCCAGTAGAATCCTGGAATTGTACTTCTGCCCCAGGACTAGGCAGACTTGTCTCTCTTGGCCTCTGATTATTCATTCTTTTGTTCAATGAGGAGATAGGATCAAGGGACCTCTAAGATTCCTGCCAGCTGAAAATTCTGTAGAGGATTTATGTTCTACCATCAGAAAAAAAAAAAAGGCTTGTGAATTTTACCAATAAATCCCAAAATGAGCATTTTTAGTCATACTGGAGAAAGAAACCAGGCACAACTTAGAACCACCTGTCATGGTAAAGAATTTGCCACTCTGACCTTCTCACTTGTGTTTAACATAAACCACACCACCAGATCATGGGGCTGAGACCTGAAAATGTCCTTTGGTCCAGCCTGCTCTCTTCCAACCCCCTGACAACACTAGGTAGACTTCTCTGCTGTGAACCATGCCCCTGGAATGGAATTTACAACCAGCCCTCCACTGATCCAGCTCAACTGCCCTCAGCCCCTCAACCAGTAAATGTTAGAAATGAATTAAAAACTGTCCTTTGCCTAGTTTTATACCTAGGCAAACTCATCCTTCCCCTCTGTGTCCATTCTACCTGACTTCCTTTTCTGCCTTGTCTATTTATTTATGTGCCTATTTTTTCTTAGTAGACTGTAGCAGACTTCTACAGAACTGATCTGTTCTTGTATGTATAGGCTTTGGAGTCCACAGTCCTCCTGGCTTTGGGTCCTGATTCTGCCACTTATACTGTGTGCTTAATAGCAAGTTCTTTGACCTCTCCAAATGTGTTTTCTTTTTCTTTCTTTTTTAAATGTGTATCTTTACAAAGAATTTTTTGGTTGTTGATGGGCCTTTATTTTTATTAATATGTGATGCTGAGAATCAAACCCAGTGCCTTACACATGCTAGGCAAGTGGCTCTGAGCCATAATCCTAGCACTCCTGGGGTGTTTTCTTTGACCTGAATGTAAATATTTTCCTCTTGAGATTATTGGGATGATGAAATAAAATATCAAATGCAGAGTACTCTGCACCACGTTTGGCGTATCGCAAATGGCTGCATGGGGTCATTATTATTATTTGTATAGAATAGAATCATGACAGATATTTGTGAAACAAATACAGTTTTTTAAAAAGCCATTTCTTCAGAACATTTCACTTAAATTCCGATTACAATGATGAGGAGGGTGAAGATTATGGGACAGAGCAGCCTTTCCTTGAAAATATGTCTTGGACTGATCTCAGGGTGGAAGACAGCATCTATGGGGCTTTAGGAATGAACTCACCCCTGACCAGCCGTGGGGCAAGAACTGGCCCTCTGCCCAGTACTTTCCATTGATGAAGAAGAGGCCCGCGATCATGATGAACACCCACACTGCCAGGTTCAGCACATTGAGGACGTTGTTGAAGCCCACCGAGTTCTTCACCCCCAGAGCGACAATGATGGTCACTATGACAGCAATCACCAGAGCCAGAAGGTCTGGGTATGATTCTTCACCTTTCCCTAGAGCAGACGGACAGTATTTAGTATTGTCCAGAGGGAAGAAAAGGCCATGCCTACTCCTGGTCCACCCCATGCCCCTGCACTCAGTTCTGCCCCTCTGAATGATGGTTAATCTGTCAGGAGGAGAAGGAACTCTGTGTGTGAGAGACTGTATGTATACACATGCCTATGCTGTGGTCCACAGGCAAATATAAGTGTCCATCAGGTAAGATGGCCTGATATCCTGGACTCAAAATTGGGATGTGTGGTGTGACAGTTATGACAGTATCTATGGAAACATGGCATAGAATAGTTGAAATTGGGACAGACCTAGATCATTTGGGATGTACCTAGAGGTCTAACATGCTCTTTGAAAATGATTTTATCTTCATGATGGTTCATTTTCTAGTCTGTAAAATTTCCATTACATTCCAACAATCTTTTATTAGCAAAAGTTAAAAGTATGTGTCTCTGAAAACCATTTTAAGAGGGATTTTCTTTCCATCCGTGGGGATGTGGTTGCAGAGAGAAAATGACCTGGCTGCTTGGTCTTGCCCATTGGCCAGTGAGCTCCTGCCCTCTATAGAGTAGAAAAGGCAGTGCTGCTGCAGCCAGGGGTCCTGAATTTCAGCTGTGTTGTGGCCAGTAGCCGGTGGTGTGGCCTTGAGTGTGTTGCCTTGCCATGCTGGACCTTCTGTAAAGTTTAGGAGATGGATGACTGAATTTTGGGCCATTTCAGTCCTACATTTTCTGAGATCAGTATACTGCACAGGCGCCGTCTACATGCTTTTTATCTTGTCATGGTATCTCAGTGCTCAGCATTTTTGTCAGTTTTTCTGAGCTAGAGACACTGAATTTAAATGACACAGCCACAGACTCATTCCTGAGGAGTTTGGAGGCAAGAATGCAAGTCTTCCTCACTCACAGGTTAACTTTCCGTGCATTTGAAAGGATGGAAAGTGAGTGGCAGGTGGCAGATGGAGCCTGAGGTCTTGTGCTATGCTAGGTGTTTAGCTGTCATGCAGCTCAATTACCCTTCCTTGACCTTTGCTAGACTGGAATCCATTTTAAATATTTTTTATTTGAAAATGAACACATGCTTATTTATGAAAATTTGAAAAACATATTCTGATGAAGCTACCAGAGAAATTCCTTCCAGTTCTTTCTCTTGAGTTTGTTTTGTTTTTGTATAGTTATTGACATGGTGCATCCATGGTACTGTTCATCCCTTAGTATATGACATTATGTTAAAATACATTTCACGTTATTACTATAGGCTTTCTTAATTATCCTTTTGTGTGCATATTATGTTATGTGCATAATATGCACAATTTACTTACTTACTTGCTCCACTGAAGAATATTTCAACTCTTTCTAATTTTTTATTATTATAGGTTCAGCTTCCCTAATCCAAAATTCCAAAATCTTAAATACTCTAGAATCTGAAACTTTTTGAGTGTAGACATGATGCCACAAGTGTGCTGACATGATGCCATGGTATGAAAAATCATACCATGAAACTTTGTTTCATTTATGAATGTATTAAAAATATCGAGTAAAATTGCCTTCAGGTTATGTATATAAGACATATATGAAACATAAATGAATTTTATGCTTAGATATCTTCAAGATATCTCATTAGGTACAGGAAAATATTCCCAAGTCTGAAAACATCCCAAATTCAAAAAACTTCTAGTCTCAAGCATTTCCGACAAGAGATGCTTGACCTTTTAAAATAAGGCTGTGAAGAACAAGAACATCTTTTTGTATAAAGTGTTCGTGGAAGTTAGAAAAATTTTCTTAGTATGAAGAATTACTTTGCAAAACCAAAAAAGAAGCATAGGAGGTTCTTGGTACATTTTGCCAAATTGCAGTCTGAAAGAGGAATCCATTGATTTAGTTCTATAAGTTGGCATGTTGGGGAAAGAGGCTACAGCATTCTCACCCAGCCCATTGAGGGTTCCCACGCTGTTCACCATCCAGCGGCTGATGGTGTGGTTTGCCAGTGAGTCAAACATGCTGCTCAGAGCGCTGGCGCCAGCTGCAGTGCCAATCAGGTACTCCAGGATCAGGTTCCAGCCAATGAAAAATGCCACAAATTCACCAACAGTGACATAGCTGTAGGTGTAGGCAGATCCTGTGGTCTTGGGGACTCGGACTCCAAACTCTGCATAGCACACACCTGCAAGGGACAAACACACCTAGATGGTGGACTTCAGGAGTGAACTCACCTCTTGGTGGCTAACAATCTTGGGTGGAAAATATTGAGGCTCTTAGAACAAATACACAAAGTTTTATGTACCAGTCACCTAATGATAAGACACTTTCTGAGAAATGTGTTAGGTGATTTTGTTGTGTGAACATCATAGAGCTTATTTTCATGAACCTAGATGGTATAAGCTACTACATACAGAGGTTATATCGCATTTATAAGTATATGTCTGTCTATATCTATATTTATATATGAAATAGCTGGTTTACAAGAGAGGTGGAGTAAATATTACATGTATAAGGCTAGTGCTAGTGTAACAGCATACTGTTTTACAGTAAAAAAATTTTAGAAGTAGAAGGAGTACAGTCTAAAACACTGATAAATAGTATGGTAGATTAAAAACATAAACCAATGTCATAGTCATTTATTTTCATCATGAAGTATCATGTGCAGTTTATAATCATATGTACTATACATTTATATGCTTGGCGGTGTAACAGGTTTGTTTATACCAGTATCCCCACCATCATGTGAGTAACCGTGTTGTACTACAGATATTGCAACATTGTGATGGCTATGATGTCACTGGTTGATAGGAAATATTTGGCTCCACTGTAATCTTATAGCACCCCAGTCATATATGTGCTCTATCATTCACCAAAACATCATTATGGGCCCATGACTGGATATGGATCAATTATATGCTAATTCTAACCAATTCCAAACTTATTTCCAAAACACTTTTTAACTGGAATGCCTGGGAAGGCAAACAGAACTAATTCTACTCAACTATTAAAAACTGATCTTGACTTAGAAAATTTCCCCATTGTGTAGTGTCTCTCTTGTGTCCTTAGGGGACAAAAATCCTGAATTGACTTGGGCCTAATTTAGTGTGACCCTACCAAAGGCACAGGGTATAGTATGCAATAACATTCTTCTTGTTAAGTTTTTACATCTTATAGAAGATATTCCTCATTTGAGAGTGATGCTTTAAGCAATCTGTGAAAAATGCTTTTTTTTTATCAAGGGGGTAAATAAAAATGCAAATATAGTTATTAACAAGGAAAGTTAGCACATGAAGATAATAATTTAACAAACACTTTTGGAGTGCTTGGTAGAGTGTTAAGTGCTAGGAATAAGAAAAACAAATGCCACATACCCCTACCTTCAGGGGAAGATATGCCAGAAAATCAGTGCACATGGTAGGCTGTGTACACTCGACAACGTGGAAATGCACGTAAACAATGAGAGCAGAGATAGGAGATGTGTACTCAGCTGTTTACGGATCTATGAAGGTCTATAAGGTCTATGGAGGAATTCACTGGATAAAGAAGGTGGGACAAAAGGTAAAGACATGAGCTGGACGTGGTGGCACAAGCCTGTAATCCCAGCACTTAGGGAGGCTGAGACAGGAGAATCGCGAGTTCAAAGCCAGCCTCAGCAAGGGCGAGGTACTAAGCAACTCAGTGAGACCCTGTCTCTACATAAAACACAAAATAGGGCTGGGGATGTGGCTCAGTGGTCGAGTGCCCCTGAGTTCAATCTCCAGTAACCCCCCCCCAAAAAAAAAGATAAAGACATGGCAGAGAGAGACAGTATGAAGTATTTGGTTGGAGGAGAGTGTACATGTATTAGGAGATAAAACTGGAGAGCAGCTGAAGCTATATATTTTCTAAAGCAGGTTCAGAGCCCCCTTCCATCAGAATCATCTATTAAACCCTAATTCCAGGGAAATTTCCATTTTAACAAGCACCCCAGTAATGCTTTTGCTCACTTATATTTGAAAAATATTGGAACATTGCCTAATTCTTTGATGTGATTAGAAACCAAATTAGAAAAAGACTGAGAATACACCAGACTTCTGGGAGCTGGCAACTTCTTTTGGTTGGCTGAGAATTCTGGGTGTGGGGCCAGTTGGAGGACAGACATAGGACAACTTGGAGAGACACACCCAGAGTGGGACATAGGCAGATGTAAGTGGAACTCAAACTTTACCTTCAGTCCCAATTTTATTAAGGGCCAACCGTGAGGTTCTCTCATCACAAACCAGGGAACAATAGTTCACTCTTTAGTGAATAAAGAGAGCAAGTTTCTTCTCCTTTTGAAGGGGATGAAATCAATGCAAGAAAGTGAAAACAAAGATGTCAAAAGCAATGACATAATACGTGGGTTAATGTGACGTAATCTCTCTTCCTTCCCCTCAGTTGCTTCAGTTGTGAAGATGTCCCTCTGGAAGATGTCCTCCCCCAACTCTGAAAAATAGCTTTCTGTTTCCTGTCCTGATGTCAGTCTGTCAGTGGCTACTTCTTTTTGCTGTCATGGTGTTTACCTGGAGCCGTCAGTCTACCTCTTTTCTAAATTGCTGCTTCCGACACGGGATGTTTAAATTGTTAGAGTGAGTCTAGAATTAAGAGGAAATGGTCTCTGAAGGAAGGCCTGAAGAATTCTGTCATGAGGAGGGTTGAGAGTGCCCATGAAGTATGAGGACCTCATGATGTTTTCTTGGAAGCCTGGAGACTTTGTGTTTGCTTCTGAGTTCTTGGGCATTGAGTTTGCACATACAGATTGTGTTGCTCTACTAGTTCTGTGTGAGGAACTGATTAGGAGGCAACTAATTTCTTTTTTTGGTGTAGGAGCCATAGCTTTATCCAATAATCTCTATAGACTATGAGCTTATTCTCTGTACCCATTTGTACCCCCTGAAAGTGTACAAGCCTCATAAATAGACATTTTTTTCCCAAGTGATGCTTTGAAACAGGATGGATTTGACTGCAAATTTAATTTGGAGAGCCAGTGAGTATTGCAGAGTTTGTATAATCAAATATTCCATCCATAATATTTGATCTGCTAAATTAAATGTGAAAATACCCAATTCACCATTAGATCCCACTTGTCAAAGTTAATTTAGTGGAAAGCCATGTCTTCCATAGGTCTTGGGAAGAGACCAGTCCCTTGCTGTCCTGAGTCAGAGGAAGAGGACTTGACTGTGTATGGTGTAGGGGTCTTTGGAATCTCAGTCATTCATTACCCAAGGTCCTGCTGGGAACCTGATGACTATAGCATGGGGAGAAAAGTGAGAAGATCAATCAACGATAGAAGACAATTTCTGTTTTAAGAAATTCTTCTTTTGGACATATCTTAAAGGATCTTCTACTGTTTTCAATTCCATCTGATTTGTTTGTATGCAGGAATCAGGCTTTCAGTGGGTGGGCACCAGAGATCACCTAACTGGGCATTGAAGCTTAATGGTGAAGTCAAAGTTTACAAGCCCAAATATCCTGGAAAAAACTGGAAATTTTGTCAGTCATTCAATTATTTGAAAGTATCTGATGCACCAGAGAGATATATTCAAGGGTATCTTCTAATTTCAATTAAAAAATGAAAACTATAGAAAGGAAAAACCTAATTTTCATCTTAGATTACCTAAGAACTGAATGTTTAAGATTAGGTTTCTTACCCTCATGTGGGTGAAATGAAGTAGCCAACTCAATAAGCTTTAGGGTCTCTTCTATAGTGCATAATTCTTGGGTTTCACAACCAGAATCAACTCTTAATCATTTGGGTCAATGGGGAACCCTATGGAGAATAACTGCCATGCCATGGTGATCAGGACTTTCTGCTGGTGGAGATTTTGGAAATCTGTGGGCGTATCTATGATTCTCACAATGATTGTGGTCACCTGTGGTGTTAAAGGGGCAGGAGCCTGTGCTGCTAGACATTCTGCGAATTGTGGGACCCTTCCAGAACATGAATCACTGTCTTATGTCTTACATGACTTCTGAAGGTCCCAAAGGACATTCATTTAAGTACAAATCTGTTTGCAGTTTTGGAACCTGAATTTATCTCTATTTTACATATAAACACAGAGAATACTGTTTTGCATGGCTTTATGTGCATTTTCTAAGACTGTAACAAAACTGGGTAAATTGAGGGACAGCTGGAATTTGTTTTGTTTGGAATTTTCCAAGAGTCGATCATCACTTTGGAAAGCCACATTGTCAACAGCAACATCATTCACAGTCTCTGAGCATCACATACACAACTAGGTGAGTGTGCATTTGTGACAATTGCATTCACAGTGGTTCTACAGATGACTGCAAACCTCTGACAGCTTCATTATGTCTCCTAATATACTTGGGCCCTAGCATTCAAATGTTGAAATAAATAGTATTTTTATTAGAAATTTGCTTATCTTTCATGCTCAGGACAGATTGATTTAAAAAAAAACTAAATGTGGAGGAACATAATATTATCTCTAATTTTCATTCCAGCATACTAAGGGAAACATTACAAAGTGTTTATTAAAAGAGTTGTTTTGGGTACTAGGATGGAGAATCACTATTCTAACTGAGAAACAAATGTATACAGAATCTTTACTTAATCTGAGAATTCACTAAAAATGTTCTTATCCTGGAGTTATCTTCCTAATCGTATGTGCCTTATGTTATTATCCAAGTGATTTCACTTTTCTTAGTTATCCATCAAATGACTGAAGAAGAAGAGGCATATTGATTCCACAAGAGGATCACCTTGTAGCTGGAGAAAATCAATATAGAATATAATGTTGGGGTGCTGGTGTCTGTCAGGAAGTGACTGCATGCTATAAATCACATGCTGGAAATTTTCTCATTAGAATTGTTCAAAGCTGGAAATCCAGGACCTTGAGAAATCTGAAGGCTTCATTGCAGCAGGCTTGGTGAGGACAGGAGTGATTTCTCACATATGCAACTTCAACACCCTTTTCCATCACCTATCCTTCAAGAATACTGTGAACATATCCCTATTTACGTTTTGTCGTGTCCCTGCTGTTCAGTTTTATTTCCATATCCAGAACTATTTGGGGGTTAATTGACAAGTTGCCAGCCTAAAAGCAGTTATACTTAGAACTTACACATTTAAAAGAGGGTTGGCAAAGGCCGAATGTTTTCTTTGATATGCAGATGCCAATTCACAATAAGAGTCGGGGAAGAATAGAGGTAATTGGACTAGACAGGGGGAGTGAAGGGAGGGGAGGGGGCTTGGGGGTAGGAATGATAGGAGAATGAATCAGATGATTATTACCCTATGTGCACATATGATTACATGACCTGTGTAACTCTACATCACGTGCAACCAGACGAATGAGAAGTTATACTCCACTTATGTGTGATGTGTCAAAATGTATTCTACTGTCATGTATAAGTAATTAGAATAAAAAAAGAGAGTTGAGATAAGATATCAGGAAGCTCTTTATTGAAAAAGTCCCCACTAATCTCCTCTTGTGTATCCTCAGTGATGTCCTATATGGGGTTCAGAAAAATATAATCTTTTCAGTGTGAAGTTCTTTCTAAGTCAGTCTAAGGTTCTACCATATGTAGGAAGAAAAAGTTAGCTTGAAGTTCAGTGTTCCCAGAGAATCTGCATATGATGCTGAACTTCCAGACTGGATCTCATACAGTGCTTCCCGATAGCAAAACATAATTAGTCCATGAGCCCCCGGCCGCTAACCACCAAACCTGCCCCAGATCTCATCATGTCACTTAGAGCCTGCCCTGGCTCTTTATCACCGTCTTGGAACCAGGGGCAAAGATTCTCTGTCCTCAAAGGGGATGAAGGAAAACGACCCAGCTGGAAGCAGGCAGAGAGTGGAGAAGGACTTCTCCCCTTAAGCATTTTGTTTGCCTCCACGTCCTACCAAAGGAAGAATGAGATAAATAAGTACTTCTAAATAGGTGTACTTTCACCTGGAATGATGAAGTCTCATGGTTCTTCACACTTGAATGCCAATCACTCTACACAGATAGGGATTCCATTAGCATGTAGCTTAGCTTACTCTGACTAATTCCCTAACCTACTTACCAGCTAACTTAGCAATTTCCTAAATAACTTCTGACTTCCTAATTTGCTTGCTTTATGTGATGTGCATTAAGTGCCTACTAAATCAGGCGCTGTAGTGAATGTCAGAGATAAAACCCGTAAGTCGACCTTGAAGAACCTATATCCAGTCAGGAAGGAGCTTAATAAACAGCTGAGCCCACAGTATTAACTGCACACATTTGATACTACAGAGTACTTGGGGGTGCCTGGGGGCCCAGTGGGGTGAGTGTGGCTCTTAGGGAGCATTTTCTTTTATTGCTGGGGAAACAGGAAGGTGGGGAGGCTTTTGAGCTGCATATTAAAGGGTGAGCTGGGATTTGCCAACCACAAGAAATGGGGATTGGGGTAGTTTTAGGCAGAAGAAAGGACATTAAGGATTAAGGGGATTAAGGAAGAGTCTGCAGAGGTGGGTCAAGTGATTGAGGCACTGGGTTTTAATATATTGATAGAATGAAGCAGCAAAGGACCATATAGTTCACCATTTTCTATATTTTTAAAAACTTTCTTGGTTGTAGAATCCCTTTTTTCACTCAAAGTCTGACTTGAGAGCTTGATACACAGGTCTCAAATAGAGCAGGATAGCTCTATTTGAGGGGGTGGGAGAACCGAGGCAGGTCTGCTCAGAATCCCCTTCATCCTACATCTCCCTAAAACTCCTGACACCCTTTTGTCAACTGACAGAATAGTTCTGAGCACAGGAGAGGGGAGAGGTAAGAACCACTCACTGAGATTATTATTTTTTTTTTTAAATATTTTTTGTTGTTGTTGATGGATCTTTATGTTATTCATTTATTATTTGTATGTGGTGCTGAGGATCGAACCCAGTGCCTCACGCATACTAGACAAGCGCTCTACCACTGAGTTACAGCCCCAGCCCCCCACTCATTGGGATTCTTTATTTTTATAGAAGATGCAGTTGAGCCCAAGACCTGAAGTTGTCTATTCATTTAATGACAGAGCAAGGGCTAGAACTGAGGTCTCTTGATGGCCAGTGTGGTAGCTTTCCCATCCATCCATCCCTCTATCCATCCATCCATCCATCCGTCCATCCATCCATCCATCCATTCATTCATTCCAGACATTTATAAAGTATTATCTAAGTGCATCTATGTTAGATTTTAGGGATTTGAAGGTGAGCAGAAAGAATGTAGTCCCCTTTTTGTAGGTCTAACAGTCTAATGGAGAAAACTGATCTGAAAACCAACCAGCCAGAGGATTCTCCAGACAGGGAGAGAGATGAGAGAGAATGGAGCAGGGAATCCAAGGGAACAATGTGCCCATCTTTCAGTTTCATCCAGGCCTTTGGGATGGGCAATAACTTGAGTGTTGCTCAGGGGCTTAGTCAGGCTGCCCTTGGGTGATGGGTCAGAGGTCATAGATATAAGGCCTGATTGATAGTTTTGAACATATCTATGATGCTTCATACTGGGGAGGGTGGCAGGTTGGGGTAGGATGACCTAGTCAGTTCTCCTGAGTGCCAGCTATCTGCTCTCTCCCAGGCCCAGGATGGAACCCACCGCAGGTCTATACCAGTGCACTTTCAGAATATCCTCACCAAATATAGCATTTTGCAGAGACGATTGTTGCCCATGTTCTTAGTTTTCATAAAACCTCTCTGTTTCTTTTATAAATTCACAGCAGGTATGTGTATATACCATGTATATATATTCTCTATGAGGAGAAATCATAGGACCTGAGAGAAAAATAGAGCATGAATTCTCTGGGAAACATTTGTTTTCTCTGTGAAACTGAGTTCCAGATGGCAGGTAATGAAGTGTCTCCTTCACTGCTGTCTCCCTTGAGAGGCAGGTTGCTGAATTCTGAAAATCACCTATGTGGCCTCAAGTCCCACGGGACCCAGCTAGCCTGTCCTCGTGTCCTCTTTCTGATGCTCTTGGTTAGCCAAGAAAATCATAGTTTTCTTTTTCAAAGGAGTGATCCATCAGGCTGTCTCTCTACCTGAGCAACCTTGGTTACTCTATCACCTGTCAGGGAAACCCAGGCAATTTTTACAAATGTGTCTGCAAGAAAAGCAATTTGTCTGGGAATGCCCATGTATCTTTGTGTCAAAGAAGAGACTTATGATTACTCTGCCAAGTCAGGGCCCAAGTGGACAGTAGCAGCCTGTGTTCAGGAGATGGGCAGCATCGTCAATCAGGGAGGGCATGACACCATTAGTTATTGAATCTGACAGGGCTCCAATTAAAGTTGGGTAGGAAACAGCTCTCAAGTCCCCAAACCACAGCACCCATATATCAACATATAAACAAGAAGGAAAGAAGCTGTCCTTATAGCCAAAGAAATGACTCTGAAAGCAGCTCCAGGAAGTTTAATCACTAGCTGATTAAATGTGTGACTAGCCTATCTGTTTACTCTCTTCTCTGGATCTTCTTCTATGAAAATATTCCAAAGATTATTAGAGGTGTAGTTTCCATAATATGATGAATTCAAGTATTATATTTTCTGGTCATGCTATTATTAATCATATTCATTGATGTAATGCTCATGGGACTACATCCACAGGGTAAGCTTTTCCCTGAGCCAATCTTAAGCCCCAGATTGGTCCCCTCTGGAAAATGGCAATGGTGATGCCTACTATTTGGGTCTTCAAAGGACACATGTAAAGCTACTAGCATAAGGTAGGCACACCTTCAGTGGGAGATATGGCTATTATTTACAGATGAGGAAAAGAAATTAAAAGAGTCTTAGTAATAGCTTCTAGAATATTCATATAGGAGCAGGGGCTTTGGATATGGGATAAAACAAGTTGGAACCCTGTATTGTTGACTGATGGTTTTAGAGCCTCAGCAATGGCAGGAATATTGGAAATCATCTAGAGTGCAGACCAGGTCCTACATGAGCTTGATGCGTTTCTAAAACAGAATCTGGAAACACTTTTTCTTACGTTTAAAATCTTTAATCTAGAAACTTCTTGTCCTATTTCCTGACTTCAATTAGGAATTGGGAGGGTGAAGAGAAAGTTCTCATTTTCTTGCTAACCTCTACGAAACCTGCTGCCCCTTGTCCAGGTGACTTTGATAACTGAGCTAAAAAGGCTTTGTGCACACACATAGGAAAAGGAGTGGGAACCGAGGTGACCATCAGCAATTCTCCATCACCCAAATATTTTCCAATTGCTCACTCTCAAGGAGCATCCAGTGCCCATTTCTACTGCAGATGAAAGTGGCACTGACAGAAACAACAGACCTAAGAAGCTCCTGTGAGAGGATGAGGCCATCATTGGTTTCTCTGAGAACATGATGAACAGGGTTAAAGGTGAGTGACTCCAGGTCACTCCTGAGTACTCTCAGATCCTCCTCAGCTCACTCAAGGAGCATGTGCTGCTGAGGTTCCACAGAGAGAGGTGCATTCTCAGCAGGTGCCCTGGGAGGGCGAGGCACAGCACATCTTTCAAAGGCATGGATCCCTCTCTATGGAGGACCTTCCCAAAGGCACAAGAGACCCCTCCTGAGAAGGAATGCCCCTTGACTTTTTCCAAACTGGGCCAGCATGTAGGGAGGGGAAGCACGGGGGCTGAGACTTGGAATTTAGGAAACTTGCTGGAGAGACTCTTTTGGGTATGGGGATTTGGTTTCAGCTCTTCCTTCCAGTTCTCCCTGCTCCTGTCATGTGAACACCCACCACTTTCATCTCCCTCTTCCTCCCCTCCCCTTTATACTTCTTGTTCCTCAAAACTCTAGGAGAGGCTGGTCTTCTACAGGGCACAGTATTAAATTTGTATTTCTGGGCATGAATGTTGCCACCTGCTGGTCTATGAGACCAGAGGGATGGTGTGTGCATGGTGAACGGTGGCTGCAGTCTCTTCTGTGCACAGGTGACACAAATCAGGCTGCTATTCTTCCCAAGAGTCTTACCTACATGGTCCTGATAGATTGTTTCCAACTAGACAATCCCTGATCAATGAAATGGCAATGGCAGTTTTTAGCTGAATTTTGTACGATGGTACGGCAGGGAATGAAGAACGAATCCCTTGGATATGTTGGTGGCTTCTTGAAAGAGGCATTTCCTCCAAGGAAAACATCAAGAATTCTTGGCTAGATTTATAGTGTTCTGCCACATGAATATTCTCAGAATTAAAACATTCTCAGAAATGTTTTGAAAGGCTGTTTATCTCATGGTTGTTGGCAGGCACCTTTCTTATCTCTGCATACCTGGCACCTGTTCCAGTGCATGGAGTGGTGGCTACTTAAAGATCACTTCTCAGAGAAGGAGAGAGAGAGAACTTTGCCATGGCACCCTGCTTATTTTCCTTTATAGCACTTATCATGACTAGTAATTATTGTATGAATTCACTCCAGTGTTTCCTGGGATATAGCCTATTTGTAGAGGGCTGTCCCTATAGAGAAGAAAATTTCTCTCTGCTAAGAACTTTCAGGGCCCAAAGCATTATTTTGTGCAAGTCCACCTGGAGAAAGATGTATAAGAGGCAGGCTTCCTGAGTTCTTTAGCTAAGGATGAACTGAGGGACTTCAGGAAGAGAATCAGGGACTGCTCATTTGCACTGAGAAAGACTCTAGCCTTGTTACGTTAGAGACTAGTCAATAGTACTAGTAGTGATAATGAGAAAGGTCAACATTATTAAGCATGTACTATGTACACAGGCCATATTAAATACTTTACAAACACAATCTTAATCTTCATGAAATGGTTATGGTACAGAAACGATCACATTCTGCTCGTATTAATTCATTATGTTCCTCTACAGATGATGAATCCAAGGACTAGACAGGTTATCAGGTTATCCCAATCTTTATCATGTTATACCACAAGCTTAGAAAATTATAGGTATGGATATGGGAAGCAAGTAATGTGTGAAAGGGTCAGATTGCTCATAGGCAGAGATGGCTAGCCTGGGCCCTGCCACATCCCAGCTGCCCTGCGGACTGAAGGATCCATACCTTGGCACACCGGTAACTTTGAACCTGTCTGAGAAGTTGTAGGTTAAGTATATTTGCCAAGTCACTCAGGGGTAAATGGCAGAGAAAGGGTTGGGTGGAGACAGCTCAGGTACAGAAACTAAGTACATCTGGCTCCCAGATGCTGGGTAGGACTGGAGGGTGTGTATGTGGGGGGGGGTTGAGACAATGGGCCTTTTTGAAACAAAGCTTTTCCCTTCCTGAGTTTATCCTAACTCATGTTATGGACAATCACATTCAATCTCTTCATTTTGCAAGGGAGATACCAGACATCAGGAGATGTGGATGTCTTGCTCAAGGGCCTCGAGCTGCCCAGAGGCAGAGCCAAAATGAGATCTCAGGTGTCCCCACTCCTGACTTGGGCCTGATTATATGTTGCTGTGCTTACAGTTGTTTCATGGGTGCTTGTCTTGTTTCTCCTCGCGTCTTGTTGCTGTCTCAGAGTTCTTTCCTGTGTTTAGCAGCATGTCCTGCCATGCTGAGCCCAGAGCAAGTGGTCAGTCCCTTCCACAGCACATTAGGTGCTCTTGATATACACTGCCCACTCTACCAGGTCCTGCAGAAGGTGTAGGAGTCCAGAATTTCCTGGGATTGCCAGAGGAAGCTCATTTTCAACACCAGTGATTTGAGAACCTTGCAAGTTTCTATTAAAATGTGATCACTTTCCCTGAACTAGTAACTGACATCCTTCCTACAAGGGCTGTCAATCAAGCCCTATATAGAAGAGCTACATGAACTTTTAACACCTTTTTCTTCACTGCTGACAGGTGACAGAAAGAGGCTGAGCTTAGAAGTCATTCTCATGACCTAATTTACAGAAGTTTTGATCTAGGAAATGCTCTCCTGATCAGTAGAACAGGATGAGATACAGGCTCTTTTGAAACCCCAGTTAAGTGTGAGAGTTTCCTCTAGTTATTAGATTCTCTTGGATGTGTTTTTTGATTTGGGAATGTGTGTCTTTGTGAAGTAGCTTGGGAGTAACAGTCTCTGGGGACAGGAAGAATGGAATTTATACTCAGCCTTTGTTTTTGACCATCTTGTGATCTTGGACAAGTCACCTAACCTGTCTGACCTCAGTTTTGTCATATGCAAAATACTAAATGGTATTTATTTTGTAGGATTTTGTAGAAGGATTATGCAATTTGTGTTCAACCAGTGCTAGGGATATCAAAAGTCCTCAATATTTTGGCTATCATGATGAGCCAGCCATCACACAGAGACACTAATATCCACCTGGTAGGGAGGCTGACAGGACGAAATAAGGTAATATGAGCACAATATCTGGTGCATAGTATTTGGCTAATAATAATAAAAATAATAGTAAAAATAGTAAAGGCTAACATTTATCAAACGCTTGCTAAGTTATATCTTAGAGTTTTATAAACTTGGGAATAGCTGTTACCCTTATTAAGATTTCAGCATTTGATTGTGTATTGGATCCTACTTTGGACAGCTAGTTACCCCTAGGTTGGAGGATGACATGCACTTGCTCATCTTTGCATTTCCTCCCTACCCTCTCAGTACTTTTGTTTCTCCCATCCCAAAGTATGATGAAGAGCAGTCCTTAGAGGTGTTTTAGGGAACAAGCAAATGCAAGTTTATGGAATGAATGAGTGATCTTAGATCACTGAGAAGGGATTGCAAAATACAAGCCTTCCTAGTTCACCTCTCAAGCCCGGCTTCAATTTGAGGAAGGAAAATTGGTTTAAATTTAATTAATTGCCATTTAAATCCTTACCCAAACCATTTGAGATATGGGTATCAAGGGTTATTATAGAGAGTGCATGAGTTTAGGAGTCACTTAGACCTATATTATGCCTGAAGTTCAGCTTAGTAATATTAAAAGGGACCTGGACATAAACCTAGGGAGGTAAAATTTAAACCTGTCATTCTTCCACCATTCAAGTTCAGAGGAGCCTCTTGGGGCTTTGAATGGCCAGATGTTGCTGGCTTGATGATTTTTCTTTGTTTCATCCCCAGCCAACTAAATTAAAGAAACTCCATAAAGCATCCTGCCTCCACCCCTCTGTCTGTCCACAAAGCTGTAGGTGGGAACTAGGAAGAAAAAAAGATTTCCTTTATCTGGTTTTTATAATCTGCAATATACAAAAGGGTCTTTAGGGTTGGCATGGGCATGGAGCCTGGCTGTGGTCTACTGAGCTATTAAAGCGTAGATAAGCCCTTTAGGGCACAGGGGGAAAGGTTGCAGAGCCAGCTGCTTCCTCTGATAAGTTGTCTCCACTTGTGATAGGCCTGTGGGCAGTCATGGTGTTGGAGCAGAACTGGTAGGAGGAGCTTGGGAAGTTACTGTACCTTTGGGTTTTGTCAAATGGAAGGAAAGTAGTTTCTTTCTGAGTCAGATTTGCTTTCTGTTATAAACTGGCTTGCAGAGCATAGGGAATGAAGCCACATGGCCAAGAGAATCGTTTGAGAGTCTGTTGGCCGAATAGATTCTACTTTAGCATGTTTCCTCTTTGTGTGGGTCATGGTTGCTGAAGTTAGGCCCTAGTTCCTATAATGCAGTTCTCAACTCTGGCTGTACATTAGACCTCCCCTTGGGAACCTTAAAAATCATCAATCATTGGGTTCCACCTCCATCCAATTAGAATTTCAAGGAGTGGAGTCTGGGCATCAGTATTTTAAAAAAGAAATAAATAGAATATCATGCTAAGCAAAGTAAGCCAATCCCCAAAAACCAAAGGCCAAATGTTCTGTCTGATAAATGGATGCTGATCCATAAAGAGGGGGCATGGGAAGAATGGAAGAACTTTGATTGGTCATAGGGGACAGGAGGGGAGGAGGCATGGCTGCAGAAAAGATGGAGGAATGAGATGGATGTATCTTTGCCCTAGGTATATGTATGACTGCACATATGGTTCAACACTACATCATGTACAATCAGAGAAATGAAAAGTTGTACTCCATTTGTGTACAATGAATCAAAATGCATTCTGCTATCATGTATACCTAATTAGAATAAATAAACTTAAAAAGAACCAAAAAAGAAATAGAAATTAAAGGAAAATTAACAGAAAAGCCACAAACTATGTGAAAATATTTGCAAAAATACATATCAGATAAAAAATGTGTATCCAGAATAGGAACAGGAGAACTCAAATTATCATTATTTGCAGACGACATGATTCTATACTTAGAGGATCCAAAAAGTTCCACCAGAAAACTTCTAGAACTGATAAATGAATTCAGCAAAGTTGCAGGATATAAAATCAATATCCATAAATCAAATGCATTTCTATACATCAGCAATGAGTCTTCTGAAAGAGAAATTAGAAAAACTACTCCATTCGCAATAGCCTCCAAAAAAATAAAATGCTTGGGAATCAATCTAACAAGAGAGGTGAAAGACCTCTACAATGAAAATTACAAGACACTAAAGAAAGAAATTGAAGAAGATCTTAGAAGATGGAAAAACTTCCCATGTTCCTGGATAGGCAGAATCAATATTATTAAAATGGCCATACTACCCAAAGCGCTATACAGATTCAATGCAATTCCAATTAAAATCACAAAGTCCTTTCTTATAGAAATAGAAAAGGCAATCATGAAATTCATTTGGAAAAATAAGAGACCCAGAATAGCCAAAGCTATCCTGAGCAAGAAGAGTGAAGCAGGAGGCATCACAATACCAGACCTTAATCTTTACTACAAAGCAATAGTAACAAAAACGGCATGGTACTGGCACCAAAATAGACATGTAGACCAATGGTACAGAATAGAAGACACAGAGAGTAATGCACATAAATACAGCTATCTCATACTAGACAAAGGTGCCAAAAACATACATTGGAGGAAATGATA
>CM053409.1:35209217-35230197 GCA_028644305.1 Xerus rutilus
CAGTCAGAATGGCAGCTATCCAAAATAACAGCAACAATAAGTGCTGGCGAGGATGTGGTAAAAAAGGTACACTCAAACATTGCTGGTGGGATTGCAAACTGGTGCAACCAATCTGGAAAGCAGTATGGAGATTTCTTAAAAAGCTTGGAATGGAACCACTATTTGATCCAGCTATCCTACTCCTTGGCCTATACCCTAAAGACTTAAAAACAGCACACTACAGTAAAGCAGCCACTTCAATGTTTATAGCAGCACAATTCACAATTTCAAAACTGTGGAAGCAACACAGATGCCCTTCAATAGATGAATGGATAAAGAGACTGTGGTCCATATACACAATGGAATATTATTCAGCAATAAAAGAGAATAAAATTATAGCATTTGCAGGTAAATGGATGGAATTGGAGAACATTATGCTAAGTGAAGTAAGCCAATCCCCAAAAACCAAATGCCGAATGTTCTCTCTGATTAGTGGGTGTTGATACATAAGGGTGGTGGTGGGAAAGGGGAACATATGAGAAATAGAGGAACTCTGGATATGGCAGGGGAGAAGTGGGGGGAGGGAAAGGGGAATGGGTATAGTAAAGATGGTTGATTGAGATCGTCATTACTACCCTTAGTGCATGTATGAAGACACAAATGGTGTGACTATCTGGTTTGCAACCAGAGAAATGGAAAAATTGAGCTCTATATACGTACTATGACTTGAAATGCATTTAAATAAATTAATTTAAAAAAAGAATGTGTATCCAGAATATATATAGAACTCTTAAAAGTTAATAGTGGGAAAACAAATAACCCAATTTAAAAATGGCAAAAGGTTTAAATAGACACTTCAAAAAGGAGAACATTTGGATGGCAAATAAACACATACTAAGATGCTCAACATCATTTGTAATTAAGGAAGTGCAAAGTAAACCACACTAAGATATCACTGTGTTCCTTTTAAAACAGCAAACAAACCAACAACCAAAACAACAACACCTGACAATTCTGAGTGCTGGTAAGGAATGGAGCAATTAGGACTCTGATAACTGGCAAGAATGGAAAATAAGGAAGCCTTTTGGAAAAAAGTTTGGCTCTAACAAAGTTAAAACATCCAGGGCTGGGGTTATGGCTCAGCGGTTGAGCGCTTGCCTCGCATATGTGAGGCACTGGGTTCGATCCTCAGCACCACATAAAATAAATAAAGATATTGTGTTCATCTACAACTAAACAAAATATTTTTAAAAAAAGTTAAAACATCCACTTACCATACAAACCAACAATTCCACTCCTAAATATTCATTCATGAGAAATCACAAGTTGTGTTCACATAGAAACCTGTATGTGAATATTTACAGTGACTTTCTCCACTTTGACCACAGATGGGAAACAACCCAGTTGCCCTTCAGCTGGCAGATAGATAAACCAACTGTGGTATTCTCACTCGATGGGATATTACTTAGCAATAAGATGGAAGCAATAAATGAATCTCAATGGCATCTCTTACTAAATGACAGGAAGAAGATTCAAAAGGTTATATGCTTAAGGATTCTCTTCCTATGGCATTCTTTAAAAGGCAAAACTGTAGGGTCAGAAAAGGGATGAGTGGTCATCAGGGGACAGGGGTAGGAGGAGGGGCTAACTAGACAGAGGCAGCATGAAGGAACATTTGGGGGGAAGGAACTCTTCTGTATCTCGATTATAGTGAAGATGACATGGATGGTATGTGTTTGTTCAAATTCACAGAAATGAAAAAAAGCTGAATTTTATGATATGTAATTATAACTCAATAAAAACTGACTCCCCACACTCATTATTCCAGAAAAAAGGAAAAGTTCTCAAGTGATTGAAATTAATAGTCATAGTTGAGTGTTGTTCTTGGCATAACAGATCTGTACCCAGGCTCTGTGATTTAAACCTTGGTTTCCATGTATGTAAATTTGGAGATAATAAAACCTACTTCTATTGTTTGGATGTGCTTTCTTCCCCAAAGATTCATTTGTTAGTACCCTGGTCCCCAGTGTGGTGCTAAGAGAGGTGTGAGACCTTTGTATGTGTGTGGAGGGGGCTAGTTGGGAGGTGCTTGGGTCATTGAGGGTGCTGCCCTTAGAAGGGATTAGGGTAGTTCTGTTGGGACTCTGGTTAGTACCTTTGAAAATAAGTTGTTATAGAAGAGTAAGATCGATCTCTTCCCTATCTCTCACTTTCTGTCTCACCATGTGATCTTTCCCTCTCACACACGATGCCATCTGCTACAATGTGATATGATCAAAACGGCACTTCACCAGAGTAAGTGCTGTTTTTGAACCTCCAAAACTGTCAGCTAAATAAACCTTTTTTCTTTGTATGCTATCCATACTCTGGTATTTTGTTATAGCAATGGAAAATGACTAATATACCTCTCTTGAGATATTGCACTATATCATGAGCATAGAATTTGGCACAAAAAATAATAATAATCACTTATTCAGTGCTATGTGCTAGGCATCACACAGGCAATTTTTAGATATCTCATTTAGTGTTCACATCAACTCTGTGAAGTAGGTATTTTTATTTATTTATTTATTAAAATAACTTTAGTTTTATTTGTTTATTTCTGTGTGGTGCTGAGGAATGAACCCAGTGCCTCACCTGTGCTAGGTGAGCGCTCTACCACTGACCCACAATCCCAGCCCCAGTATTTTTATTTTTAAGTTGGAGAAACTGAGGCTCAGATAAGTTACAAACTTGCTTCAGCTGACTGAAGCAGATTCCAAGCCTAAACTAAACCTTCCTGATTACTGAACCATTTCAAAATCTATATTTTAACTCTTCCTGTCTGGCGTCACTTTCTAGCCTCTTATTTCGCTTTCTCAGTATTTTTATTCCCATGAATTCCCGATCTCGTTGAAAACTCCAGTTTCCACTGATCCTACCACTTTTCACGAATCATCATTACTTTTATGTTTTCACTTCCCTCCTCCTTCAGCCAACATTATGTTCGTCAGCATAGTTCACTTTTCCTTTGCAAATGCCCTTAACTCCACTGCTCTTTTCTTCCTGGGCTTAAAAAAGCCAAATCCAGTTTTTCTAATTAGCAATAATTGCTGGAGATAAATGTACTACTATGAACCACTTTGTTTTTTGTTTTTGTTTTTTCTTTTGGTACTGGGGATTGAACTCAGGGGCACTCGACCACTGAGCCACATCTCCAGCCCTATTTTGTGTTTTATGTAGAGACAGGGTCTCACTGAGTTGCTTAGCGCCTCGCCGTTGCTGAGGCTGGCTTTGAACTCGCGATTCTCCTGTCTCAGCCTCCCTGAGTGCTGGGATTACAGGCTTGCACCACCACACCTGGCTTGAATCAGGTTTTAAACTAAGGTCAGAAGGAGGAAAGGGCCATGTATCCACAAGGAAGATGGACTACTGTGGAGTGAGAAGCAGTGGGAACTTTGGTCAAGAGGGAGGCAATAGGGGGACGATGATATGGGAGTGGACAGAAGGCAGTGGGCTGAGGGGCATGTTAGTGATCCAAGATCTTAGGAGTGAGAGGCCTGGTTGAAGGAAACTGCTGTTGATATGCTAACGTTGGCACAAGTTATTTTGGTCCTGGCATGGCTGGGGCTCTAGGAGGATTCTGGCTGTCCCCAGCAGGGAGATGAGTCAGTCACAAAGTGTAGAGGCGTGTTCTGCATGGGGCCATGTGTGGTGAAGAGGAGAGGCAGGGTTTTTTCCTTCTGGTGCTTGATGCAGTAGTGAAGATATCAGTTACTGGGAAGCGCCAGGGTCTGTGGTGGAGCTGGACCAGTGATATGCTGGTAGATGTTTAACAATGTAACCCCTGAGAAACAGCCACACAGTGACAATGAACTCAGTCCCACCATGGCTGGTTTCAGGTAAACAATGTAAAATCACGGATTGTAAAGTTGGAAAGAGGTTTGCACAGCCAGGGATCTTGGCAGCTGGTTCAAACTGGCTCCAGCACAACACCGCTCCCATCTGTGCAAAAGTCAAGATTATATAGTGCTCATAAGTACCGAGGCAGGCAGCAGGTTCCCAGGATGCAACTTGACCACGTTCTGGTTTCTGTAGCACTGTGAAGGATAATTCAGATGATGTACTCCCAGGAATCATTATGATCTGGAGTCTGAGTCAAAATAGTATGAGAGGCCTCCGGTGTGGTGGCGCATGCCTATAATCACAGCAGTTTAGAGGATGAAGCAGGAGGATTGTGAGTTCAAAGGCAGTCTCAGCAACTTCGCAAGGCTCTAAGCAACTCAGTGAAGCCCTGTCTCTAAATAAAATATTAAAAGGGGCTGGGGATGTGGCTCAGTGGTTGAGCGACCCTGGGTTCAATCCCCAGTACTAAATAAATAAATAAATAAAGTTTAAAGAAAATTTTGTAGGCTTCATTAGTTGGGAAGAACCTGAGGCATTTGTTTATGCCTCCTAGTTGTGTGTCTGTCTTTTGTCCTATCACCTCTGATAATAATTTTAGACCTATGAATTCATGATGAATAAATTTATTCGTCTAATGTGTTTGAAAACAATTGTAATCATGTTACTACAATTTCAAGTATACACCAAATTCTCTCATGTGAATAATTTATTTTCATAATTTAAGGAAGAACAATCCTCTATTCTTCAGAAATTTCAATTATTAGAATATTCATGCATATGAGAGAGTGACTTCAGAAAAAGGGGACAGTGGCTTAAGACTGACAGGAAAATCAGTCATGGCAGATCTTTTCTTATCAAACTGAAAAGATGTCAGGGCTGGGGCTGTCGCTCAGTGGTAGAGCGTTTGCCTCACGTGTGTGAGGCACGGGATTCGATCCTTAACACTACATAAAAATACATGAATAAATAAAGATATTGTGTCCATCTACAACTAAAAAAAAATATTTTAAAAAAGATTTCAGATATGAACCTGCATACTTTGAGGCTGTGTGTTTGTGGTCTGTCTTTGCATCCTACATGTATGAAGACCATTTAGCCTGGATGGATGGTGTTAGTGGCATGCTTTTCTTGTAGTGGTGCACACTGAACTCCTGGTGGAAGTTAGAATCCCTACTTCTTTTGAAACATTTGAAGAGATCAAATGCTCACTGCCAGTCGTGGTTAGATCCACCTTATCTGCCACCTACAAAACCATTATACTTTTGCAGTATCACCACCAAGAAGCAGGATGTTTTTCTTTTCCTTCTTTTTCAAGTTATCCATTGACCTACTTCTGGCATTCAGGGAAGGTACTGTGGATTGCAACTCAAGAGAAGAGGGGGAAAGAGGGAAAGGCAATAGGGGAGTCATTCCACAAATTATCAACATGTATGTCCTGGCACCTTCTTTTTAAAAGTGAGTTTTATGACTCTAAAGGAGAGAGAAGGAGCTAGTTGCCCCACTTCTGTAGATGACCAATCTGCTGAGGTGGTTGTGGCAGATGGCATTTTGTGATGCTCACAGTGGCTTTAAATCTCCTAGCTTAGCTTCCTTCTTGTGAAGCACAATGCCAGTTTGAGGCTTATCAAATCCTAATCATGTCAGGTTTATTGACTTACCATTTTGCTACTCTATTCTTTGTTGTTATTTTTATCCTTTGCCCCTCCCCTAAAAGGATTACCTATCTTTGAATGAAAGGGAGAGATCAAATAAAAATAGAGTCATCAGAACATAACAAAGAGTGAGAAATTGGGAGACATCTGGGCAGCAGAATAAAATTTGCATTGAAAAAACAAAGAAAAGGGAAGATGTTACAATTGAGTCAAAATCTAGCCCCAATTCCCCTGCAGCGAAGGCCAAGGAGAATACAGTGAACCGTTTCACTGCCACTTTGCACGTCTCATCACCCGACACCCTGGAACAGTGGGATGAGTAGTGCCTCATTCAGCAAGCATGCCATCTACTTCCCTTCCCTGAGACAGTTACCTGATAATATAGAGGCGACAGCAGCGATGATGAAGGACACAATGACACCAGGTCCTGCCATTTCCTTGGCCACCAGACCAGACACTACATACATGCCAGTGCCCACGCAGCTGCCAACGCCAAGAGAGATGAGGTCCATGGTGGTGAGCACCTGGGCGAGCTTGGTGCCATGTGCTGTAGTGGCCCCTGTTCCCTCCAGCATGGACTCCACTGGTTTGGTGCGCAGGATCCTGGAGTGCATGGCATACCAGGCAGACCCCCACTGCACCCGCCGGGGGTCTAGCGAGGCCAGGAAGCCACTCATCTTGAGTAATAGGAGTTGCAGTGAAGGTCGGCTGTTGAAAGAGGGCTATAGAAGCCTTAGCAGATGGTTCTGGAATTCATCTAGTGAATTGGGATCTCCCTTTTAGGAAAGGTCCACAGCAGAGCAGCTTTCTCCTGGGCATGAATATCTGCACATTAAAAACAAAAACAAAAAACAAGAAAGGAAAAGATGAGATCAAGTGAGAAACAAATGATCACTTAGAGGCCTGGTTGAAGTTCACATCCTGAACTGATGGAGCTGGTTTATCCTTTGTGCTCGTAACATGGAAGTTTCCACTTGCCCTGCTGTTCCCTTCTAGTCCTAAATGACGGTCGGAAGCTTGCACTGTGTTGCACAGTCGTTCCGAAGGGGTGCCATGAGTCAGGGCTCTGTTGCTTATGCTGTAGGATCTTGGGTAAGCCATTTCTCTGTGCTTTGGTCTCAGCTGTCTAGTGGGATAATAACATCTCCTGGTGTTGACGTGACCTTAGATGAGCGTTACGTCTATAAGGAGCTTACAACAGCACCAGGCATATGGAAAGTGCTCTTCTCTGTCAACTCTAGGTTCTTCTTCCTTGGCTCTGCTGAGACATCACCTGTGATTCTTGTGCATACTCTGGGGGTCATAGTACCTTTACTTTTTACACAAGGATGTAAACTGAGACTTATGATTCTCAAGAGGGGTTATGCTACCTGTCAGGTTATTTTGAACTTGGCTTTCAAATAAAATGAAAATGTTTTGGGCACTTTTAGCTCTTGAAGATTAGGGTGGCCAAGAGTACTCTTGGCATTTGGGGCTGGGGCAGAGACAGTAAAAGTGTATGACAGTGTCACACGGCTTTCAAATATTTGCCTGACGTTCCTGTTGATGAACAACCTGGTAATGATGATCTCAGGCTGGAACAATTGTGGATACCTTTAATATGCAAGTACTTTGAATTCTCCAGGAAAGTAACTACAGGGGCTGGGTTTGTGGCTCAGTGGTAGAGCATTTGCCTAGCACGTGTGAGGCACTGGGTTCAATCCTCAGCACCTCAGAAAAATAAATAATAAAAGTATTGTGTCCATCTATGACTAAAATATATATATATATGTGGGTGTATGTATATGAAAGTAACTATAGAATAAATTAAAGGAAGGTTGCAATTTGTTTAGTTCATAACTTAAGATGAGTTGTTCACCATTTCAGGAAACCACCGCTCCACGCAGTGCCACTTATGGTTTGTGTATGTCTTTCACATCCCTATAACAGCCTGTCATTTGGAACTGGCACATTGGCAGTGATTCTTCCTATTGTGCAAGCATCTGACAACTTCACTTGGATATGCCTGGAAACTTACATACTGAAATATGCTGGATATGGGTAGGTTACGCATGAATTTCACTTCGGGGTCCTAAAGAGGACAAAATATTTATTATAAGGATGCTGGGTCTGACAGAGTTGAGAACTATGGTTTTAGATAATTTCTAAAATTTTGTCAATTAGAAAATGCAAATATTTTATGAAGCTGCGTTCTTTGGAAGCCCGAAACTTTATAAGATTCTATAAAGAATGTTTTCAGTATAGCCGAACATTGATTCCAAGTACTATACGGTTAAGCCTAGACATTTACATGTACAATAAGTACCTGCTTACATAATCTATTATCATTAATTAATCCTACTTAGCATTTAATGGAGCACTTATCTGTTTCTGAAGGCTTTGCAAACACTATCTAATTAGGAAAATCAGGTGAAGTGCGACTGTTTGGTTCACAGGGGTTGGGTGACAGCCCTTCTAGTTTCCTTTCCTCCTGAAGCCTAGAGTGTCTGCATTTCCTCTCCTCCTCCTCTACATTTTCCCTTCTCCTCCTCACCTCCAATCTCCTCCTGCACCTCCTCCTCTTCCACAAGTATACCAGGGAGGCTTCTAGAACTGCTTTGGTTGTAGTCTTATAGGGAAAATGAGTGAACCTATCTATTTAGTTTTCATTCATCCATCATGTACTGAACATTTGTTAAGTGCCAAACATGGTGTTAGATACTTGATCTGCTGGAACTTTTAGTCCGGGATAAGAGATGATGCCCATCTACTTCACATTGCAAGTGAGAAGCCTTGTTCGTTTTTTCTGAAAGGCTCGTCTTTTGTTATTTTTCTTATTAGAGAAGCATTGCATGTCTATTTCAGACAAGTGAGACAATATAAATAATAAAAAATGAGTAAATAAAATACTACCTACTAGCAATGACCCATTATTAGCCCTTGATTTATATTCTTTCAGACCTTTTTCTGCAAAAATATGTGTAAGCATCTATTTGTATGGATATGTGTCTGTGCTTTATAAGTGGGATTATGCCACTTATTATGACATAAAACTTTCTTGTTTTTGCTTGACAATATGTCCAAATGTTTTCTTACGTCTATAGTTATGGAATTATTTTAAATAACTGAATAGTCACTTCACAATTATGGCTTCACCAGTATTCTTATTCAGAAAACTGATGTATTGTCTTGGCTTTATTTTATTCATTAATTCAAGAAAATGTGCACAGTATCTTCTCTGTGACAGCCAGCCTTGGGCATCAATTGCTGTGGTAAATAAGACATCCAAGGTTCTGCTCTCCTGGAGCTGATGGAGAGGAAAGACAAAATATACAGGTCAACAAATGAATAGATCTTTCCAGAGAGGGATAAGGGCTATGTTATTGGTGGATTATGTCTCTTCCCCAAATTCATATGTTGAATCCTAACCCCCACTGCCTCAAAATTGTGGCTTAAGTAAAACCAAGGCCATTGTAGTTATAACTAAATTAGAACAGGTTCTCTCATGGTGGAGTAGGGTGGGCTTCTAATCCAATATGACCGGTGTTCTTTGAAAAAGGGACATTTGGACACAGACACACAAGGACAGTACCATGTGTATATGAAAGGAGAGTCTGTGTGAGGTTCTATAAGACAATGAACACCACGGATTGCTGGCAAGCCACCAGAAGCTGGAAAAGAGACAGGGAACAGACTCTTCTTCACAGTCCTCAGAAGAAACCAAGTGTTGACACCTTGACATTGGCTTCTAGCCTCCAGCACTATGACACAATAAAGTTCTGTTGTTAAAGCTAGCCAGCCTGCTGTACTTTGTTATAGCAGCCCTACAAAACTAATACAGGCTCTAGAGGAAATAAAATATTGATGAGAGGCTGAACAGTCTCAAAAGTCAGGGCCTTGTCTCCTGAGTGACCATAAGGAGCCAGTCGTGTCAGGGGAGAGTTTTCCTGGCAGAGGGTGGGTCTAGAGGGCAGAGTAAGTATAGGGACTCCCAGGAACTGTGTGACTCCTACAGGGCAGGGAGGAGCAATTTGAGTGCCCTGAGTTAGTTGCCTGTCACAACAAATCTGCCTTTGCAGAGGAGATGATGGAGGCCAGGAGAGGGCAGTCACTTGCTCACAGTCAGTCACCAAGCTCTTAAGGGACAGAACCAGAACATGGCCTTGGGCATCTGCTTACAGAGCTCACATGTGGACTCCTGGATCTCCTGCTGGAAGTGCATAGGGGTCAGACTGCGGGGGAATGGGAAGCAAAGATAAGCAGTTTGAGTTTGACTCTAAATGCTGCAAGAAGCCATTGGAGGATTTTATTACTTTTCTAAAAGTAGCTGCTGTGCAAAGTTTAGTGGAAGAGTCATGCCCTGAGGAACACTTTAAAACAGTCCTGGGATGGACATATGTGAAAGGTGAGTAGGGTATGGGTTTGCTGCAGAGGGAGGCTGCTAAGTGAACACAATCTCTGAGCCAGTGCCGGTGCAGTTCTGCAGTGTGCAGAGCCTGCACATAAAGGAGTTGTACACAGGAGGGAGGCAGATATATTGTCACAGGGTGGAAAAGGGCTTCCTGGGCTACATGCTGTCAGATACAAGGAGAGCGCCCCATGGCAGGGCATGGCCACGGTAAATGCAGGTGGCTTCATTCCCAGCTTCCTGAGGAGTGGTGCATAGGTTTCCCCATCTTCGGGCTCTTTTGCACTGGGTCTCTTGATACACATTGGGATTACACAGGGAATTTGCAGAAATGCTGGTATCTCAGAACCACCAAGAGATTCTGATTTCAGGTTGTCTGAGATGTGGCTACATATAGGGATTCTAGAGCAGCAGGGCTGAAGTCCCATGCCCTTGGCAGATATAACCACTCAAGTGGTCCCTGGGGTCCCACAGATACTTCCTGCTTCCTGTCCTATCCTGGGCAGGTGGTGGAGTCTCTTCTCAGCTTTCCTCCGTAGGCAACTACTCTGGATATCACACAAGTATCCCAGGATACTTGTCCTGGTCAGCCCTTAATGAGAAATCTCATAAGAACGCTGAGAAATAAACCAGGCTTATTAGGAAGACAGCAGTTTCTATTTGCATTCTGTATACATGGTAATTAGAAATTGTGGTGAAAATGTGGATAATTAACTAGAACAAAGATGTAGGGTGGCAAGAATTCCTTGCTGGCTCAATTCCCTTCATGCAATTCGGCTGAGCTCTTGCTTTATTGATGCAAACAGGGGCTTCGGGGCATTTCCTTTCTTAGTAGGAAATTTACTGGAGAGAACAAAATGTACAAAAGAAAACATGTTTCTAGGTGACTATTGACAATATCCATATTCATTACCCCCAGATTATGTTAATCAAAGATAGCTTTGGAAGCTTATTGCTGTTGTCTTTCCAAGATGAGCAATAAATGCGTGTTGTGCTTTCTCTAGCATTTTAATTCAAGTTTCTCAAAATACTTCACTGCTATAACTAAGGAAGGCTTACGGGGCCTCTGGGAGGAGAGAATCATCATTGTGGTGTTTGCTGGCATGTATGAGGGTTCATGGGCTCCAAGTATAATGGTGGTGAGAGCAGGTTTGTTTCCGAATGAAAATGATTATGGTTTAGAAACTCACCGAATATGTAGGATTATAGAATGAGATTAGAGCCTACCTTTGGAGGTGAAGAGGGGAAGAAAAAGTAAACAGTCAAAAAAAAAATCATTCCTGCCTGATTTTATAAATATACCAAGGGATTAAGTAAATCCCTTCAGAACTTTCCCGGTGAATAGCCATCAAGGCTTTGCCAGAGCATCTGGGGCCTCAGGGAACACTGGCTGATGGAGGCAGCCCTGTGCATGGTTGGACAGTTATGATGGCTGCAAAATCCTTCTCATCAATGTTCCCAGGCAAAATGAGGTTATAGTTAGAGTAAAAGTAGCTTGGTTATAATTATGAGTTCTATCTGGTGATTGCAGGGTCCAAAGGGCTCTTTAGCCTGAGCCCCATCCCACTCCTGTATCCTGGGGTCTTGTGCTAAACTTCCCACTGGCCTTACTGCTTCTTCTCCTCTGGACTGAGCTACTGTCTTCTGATTAAGGTACAATTTGGGAGCCAGTTTCCATAGGTTCAAATTCTGGCTCTGCCCTTACTAGCTAAGTGACATTGGGCAGAATCTCTCAATGCTTTAGCTTTGCCTTGTAAAGTGGGGTAACAATGGTACCTAGCTCATAGGGCTGGGGTAAGGCGTGAAGGAGCTAATGAGCTAGAAGCTTTTAGCACAGTGGCTTTCATACAGTGAGTACCAGGGAGAGTTAGTCAGCATCACCCTGTGCTGAGCCCTGACCAGGTCTTCTTGTCCCCTACTGCAAACTTCCCTCCCATCTTCACCTCCCTAGACACATCTCTGAGCACCCTTGACCTACTTCCCAGTCTTTCCCCGTGGATGTTTTTTCCTACTGAAACTTTCCTGGGCTCCTCTTGGCTGTGGACGGTATGGCCTTTCTCAAGCTTGTAGACACAGACTTTCTTCTTTCCTGTATGCCCTTATTTAAATGGGATCCTTGGCAGATTTCTTGGACCTTGGGGTGCAATATCTCCTTTCATTCTTGCTGCCCTTGACTTTTCTCTCCATGATGCACACACACTGGTGGGTGTCTAAGACATGGTAGGTCCACTCATAGTCACCACCTGATCCCTGAAATCATGATCCCCTCTGACCTTGGCACCTGAAGCTACTCTGTTGCTCTTCTCTTCCTTCCAAACTTGCTTCATACAGCTGTGTGTTTGCACCGCAACTGTGGATGTGCTGGCATATCAGTTGTTATGACTTTATACTGGGTGGCCAGGTTTAGGCCAGCTGTATCTGAATCTCAGGGTCTGCTCAGCCCTAACAGAATATCCTAGGAAATTGGATTGAGTCATGTGTCCCAGTAACTCCTTTAATGTCTGTAGTTCTGCTGTCTGTAACTATACCAATTTGGGCTAATATACTTATAGGTTAAATCTTCAAGATTTCAGAGGCAACTAACATTTTTTGGAATCTTATCTTTCCTAGGCCAAAACTCTAATTTCTTCTGTGATCAATTGTGCCTCCCAGGCTATAACTTCTAGGTCAATTAATTCTTGTTTATGCTTCTTGGGCAGGTTGCAGTTTATTATGGTTGATGTTTTTGGACCATGAGAGAGTGGTAAGGGAGATGTTTTTGATTGCTCTGGCTCTGTGTGTGTGTGTGTGTGTGTGTACTCACACATATGAGCATCAGCATGCACCTTCTAAATCCTATAATGCTGGTGCCTGACAAATTTACTTAGATATACAACTGGCTTTAAAACTAGTGCTCCCTGATTTTCCGATTGCTAATATTCCTAAAGGCATCTTTGCTAGTGTTGATTGATCAAGCTCACTTCGAATATTTTTTTGCTACATAAAACTTAATGATGTGCTAGCCTCCTTGCGTTGTGTATGGCATCTCAGACACAACTGACTTTGTTTTGCTTGGAATATCTTAAAAGGGAGTTCACATCGATTACAACCCATATGTTAGCTATGCAGAAGAGGTTGTACCAATTCAGCTTCCTTTCCAAGGTTACTTTTTACTTTTCTACTGCTAAAAAGTCATTGAGTATATTAATCGGTTTTTACAGGAGTAAGAAGCAACTCTAAATTTCGGAAGGTTACACAATGACATTTGTCTCTGGCTATGGCTCTACTTCAGGCTGTGGGTTGGTTTTAGGCCTCCCCCTAAATCCAGACTGTGTATCTACTCCACATGCCTTCTTATTCTGGGACTCAGGCTGATGGAGCAATCCTCATCTGACACAGGCTGTTTCTCATGTGCAGGCCTGGGTCTCAGGACTGGTGGAAATGTGAAATGCCTTTTCTGCTTCGGGTGGGAACTGGCACTTCACTGGCTCTCTGTTGGCTAAAGTAGGTCATATGACTAAACCCAAAGTTAGTGGGAGGGTATGTATCCTCTCCCATTGGAAGCAGATGAGTCACATGGCAAAGGGTGAGGCTGTATAATATTCTCATAAAGGAAGGTATGAATAATTGGGCTGAGAATATCTCACTGAGCCCTTGCTATGTATGAGGCAAAGCAAATTATTTTTCTTTTGAGACTTTTTTTTTTTTGGTACTGGCAATTGAACTCAGGGGTACTCGACCGCTGAGCCACATCCCTAGCCCTATTTTGTGTTTTATGTAGAGACAGGGTCTCACTGAGTTGCTTAGCGCCTCACCATTGCTGAGGCTGGCTTTGAATTGGGTTCTCCTGTCTCAGCCTCCCAAAGTGCAGGAATTACAGGCATGCGCCACCAGGCCTGACTTCTTTTTTTTTTTTTTGGCACCAGGGACTGAACTCAGGGGCACTCGACCACTGAGCCACATCCCCAGCCCTATTTTGTGTTTTATATAGAGACAGGGTCTCACTGAGTCACTTAGCACCTCGCTGTTGCTGAGACTGGCTTTGAACTCGCGATCCTCCTGTCTCAGCCTCCCTAAGTGCTGGGATTACAGGCGTGAGCCACCGCGCCCGGCTGGGCCTGACTTCTTTTGACACTTTTTCAGAAATAGGCAGAAGTCTGTTCATCTGAAGCATAAGCTTAAAGAGTCTGATATGTTTATTCCTGCACTTGCACAATTAATTCTTTATAAAGACACAAATATTGATTTATTTTAATGACCAATTTAAATTAAAACTTTCACACTGAGCAGAACAAAACAAAGAGAAATCAGTTTGATTTTGTTTGCTTGAAATAAATAATTCTTTAAAAAAGCTTATGAGGATAGTTGATCTTTTTCTGGTCTAGGATGATATTTCTACTTAAAAAAAAGAAAAGTTTTGCCAGGTGTGGCGGCGCAGTCCTATAATCCCAGCTACTCAGGAGGCTGAGGCAGGAGGATCCCAAGTTCAAAGCCAACCTTAGCAACTTAGCGAGGCTTTAAGCAACTTAGCAAGAACTTGTCTCAAAATAAAAAAATAAAAAGGACTGAGGTTGTAGCTCAGTTGTAAAGCAGCCCTGAGTTCAATCCCCACTACAAAAAAAAAAAAAGTTTTCCACTCTGGTTCCAGTTTGTCAAAATAGTGAGGGTTGAGAATATGATCAGGTATACACAGGTATTTGGTGGAAACTGTTGTGAAAATGCTCCCAAGAGAACATCTGGCATCTATGTGGAGAAGTGAGGAGAAGATTTGGCTATTGCCATAGAATACTGCTGTTCTTCAAAACCTTGGCCTGGGAGGGTATCACAGTCTGATGTCACCTTTCCTCTCCTCTCCCATGGACCCCAGGTCCTCTCCAGGACCTCAGGTCTCTGCTGGGAGTCATGCATCTTTGAATGTGTGGCGACAGCCTGAATCACCTTTCCCTCCCACTGATGCCAGTTCAGGTGCCTCAGGACCCTGCTTTGTTTCATGTGTTCTTCACTGGACCTACAGTCACATTCACAGAGTGCAGGAAACAGGAAAACCGCATTCATTAGATTTTACTGGGAAACTCTTCTTTTAGAAGGACAAATCACACAAGAAAATCAGTGAAGCCTTTCATGCCACCATAAAATATTTAAGAAGGTATATTAGAATAATCTTTAAAGAAATGTTTAATGAGTTCCTACTGTGTGCTTAGCTCAATGGTAGCTATTATGGCCATAAAAGAAATTACCGTAAGATAAGAATATCAAGAAGTTAGAGGCAAGGTGGCTTCAGGGCTGCAAGTATCCTCTGTTCGTCCTTTGGATCCTCTCACCAGTTCACCAGCTGTGTCCTGGGGAGCTGACCAGCATGGAGCATATCAAAGGCTCCCTTGCCCTTTGGCTGGATTGGTCAGTGGGAAGACCAGCAGCTATCAGGAAGATGAAAGAGAGGGAGAGTAGGTGTTTATCCCTAGCTGCCCCTACTGAGTCACTGGGGGTTGACAAAGTCCATCCTAGAGACCATGGTCCCTCTTGGTGGCCTTCTGTACATGTTACCTCTCTCTGGTCCTGATAATCCTTTCCCCTCGTCCTTTCAGGCAGGGGCACTACCCAAGTGTTTAGCCCCTGTGATTGCAGCTTGTCATATGGTTTCTCTCTACTCCCACACCTTTGTATATAGTTCTTTTCATTAACTTTCCTCAAAATATCAGATTTGAGTATGTGCTTCCTGATGGATCCTGACTAATACATGGGCATATCCTGAGGCTGGGAAAGACCCAGCGCAATCCACCGTACTCCCTGTATCTACAGAGATAATGGGTTTGAAGTCAGAAAAATGAGGTCTGGACTTTGACTCTGTTGCATGATCTCAAGTAAGTTCCTTAAAATCCCTGAGCTGCAATGTTTTCATCTGAAAGATGAACATGATGTGGAGTTAAGCATCCTTTATCCAAAATACTTAGGGCCAGAAGTATTCTGAATTCAAATGCTTTTGTAGGGGCTGGGATATTTGCATGTACATAATGAGATATCTTGGGATGGGATCTAAAGTCTAAAAATGAAATTCATTTATATTTCATATATACCTTATTTACATGGGCTGAAGGTAATTTTATATAACATTTTTGGCACACTTGTGTTCTGACTGACACATCACATGAAGTCTGGGGTAGAAATTTTCACTTGTGGCATCATGTTGATGTTGAAAAGTTTCAGATTTTGGAGCAAGTCAGATTTTGGATTTTCAGATTAGAGATGCTCAACACGGTAAAACCGCCATGAGGATTTAATGAGATGATGTTTGTAAATGTAGCCTCTCAGGGTAGACATTGAAAAGGTGACCAATGCCCCAAATGAAGGATAGAAACAGAAAAAGATTTGGTGACAAAGTAGGCCAAGACCTGTTTGCAGGGAACCATTTCAGTTTAGAAAAACCTTTGAATAAATGGCTGATAAAACATTATGTTTTTCTGGCTCACATTTGGCTAGCCAGAAAAGTTAATTAGCTAGAACATATTTTCCAAGCCTTCCAGTAACTGGGGATTTAAATGCATGCTTAAGTTTTGGGGAAAGAATGAGCCCACCTCGTAGGTCATTTCTAAAACACATGAAGATTTTAAGGTTAACCTTGTGAGAGGTGAGAGGGCACTATAGTACGAAGGGCATCTGATTGAAGGTCGAGAGACCTGAGGTTTGTCCCAGTCCTATGGGACAAGCTATGGGTGAGACCTTCAGTAAGCCACAGCTTGCTAAAAGTTCTGTTTTCTCATTTAGAAAATCATGATAATGACCTACTTTTCAACACTATGGGCTGCGAAGTGCAGTCATAGGTGATACCTCAGGTGGCTTTTTGCACCAAATTCTGATCTCAACTTCAAATATGATTCCAGAGGTCATTGTGCAATAATGAGATCATAGGGTGTTTATGTTAGAGATCATCCTGCATGGCACCTTCATGCCATGTGTCACCTCCTTGTTGTGGAGCCTCCAGAAACACCTCCTCGGGTGCATGCCCAACTCAGCATGTCCTCACACCCAAGACAGAAACACCAACTAGACTCCTTTCCTTTATACTGAGGAGAAAGTAGACTTCATTGAAAGGTCTTGACAAAATAGAGAAATGCTATCACATGTCACAGAGCTTCCTTCTGGGTCAGGGTCCTCTGACTGTTGGAACAAACAGCTACACACTCACTGGACTAAAACAAAGTAAATTTGTCATTTTACAGTTCTGAGTATGGAAGGCTGTGTACCTTGCGGATGCTGTAGGGGACAGTCTGTTCCCATGGCTTTTACAGCTTCTAGAATCTAAAGGTCTACTTTCCTCAGCTCATTATCCTTTTCTTTGTCTTCAAAGCCAACAGCATAGTATCTTCTCTCTGAATTCCTGCCTCATTCTTATAAGGACCTTGTGATGATGTTAGACCCATCACTGAATCCAGGATAACCTCCTCATTTCAAAGATCCCTAACTTAATCATCTCTGCAATGTCCCCTTTATCATATAAGGTAAGTTACAGTTCCAAAGATTAGGAGTGGATGTCTCTGGGGGGATGTTATATAGCATGCATACCTTCTAAGAACCATTCTTATCTTAGACATGTCTCTTCATATTTCCACACTCAATAATAAGCTGTCACCTCTCTCTTCTCTTTTCCTAAAAACAAAAATTGGCTCAGCCTTTCTCCATATATTCTCTCCAAAACCATGTCCCTCATTAAAACAAAAATGTAACCCAAATGATAACTACTTACTGTCTCTCAAAAATACCCATAGTAGAGTCATTTACCAGCTATCAGAGGAGGAGCTCTGGATTCTGAGCACTGGTGTGACTTACCTGAGGTCATGGCAGGTCTCCTCACTGCCAAACCAGAGCTTTCCCTTCTCTCTATACTTAAGAAGGTCAATGCAACAGCCTGTATTTTCTTTGTATGATATTGATCTCATGCAGCATGAGATGATCTCATGAGATTAGTCATTTGCCTGGTTGTCTATGTGATGATGTTCCTTTGAAATGTATTTTCTTCCTTGTAGGAGGCAAGGGAAGAGAAAAAAGTGACATAATGTTCTTCAAAACACTTCCTGATGACTTGGCCTCCATGGGAATTTCCTCGTCCCAATCTGGAGAAGTACAGCTCTAGCAGGAGTCTTCTAAGTGCATTTGCTCACATGATCAACCAGCTGGCTTGCCCAGGGTTGCTCAGGAAAAAATCCTTAAGTGGTTACATCCTGCAGCTACTCACCTTGGATACGCTAAGTAGAGCTGCCCATGTACAAAACTCCCTCCCAAATCAATAACTGCAATTTGGATGACTGATTTCGTGCCTCTGGCTTTGAAACTCATATTGGAAACTACTTTTTTCTCTGTTCATCTTAACCCAAACCAAGGCTTCTTTTGTACTTTGGATTCAGCAGTTTTGAAGGCTGGTCACCTATCTGAGATTCTTTCCACTGTCCCCAAAGAAAAAATTCTAGTATTCCAGAGTTTGCACTTTAAACCAGATAATTTCTTTTTTTAAAAAAATATTTATTTTTTAGTTGTAGGTGGACAGAATATCTTTATTTTATTTTTATGTGGTGCTGAGGATTGAACCCAGTGTCTCACGCGTGCTAGGCGAGCACGCTACCACTGCGCCATAACCCCAGCCCACCAGATAATTTCAATGAGACCCATCCTTCAAGTTTTGAGAATGACCATTTGACATGATACAACAAAAAATAGACAAATGGAATTTTAATTTTATTGATGTAGGTTATTATACATGCTCTATGAACTTTTAGTTCTCAACAAAGCCTGACTCCAACACGCCCAGCCCCACTCTGCTCTTGGCTTGTACTCTTCTCAAGACACATTTACCTTAAATATATAAATATTCATGGTGCACCTAGTAAATATCTGGCACTTTGTGTGAAAGATAACAGAGACAAAAAGAGGAAACGGATAACATTTCCTACCAGGAGCTCTCAGTCTGGCTGCGGACATAGTCATGAAGTGGCCATCCCATGTGAAACCGGCAGGTGTCTTCACGAACAATAAATCTTCTCCCTGCTTAGTCTTCTTGTACTCTGAAACTATCCACATTTCCATGTTCCTTTGGGACTCAGCTATGTCATTAAATGTAGGTTAACCATCTGAGTCTCTTCTTCTCTGATTTCCTATGGAATCTTCAACTCGATATATATCCTTAAATTGCCTTGGGCAGAAAGTTAAGCACTTGAGGGCTAAGATCTCTTAGTTTTGCTTTGCAAACACAATGAAACCTAAAGTCCTTACCATGGCCTCCAGGGCCCTATACAGTCTGGTGTCTACTAGATTTCTGAGTTGTTCATCTCCTATCCCCACTTCTCTTGATTCGACCACACTGACTTCCTTTCTGTTTCTGAAACATACAAAGCCCTCTCTTGTCTCAGAGGCTTTGCACGGGTTTCCTCCCTCTGGAATCTCTTGTCCCTGGTCTTTGCATCATTTGCTCCTCTTGATTCTAGTCTTTGCGAAAATGTCACCCCTGTAGACATTTTAGCTATTCCTGACCTAAAAGTGGCCCTGGTCTCATATACTCTTTTTTTTTAAATATATGTATTTTTAGTTGTGGATAAAACTTTACTTTTATTTGTTTATTTATTTATTTATTTATATGTAGTGCTGAGAATCAAACCCAGTGCCTCACACATGCTAGGCAAGTGTTCTACCACTGAGACACACCCAAGCCCTTGGGTACTCTTTCTGTCTCTCTTTTCCTCTCTTTCTTTCCTTCTTTCCTTTTCCTTCTTCTCTGTCCCTCCCCCACCCCCTTTCTTTTTCTTTCTTTCCTGAGCTAAAAGTGGCCCTGGTCTCTTGTACTTTTTGTCTGTCTCTCTCTTTCCTTTCTCCTTCCTTCCTTCCTTCCTTCCTTCCTTCCTTCCTTCCTTCCTTCCTTCCTTCCTTCCTTCTTTCCTTCCTTCCTTCTCTCTCTCCTCCTCCTTCATCTCTCTCCCTTTCTCTCTGTTTCCATCCATTTGTTTTTGAGTTATTTACCTTGATTGGACACTTAAGTGACAATGTTTTGATTATTGTCTCCTCCCTTTAGTCTGTAAGCTCCTTGAAGATAGGGATTTGTCTCATTCTTTATTGACTCTCCAGTGACTAGAGCAAGTACTCACACAAAGTAGGTAACCAACAAACATTTGTAGAATAAATGATTCCTCCACAGTACTTAAAAGAGAGTTGAGCACAAACTATTTATTCATAAAAATATATAATTTCCAATAGTAATTTTAATAATCTCTATTATTTGGAGACATCTATTGCAAGGCTGTCTTTCTTAACTATGTTCATAAAATCACAGAACACAAAACCTTAGAAATCATCTGGTCCAAGTGCCAGATCTGACAAATGAGAAAATTCTCTCCCTTGAATAATCCTCGCAAATTCTTTTGAGAAATGAAATTATCTAGGAATAATCATATCTAATTATAAATAATCCTTATATGCTTTTATCCTTTTATAGCTATTAAGTCAAGGGAAGCCTGAATTAAAAACCCACAACCTTATAATATTAAAATCTTTAATATTAAAATTTACTTAGATGTAGAGTTATCTATTTGATCTAGAGATACCTAATGTTATCTCCTTGAAAACCTCAGACTTCTACCCTCTCAGTACAGTGAAAACCTTGTAAATCAGAGTATTCAGCAGAAGAGAAGGTATATTTTTTATCTTTAGTTTGCTTCATTTGTTTTCATCTGGGAGAAAAATAATTGACCTTTGACAGCCTGAGAATTTAAAACTTTTTTGAAAAGTAGAGCTTTACATTGCCCTTCAGGGGCACTGTTAATTTCTAGTTTCTGGAATCTTCTTTGAGGAGGGGGCCTATGCAGGCCCCAGGCTACACTCAGGATCCACAGCCCAGGGAACTCCTCTCTGGATGTAGGATCCCTTCCCATTACCATCATGCCTCCCACAGGAGATCAGATAGCCAGGATTGCATCTTTCAGTGCTAACAGCCCTCACTCACAGAATACCAGACTTGACTTTTAAATAAATTGCTAAACTACAAGCTATTCAACTAAGAAATGCTTGCTTCCAAACTGTTGAGTTAAAAATCTTCCAGATTGCAAGTTCTTAAATTTGA
>CM053409.1:35230697-35281706 GCA_028644305.1 Xerus rutilus
GCTGAGGCAGGAGGATCAAGAGTTCAAAGCCAGCCTCAGCAAAATGCAAGGCGCTAAGCAACTCAGTGAGACCCTGTCTCTAAATAAAATACAAGATAGGGCTGGGGATGTGGCTCAGTGGTTGAACGGCCCTGCTCATTCCCCAGTATCTGTCTCCATCCCCTCCACCAAAAAAAGTGGATAGTGGGATTAGGAGTGATTTCTAATTTTGTCTTTTCTGTGGTGGGCATGTTTTCCTTTAAAATTAGAAAAAAATTTCAGACAGTCTCTGATTTATAGCTTAACTTAAGATGGTGCAAGAGTGATGTGCACTTTTTTGAATTTTTATCTTCTGGGGCTGTGATGTAGCTCAGTGGCAGATCATTTGCTTAAGCATGGGAAAGACCCTGGGTCCAGTCTCCAGCACCCCAAAAAGCAAGTACAAAAATAAATTCCTTGACTTTTGCCAGGCTTCTGATGTGCAGTACAATGCTCCCTTGTGATGCTGGCCGGTGGCAGTGGCAGCAAACTGCAGCTCCCAGACATGTGATCACTTGGTAATCAACCAGTTTATACGGTGTACCATCTTGCTAAGTTATGATATTCAGCAGGTTAGGTGAATTAAATGCATTTTTGACTTATGATACTTCTAGTTTATGGTGGGTTTATTGGAATGTAACTCCACAGTGAGCCAAAAATCACCTGTATTTAATTAAAAAACAAAACAGGGCTAGGAATGCAGGTTAGTGGTAGAGTGCTTGCCTAGCATGGGGGAGGCCTTGGGTTCCAAACAGAAAATAGAAGCTTCCAGAATAATGAGCATGTTCCTGCTCCTGACTATGAAGAAGTATCCCAGTTTTTATAGTTATGCTTGTATGCATCTCCGTTCTGGCAAACTGATTTAAGATCTGTTCTCCCCACTGAGGTAGATTCCCCAACATTATCATTATTATTCTTTTCACAATTTTTAGGCCTAGAGAAAGGTCTGACTTGGTTACAGAATCACCAGGGCACTGGAGGTGGAATTTCCCCATTGCTATGCAACTCTCAGGCCAACATCCTTTCTGGAAAGACAGTATCTACTCTTGAAGCGAGTTACTCAGTTCCATGACCTTGGTTTCTCAAACTTGGTTTTCTTTCTTTCTAGGTTGACTCTTCCAAAGGCAACTAATTCTGATAATTTCTTGGGCTGTTCTAAGGATTTTAACTATTCTCAGAAGCTCCATCTTACAAAACAAATAAGTAAACACCCTCTCCTAACACCAAGTCCTCCTTAGATACTGCCACATGCTGGCCACTGTCCTCCAGACCAACTCCCTTCTTCACACTTTGTTGGCTATAGGCCCCCTCCATTCTACTTTCCTCAGCTCCCTTCCCACAACTCCTGCTGAGGGCACCAATAGTTTCCATTTTACTAAATCCAATGAACATATCACAAGCTCTCCTCTCCCTCACGTTACCTGTCAGAGCATCAACACAGTTGTTATAGTCCTCTTCTCGAGTGCCCTCATTTCTTGATTTAGGTTTCATCTCAGCAGTGAGAGCCCCGGGTAGGATGTGTGTGCTCATGTACAAGGTTGATCACCTTATATCATTCTTTGAAGAATATGTCATTGTGATCCTTTTCTTCTTCAGTATAATAGGGTTACAACCGCTCTTGGGAAGAATACTGCCTCCAGGAAATCCTTACTGATGGCACATTTTCAGTTCTCATATGATGTCTGCTACTAGGTGGAATCACCTGAGTATACAGAGGACGGTGTGGTGTTACATCAATAAACCATTTTGCCAGCATGCCGGGAAGATCTTTGCTGAAAGAATGATCTTAAGCGGGGATGCATCTAAATGGTTGTTAATTCAACCAGAAAAAGAAATGAGAGAATCTGTTTGACAAAGTTGAAGGAGAATAAAAATATCCCTTGAGGTCAAGGGTCAGATAGTTTACAAACTTTGAGGTCCATCTCGACTATTTGGTCATCTCTGTACCTTGACCCAATCTCTGAAACTGTCTGAGAAGTGAAATTCAGGTTGGTTGCAAAGTCCCCTCACCAAGCCCAGAAGGTGGACCTGTTGCCCTTCTTTTAGGCCTCTTCCAGAAGAGAAGGCCATGATGCCTGGGGTTGAGAGCATCAGTCCAAGAAGAGCTCCTTTTATTGTGTTCTGCGTTGAAGAGACCCTTGAGCTCCTGGCCCTCTCTGCAAGAAGCACAGTCTTTCTTTCTTTCTTTCTGGTACCGGGGATTGAACTCAGGGGCACTCGACCACTGAGCCACATCCCCAGCCCTATTTTGTGTTTTACGTAGAGACAGGGTCTCAGTGAGTTGCTTAGTGCCTCACCGTTGCTGAGGCTGGCTTTGAACTCGCAATTCTCCTGTCCCAGCCTCTCTAAGTGCTGGGATTACAGGCGTGTGCCACTGTGCTCAGCTAGAAGCACAGTCTTTCTAGGGTCAAAGGGTTGGGAAAGGAGATGGATCAAAATGTGTCTCATATTTCAACAACTGAGGAGTATCCCAACAAACAAGTCTCCATGTTCAGACAAGCTCAGAGTATAAGTTTTCCTTGCCTGTGGTCCGGGTCTGGCCAGGGCCTCCATCCCATTCGTTTAATGAGAAATCTCCAAATAAAAAGGGGTAAACTCCCTTTGGGACACATTGCAGGACTCAAATAACCTCATTATTTTGAACTCTGGGTCTCATATTTTGTTGCAAATAGACAAAAGATAAAATGGAACAAAAGAGAGTCCTTTTTGTCAAGTTAATACCTGAGAGGTAAGATTCAAATCACAGTGCTTCAAAAGAGATTTTCCTTCTTTTTTTTGGAAGGAGGTGGGTGTTGAACTGTGGTGCTCTACCACGGAGCTATATCCCTAGCCCTTTTACACTTATTTTTTATTTGGAGACAGTTGCTAAGTTGCTCTCGCTAAGTTGCTAAGGCTGGCCTCCAATTTGTGATCCTCTTGCCTCAGCCTCCTGAGTGGATGGGAATCACAGGTGTGCACCTCTGCACCTGGCTTCCCTATCTGTCTTTTATGTTTATACTCCTGAGGTAGAAATATTTGCTGATTCCCTCCTGTGTACTAGATGCTGTCCATATCTTGGGGCAGGTGGCCATCACCTAAATAGCAGCATGAGTTTATATCATGCTCACTATATACTGGGCACGATTTCAACAGATTCATATAAAGTCTTACAATAACCTTAATAAAGATACTAGTGTTAACCACCCTCAAACTAAAGACATAGAAACTGAGGCACAGTATAGTTAAAGCACTTGATGAAAGCTGTGCAGTTCCTGAGGGCACAGGTGGGATGTGAATCCAGGCTGTGCAGCTCCTAGGACTGGACAGGTCGGGGCAGTAATGTTTTCTGTGGCGTCCAATATGGCAGCCGCAACCACCTGTGGCCACTGAGCACTTGAAATGTGGCTAGTGCCACTGAAAAACTGAATTTTAAATTTTATTTAACTTTAAGTACAGGCATACTATGGAGATATTGTGGGTTTACTTCCAGACCACTGCAATAAAAGCGAATCACATGAATGTTTTTGGTTTCCCAGTGCATATAAAAGTTGTGATTACACTATACTCTAGCCTATTAGCTGTGCAATAGCATTATATCTAAAAAGAAATCAATTTGCACACCTTAATTAGAAATACCTTATTGCTAAATAGTGCTAACAATCACCTGAACTATTGGAAAAATCATGCCAATAGACTCAGCAGGAGACTGGGTTGCCACATACCTTCAATTTGTGAAAAATGCAATATCTGTGAAGTACAAAAGCAAAACACAATGACAGGGGACATGCCTGTAATTTAAATTTAAATGACCACATGTGACCAGTGGCTATTGTCCTGGATAGCACAGCTTAGGGTCTGTGCTTAATAACTTCAGAAATGACATCAGAAGGGTGGTTGGTATCCTTAGGAGAGGGCACTGAGGGTCAGGGCATCTGGAGAGTTGATCACGCCTCTGAAGTCAGCTTCTAGGGCCACACGCTCTGGCCACCAGCAGTGGCTATCCCACCCCCATCCCACCTGTAATCCATTCTCTTGGCTCTTCATCTCTTTCCAAAGAGGATCTGAAAGCATATCTTTCCTCCTTTGCTCTTATCCAGCAGTGTTTTTCCCTTCCTCTATTATTAACGTAGTAACAGTAGAACAGCCCTTTGTGACAGACTGCATGCTACATGCGTGGGGGCCGTGGGATGGCCCTGTTAATGGGCCAAGTTGGAAGAGTTCAACTTGATATTAAGTGGCATATTCATCTTAACATCCTCAGGGCTTATCCCAAACGATTCTTTTCTTGTCTCTTTCTTGATTATTCTTCCCTTTACTCTACCCCAAATCTTCCTTCTGTCATAATAAATATGTGCCATATAAACAAAACAGCCTTTGCCTAAAAGTAATGAAGTTATTTTTACCTCACACTTGGTGTTTAATTTGAAGATTCCTCTCCTCTGTCAAAAGAACTTCTTTCTATTAGGTTCACATTAGCTAATATTATTATTCTAGAACAAAATCACTTATAGTTGGGGAGACTGTTACCTTTTTCTAAGAAGTATTTGGAATAAACCAACTTTATGGTAATTCACAATAAGCCAAGCCAGTGTGTCGTACCCCATAGCCTCTCAACAACTGCAAACACCGAGTCACCTTCCTCTGCCTTTCTTTAGTGACTTAGGACTAACCTGTGTAGGAAACTTTACTGTAACCACTGGACACGACAGAGAAAACAGAACTCTGTTCAACCAGGAAAAGCCAAATTCCAATACTGGTACACCCAGGCTTAAAGCACCCAGGCAATTCCGTATGGCATGAGAAGTGAAGGAATTCTGCTACTTTGTCAAATAACAGCCTGCCCACCTAATCACAAGGTGCAATTTCTGTATTATCTGGAGACAAACACTCACCCAGCTCCCAGACACACCAGCAAGAGTCTAATGTTACCTAGTGGCGAGGAGCATGCCAGTGTTTCCAGTGACCTGGAAAGTAGAGCCTGCTGGAAAGCAGCAGGAGAAAGTGACTGTGGAAGACTCTTTTTGGACAGTGAAAATATGGGCAGAATGAGCGTTTGTGGGTAGGTCTTCGATGCCTCCAGTTCCCTTGTGACACATATTGGACTGGAAGGGTCTCAAAGGAAGATTGACCTATGTCAGTACAGCCAAACTGCGGGTATTTAAAAAAAATCCAGAACCTTGATATCAATTAGTGTTACCATTTCCAGTAACTTGTTTAGAGGGATCAATTAATATGGTGGAATGAACAGAGAAAGAGAAAAGGATAAGGAGACATCATTTCTCAAGATATGAAATCTACCCCTGTACTTTTAAATAGAAGTTCTTTCTGTTTTCAAGCATTCAGACCTCCTGGAGCAACCTGATATAAAACCATGCCTGTTCTGTGGTGCTCCCACAAAGCATTCTGCGGGGCAACCTCTCACACTGATGGACGGCTGACTGGAGAAGGTTATTTGGACCAGTCTTTCACTTTAGTCATTGTTTTCTCCCTACAGACTGGACTGGACTTGGTACTGTTGGTGAGAGCTGTAGTACCATGAAGACTGTCACCGTCAGGTAGATGATGGACAGATCTCCTTGGTTTGTTAAGACAGCCCCTCAGGGGTTCATAGTCCTGGTATATGTTAGAATCACCTGGAGAGCTTTTAAAAATAACAGTATCCAGTCCTATTCCTAAGAGATGTGTATTTAATTGGTCTGAGTAGAAACTCAGCATGAGGAACATCAGAAGCCTCCCAGGTGATTCCCATGTGCACCTAGGGCTGGAGACCTGGATAGAGACCCCTTTCCTCTACCCTCTCTCTTCCTCCTCCTCCTCCTCTTTCTCTGCTCTCCCTTCTGCTCTTCTTTCTTCTCTTTTCCCTCTTCTCCCAACCCCGGCTGCTTCCTGCAGACTCTATGAACCAAAGACAGTGGCTTCCACTTTGGAAATGGAGGGTTTTGCCTTCTTTTATGAACATGGAGCTATATCCCATCTCCAATAAACAAAACAATATACACTAGTTGTAAAAAATTTCAGGCAATTCAGAGAGGTCTCAAAAAGAAAATCAAAACTACTTATAACCTTCTGCTAGAGATAAGAACTGTTAAAATGTTGGTGTTTGACATTTTAGAACATTTTCTACAATTATCACAGTATTGAGATATTATTCAATGCCCTTTTTTCCCCACTTAATATATCAGAGATGTCACATATCCAAGACAGAATATGTACATCTACATCATCTTAAAGAGTGACAGGGTTGCTCATTTTAACTATTTTCAACAATGGTTTAAATGTCCTTTTAATTGAAATTGAAGCTATTCTCATTATTTTGCTCTTATGAGCAATGCTACGAGATGACATAAATCAGACATGTGCATATAATTCCTGAGGCTGAGTTCCTAACAGTGGAGTAACCAAGTCACTGAAGAAGCTTTGAATTCTCCTACCCTGAACTTCTGTGTATTTTAATGTGCATAAGAAATCACCTAGGCATCTTATTAAAATGCAGTTTCTGCCTCTGTAGGTCTAGGACGGAGCCTGAGGTTCCACATTTCTAAGAAGCTTCTAGAAGATGCCTCCACCTGTGGGTTGGTCTGCATCTAGCAGCAAGGCTCTTCAGCTGTTCCGTCTGCCTGTTTTGCCCTTAACCTACTCTTTGCCTAGTTCAGTTGTTTCTTTATCTGGCTACACCTCAGAATTTCTTGGGAATCTTAAAAAAAAAAAAGCATAAATGTCATTCCTTGGATTCTTCCACAGAGCTTTTGAATCTCTGGGACTAAAGTCCAAGAATTAATATTTTAAAGAAAACCATTTGACCAGATTCTTGTAATTGCCAGTCAGTCAGCTCTTACTAACTCTCCAGGCCTCACTGTGAACATTGCTTCTGATCTATGAATGGGTTTTGTTTATCCACCGCTATAAAGTTTTATAGCACCCTGCACTTTTCCTCGGAAGCACTTCATGTGTTAGATTAGCTAATTGTGTCATTATTCATTAGCGTTTGTTTCTTTCGGTCTCTGATCTCCCTGAGAACTGTGTCTGTCTTGGGCCCTGTTGTGTCCTTGGTGCCAAGCCAGGGCCTGCTGGTGAGTAGGTAGGACTTAGGACACAGGATGAATAAACATGTAGACATATCTTATATGTAAATATCCACATTCAATTATTATAAGCCTGTAAGACAGGAGGTATAGACATTAATATCCCCATGTTATAGATGAAAAAACAAGAGGTTTAGAGAGAGAATGTGACCCGCTCAATGGTGACACTGTGTTCAGACTTGAGCGCTGGCCCTCTGAGCAGCAGACTAGAGCTCTCTGTGTCTCTCTGGGTTGCTCATCTACAGCTCTTTCACCAAGTCCAAATTGAGGAAATTTGCTTAAACATCCCCATGTGACGCTTGTTATGATCTCAGAATTTAAAATTGCTAACAGCCATCCTCATCTGACATTCTGGGGAGAGGCATTTAGCTTGAACAGTGACATGGAGATCTCATCCTTGGAGAGTAAACATTCCCCTGGTCACCTCCTTGGTTTACTTTTTTAACATGAGCAAAGGAGAAAATGTACTTAGATCAATCAGCTAAAAACCACCTTTACTCAGAGCTGTGGGGGTGTAAGAGCCCGAATTCGTGAGAACTGGAAAGCAATTTAAGCTCTCTACAAGGAATCTTTGTAATTCCAGGGGCAGAAGCCAGATGGGTGAAAGCTTTAGTCTAGGGAAACGCTAAAAGCTGCAGCTACTTGGCTTTACCTGTCTGCAATTTTATGCGCAGGGGGGAAAAGACAGAGAACTAGGGCTATAATAAAGGCTGGTTGTGACTGGGCATGTGTGTATAATGAAGGCTTGATCTGAAAGTAGGTCAGTGGTCTTAATTCTGTTAGCCTCAGTGTCATCCTTTTAATAGCATTTAAAATGTGATGGGGATCAAACCCATCCCCACTCTGAAGTGAAATCCATAGATAATATAACCAACCCGCACCATTATTTAGGAGAAATCAATATAGAGCACTCACTGTAGTATGAAGAACTAGAAGGCAATTAATTTATAATAAAAAAATGCTCTTCCAGCTGTAAATGGCCAAGTGCAAAATAATGAAGTACTTAAACTTGCTTCTATTCACAGAAATCACTGTGCTCTTGATAGCCACCAATGATTAAGTTGTGGGTGTTGGTGGTTCAAAGATTGCTGGCAAGGGCTGATGGGTAAAGTGACTTTCTAAAATGGTAAATTTCCAAAATAAATCTAATACTGTCTTTCCTCCATTTGTATGTTCAGTTGTCTTTCTGAAAAATTCAGCACATACACATTTTTAAAAATTGAGGTATAATACGCATCCTCTAAAATTTACCTTTTAAAAACATATAGTTGAGTGTTTTGAGAGTCATGTGACTAGTACAATAATCTAGTTTCAGAACAATTTTGTCACTCCAAGAGGAAACCCATTGTCATGAGCAGTTACTCTCCCCTTGGATTGTCCTCTGACTCATGGCAACATTAATCTACTTCCTGTTTTTATGGATTTGCCTAATTTGGACATTTCCTATAAATGCAATAATGTAATATGTGGCCTTTTGGACTTCTCTTGCCATAATGTTGCCAATATGGATGATTATCATCTTATCATCATCATCATCGTCGTCACAGCAACAACATAAAATCTTCCAAAGGGTAGCAGTTTTCTAACACGGTAAAATCTTTTTGTTCCATGAAGAAAGAGGCAGTTTAAAATTCAAATTCCCCATGTGAGATATTCAAGGACAGGGGTAATGTCTGGTGGAAGATGACAGAAGTTATGGACACAAGAGGAAGCCTGAGGGCTTAAAAGGAGTCATAGTGCAGGGACCTCTGAAAAGACAACAGGAGGGAAAATAAGCTTGTGGAGTGGAACTACTATGTTTAAGTGACACATTGGTCCTGGGGACAACTAGAATCACCAAAACCCCTGTTTCAGCTCTGGTGCCCAACCACTATGTTAAAAAACTAAATTTTGTTTTACATAGTTTGACATTTTAAGATTGGTATTCCCCACCCCTGCCAAATTAATAGATGCCAATTAGAAAAATCTTAAGAAAGATAGCTAAACAATAAAAGCAATACCAATCACTGTGAATTCCACTGTCTGTGGATGGCACTGTGAATATTTGGTGTATATGCTTCCAGTACCTTTGTTTGTCTTCTGTATTTTTAACCCTTCCTTGGTGTGACTCTGAGAGTCATTTTTTAGGGAGATTGCTGAGCTATAAAAGAAAATAAAAGGCAATAGGAGGAGGAGGGAAAAACAAAATTTATTGCCAGCTTTTCTCTGTCGTCCAGGGACTGTGCTGGGCATGGTTAGGCATGATGAGAGTATTTATTCTATTACATCTTCCACAGCACAGCCATGACGTCAGTAATGCAATTCACAATGACCAGAATGAAATAAGCCGTGAGTCAGACAGCAGCTCTTGGTGTGTTAAGCTAAGGAGAGATGGTTTTGCAGGGAGTTTATTAATTCAACATTTTCCCCTCTATGTCTATGTTTCATTTATTCAGTACATAGCCCAGGGGCCATATTGACATTGTGCTGTAGCTGATGTTCAGCATTTCCCTCTCCTGATGGGAGGCTCCTCGTTTTTCTCCACAAATAGCTGCCACAAGGTCTTTGCAATGCAGGAGGCTCTTCTCTTTCCACAGCACTCACTCATTGGAGGCTTCATGAGCCACCCGCTGCCCCCACCACTGCAATCACAGCTTATCTAGCCTCTGCTTTCAGTCCTTTCCTCCCCATTCTCTGCCCCATGGCAGATGCTCCGCAAAGCTGAGCTCTGGCTGTTACCTCTTTGCGACAATGCTGCGCTGCAAAGAGAAGGAAGTTCACACCCTTAGCAGGTTCTTTGGCTCAGTCTACCTTTCTAGCCCTACCTTTGCTTACTTGAATTTGGCCCCAGTGCAAAGTAATCTCCAAAGAGGTTGCCAAGCATTTTGAAAAAGATTGTTGCTTGTTTAATTGTAAAACTGTAATGCTCATTATGGGCAGTTTGGAAAACACAGGGTGTGTAAAGAAGAAAATGATAGTCACTCATAGCCCAATGTCTAGAATTAGCCACTGATAACATTTTGGTGCAAAATGGTCCCCAATAATGCACAAACTATACATAAATATTGCATCTGCTATTTTCATTTATTTTATTACGGAATTTGCTCAGATCATTAACATATCATCATAAAATATGATTTGAATGGCTGTTAAATGTTTCATTATGTATTTGTGCCATAACTGATGTAATCATTCATCAATTGTTGGTTTTGTTAGACATTTAGGTTTCTATAAAATTTCCACTATTATAAATAATGTTACATTGAACTTATTTGCATATAAATCTTTGGTCACAATTTTGAGGTTTGCTTAGAAGTTTCCCAGAGATGACACCTTACAACTCTACTACCTATTATTTTAAAAATTGGCACACTTGTTTTTATCTACCTATTAAATGTGTGTTTACCTTGTGCAAACTGGCATGAACTTCTGCCATATTGGGTGCACTAAAAGTGGTGGTTGAATTAAGACAGCTTATTTCCTTGAGCATCAGTTTCTTCATATGTGAGATGAAAAGGTTGAATATCATTTTTGAAAGTTATATTCTCAAGCCAGGCACAGTGGTGCACACCTGTAATCCCAGCACTTTCGGAGGCTGAGACAGGAGAATTGTGAGTTCAAAGCCAGCCTCAGCAACGGCGAGGTGCTAAGCAACTCAGTGAGACCCTGTCTCCAAATAAAATGCAAAATAGGGCTGAGGATGTGGCTCAGTGGTCCAGTACCTCTGAGTTCAATCCCCAGTATCAAAAAAAGAAAAAGTTATATTCTCAGGGTTTTGTACCTTAGACCTTAGCTAATATCCATCCAAGATATGATATTCACAAATAGTTGGGATTATAGTCCATTTCTTACCTGGGTAATTTCCTGTGGGGCTCAGATACCTGTAGCCTATACTAGACTGGAATTTAGTCCAGAGGCAACATGCGAAGGTGGAAAGTCTATGGGATAGGCATTCCCTTACCCCTAGCTTTAATTTCCAATGTGAACTTGGGTAAGTTCTTCAGCCTTTCTAGATTTCAGATCTTCCTTTGTAAACAGCACTGATTGTACCTACATTCAGGGTTGGTGGGAGCACTAAATGGAATAATGCATAAGGGCTCCTTGTAAGAGGAGGGCTTTAATTGTCATAGCTCTTATAGTAATGGGTATTTCACTACATCACTTGGGAATCACATGACCAGGAGGACCACAAAATAGCTGGATATACCAGAGCTATTCTTTGAGGAGGGCATTAATCCTCTTTTTCAACGTCACCACATGAGCCTATTTCCTTCATGTGTATTTGAATAGCAGAATCTAGACACAAGGCCTGACAGGCATCCTCCCACCCCCCAAACCTAGAGAACTAGGTATTGATTTTCCCTAGCATAGACAGACACACTGAAGAAGCCAATTCATTGCTTTTTCAGGTGAATTATATCAAGGTCTTCATTATCCCACTGAAATAGCCTACCAGGGCCTCCCCAAGCCCCATCACAACCTTTGTAACAAAAGTAATAATAAATGAATAAATGTGAGACTCAGTTAAAAGTAATTTTCATGAGGCCTTTTTGTCCCTGTGGAATTTCCTCTCTTGTGCCTGTCTCCAGGTCCTAATCAGTCAGAAGAATGGATCTGGCTTCCCATGGGCTTTCACTATCTGTGCTTTCCAGTGCTTTCCCGGTGGATTATGGGGCACAATTTTCCTGGTGTATTTCTGTGGTAGCTCTCTGCCTTTTGGGGGAAGGTGAAAGAGAGGGAAGATGAATCTGTTGATCCCCTAACCAGGTATAGGCCCTCCAGGACTTAATGGGAAGTATTTTGGGTATCTACTGGTAAGGTCATCCTTCACAGTATGGAGCTCCTTTTTTCCAGAAGTTACATAGTGGTTGGCTGTTCTTGCTGTCTAGCTGAGCCTGAGTCTTGAAGGAGGATGCAGGAAGAAGAGGCAGAGCTGGCCCAGTGGAGGAGGCAAATGTGGATGAGGAGGGCTGGGGCGAGTTATAGGTAAGGTGCTTGCTGCCCAGGTGTTGGGTGTTGCCTACGTCCCTGCTGGGTTGTACCTCAGAGGAAAGGGCAGCCATGCTCTGGGCTCTCCACTGAGCTAGCTTTGCCTTGGTGTCTGACTCCTGAGTCCCTAGAGTTGTTCTGAGCAGCTGGAATAGGGTGGAGATGTGAATCTTTATACTGACAAACTGATAAAGAGATTTTGGGAAAAAAGTCAAACTGACTGGATTAACACAGATCTTACATTGATAGTAGTAATATGTTTCCATTGGACCTCGAGAGCTTGTTTGGAGGTTCTAGCAGGGGAACACAGCTACTACAGTAGCATACCCTTAACCAAAGAATGGTCCTTTTCTATTGGATGCATGCAGCCTTGGGAGGGACGCACATGGAGTGGTGAAGGAGGAAGGGGACACCCACCTAGCCAGCTGCATCAGCTGAATCAACTCTGGTGATCAATGGGGCGACAGATGTCACAGTCGGCTCACCCTCACACCCAATATGTATCCTTTGGAACAAGACATTCCTGTGCTGAATGTCTGCTTCTGTCACTGAGCTTGGTGGTCTTGGGCAGGTCCCTGTATCTCCTCAAGCTTTCATTCCTTTTGTCAAATGTAAATTGCAGGGCAGAATGGCACTTGTCTTACTGTGTTGTGAGCACTTGTCTTACTGTGTTATTCTATATGAAATAACACATAGAATGCTCAGCCCTGTCCAGGCACATTGCAAGTGCTGAAAAACACACCCAAACAAAGCCCCAAACAAACTTTTTTATTATTTAAAATATGGCTTCAGGTCAGGAAATTTTCAGTCAGCTTTCATTTGTAACTGTTCCTAAGTCATGTAATTACATAATAATCCTAAGAATAGGGCAATTGGAATTGTCCAATTTTGTTACCTAGAGTAGTCTAATTTCATTCATTGACATTTTAAAAGATGTTCTTCCAAGAGCAGTAGAGGAGGGGGTTTAAGAGGAAGGGAGGAGGGGAGAGCGTGGGGAAGTACTGAGGAATGAAATCTACCAAATCATGCTATGTTTCCTTATGAACATGCTACAGTGAATCCTGTGTGAGTGTGTGTGTGTGTGTAGTTGTAATGCACTAATTAAAGTAACAATAATAATAACTGAAGGGAGATCAGTAGAGCAGAACAAGTGAATGGGGAGAAAGGAAGAGAGGGAAAGGGAAGTCCTGGTGAATGAAATTGATCAAATTATGTGCATATATGAATATGGCATAATGAATCACACTATTATGTATAATTATAATGCACCAATAAAAATATAAAAAAATATACTGATTCTGTGTCAGATACTGTCTTGGGTTCTGGAGCAGGAGATGAAAGGTATCAGGTTCTGGAATCTCATACTTAGTTCCTTGTAGCCTATGTAGGAAAGATGTCATTAGATTGGGAGACGTGGACTAGAAGGCAATGGTAGGGGATTAGAGTAGAGACTTGGCACCCAGCCTTCTCTGTTCGAATCCTAGCTCTATCACGGACCAGTTGTGGGGCCTTGTTACTTGAGCTCACAACATCTCAGTGTGATATTTTCCATTTATAATATTTATAAATATTTCCATTTATAATATGGGGTAGTAATAACATTGTTTTAGTCAGTGTTAGGTCGGTTTGGGGCAGGGGGGCAGCCGCAGGGAACGAAGCATCAAGCAGCCCACATGCACAAAGGAACAGCCAACAAGACTGTTGGCTGTAATGGCATCTCCTACCAATCAGTGGACTTTTCCTGACTCATTCCTGACTCTGACCTCAGCAGGATCTCCTGACCAACTCCAGAGGAACACAAGGCTACACATACCTCTTCTTCCTACCTCAAGCCCTTCTCTTCCTGCCTTAAGCCTTCCCGTTCCTGACTGGGCCTTTTACATTTTCTGTACTGCAGAATATGTGTGCAATTCTCCCAGCTCTGTTGGACTGAGGAGTTCACCCTGAAGCGTACATCCCAATAAAGCCTTGTCCAGCGGTTTTAATTTTACTCCTTTTGGTCATCTGGCTTTACAGTCAGCTTTTTTGTCTCTGTGACCAAAAGATCTGACAAGGACAGTGTAGAGGAGGAAAAGTTTATTTTGCCTCACAGTTTCAGAGGTACAGTCCATGGTCAGCCAACTCCATAGGTCTGGGCCCAAGGTGAGGCAGAACATCCTGGTAGAAGGGCATGATGAGGAAAGTGGTTCAGGACATACCAGGAAGCAGAGAGAACGCTCTGCTTACCAAAGACAAAATATACATCCCAAAGACACGCCCCCAGTGACCTACTTCCTCCATTTATACCATACCTGCCTATAGTTATCACCCAGTTAATCCATATCAGTGAATTAATCCATCGATTAGGTTAAAGCTCTATAACCATTTCACCTCTGAACCTTCTTGCACATGAGCTTTTTGGGGGGACATCTCATATCTAAACCCCAACCAACATCTTCCCCCAAAGTGTCATTGTAAAGAGTTTTAAAATGAGATGATTCCTAGAATGTTCTTAGAAAATGAGAGTATATAATATGTTGTTGTTGTTATTGAGAGTCAAAGGCCTTGAATTTTTGTGTTATGTTTCCCCCTGAATAGTTTTGTGGTCCTGAAAAAGGATCATGCTTCTTAATCAAAAGGCAATGAAGGGGGTTGCTATATGGCTGGGCTGATGGGTCCTTACTGTCAAGGGGGAAATTGAATTATACTCACTGGGGGGAATGGGGAGTTTATCTGGAAGACGGAAGTTCTCCTGGGGCATCTCAGCACTCCCATGCCCTGAGGTTGAAGGCAATGGAAATTCTATCAGCCTAGTTCAAGAGGACAGCTCTAAACCATTCTCAACTTTGAAAATTCAAGGGTAAGGTGGGAACTGTTGTTGTAAGTTGGTGTGAGGAACATATCTGGATAGTGCATTCCAATATGTTCCCGCAGCTATCAGTAGGAAGCATGCTAAACATTTGGAATAAACTGCCTGGGGGTAACCAGAATCACCCATGGGAGTAACCCAGCACACCCATGGGCATAATCAATTAATGTTGAGTTTAGCACCAACTTAAACTGAAAGTGTGACCCCACTGTGGCAGTGTTTGAGGACACCCCAAGGAGACTGATCACTCTATCATCTTACAAGGACAAGGAGTCACATGGCCTCAGAGGTACTCTGGGACTTGTGGTTATCCCTAGAATTGACTTTAACTATTGGTTGACGCATTCACCATATTTAACATCTGTGTGATTGTATTGGAATTATTACTGTGTGAAGTTAGTGTGATCTTAATATACATGTTGCATGGAAAGACAATCTGCCTCCAAGTTATCATTCAAGTAAGCCACTGGTGACATGATTACACAAATTCCCCTTCAGATTTTTAATTCTCAAGTTCTAAGTCCGCATTCTACTTTTCCCTTGTTGGGTGTTGTATGCCAAGATATCTGAGCAAATAGCCAGTTTTATTTTTTCAGATCACCATGGTTGATGTGAGTAGTTCTGTAATAAGAACTTGTGGCTAAAGTTCAAATAGGAAACACACCTACTTCATATGGAAAATGTCAAATGACAGAGTTAAACATGATGTTTTTCCTACAATGTCATTCTGTATGGAGAATTACTAAGTTGAATTTCAATGACAGGGCTTTTTTGCTGGCTATAAATATAAGGTTATAGTATAAAAATGCCTTGTTTAAGCTTCTCCTTACACCTAAGCAGAAAGGGTGATAATTCCTTCCTGTTTTAATAGTGCTTAGTCCTGGTATAAATAGTGCTTTCTCTGTGTAGCTCTGCTCAACTGAAGGATGTGAGCTGCTAATTTCCATGCTAGTAACTGGTTGGTCTGGTGACTATCTTGGGAAGTTTCTATAGGAATCCAATTGCATGGAAGACCATTTCATAAACCCACATGTGACAAGCAGTGCTTTCTAAACTGGAGCCTACAAAATTACTAGTTAATATATTCCTGTTAATTGCTCTTATTAATACTGATAAAAGACTAGTACATTAGTGGTTTTAAAGGATTGTCTCAACTTCTAGATTAACATAGAGGAAAATACAGAATTCAATTCTTTTCTCTTTCAAAGGGTAGATTATACTAAATTAAAACTGACTTCTTAAGTGACTGTAAGTTTGCCTTCAGGGTGCCAGAAGAGATGCATTTCTCTTAACCAGTAGGACTAATTGATTTCAGAAATATAATGCTACCCTATTTCTTTAATTTTTTTTTTTTTACTAAAAATGTAATACTTGTCTTTACGGAAAATTTTAAGTGGAAAAAAGAACTAGCACCTTAACATACCTACAACCAGCTCCATTATAAAATTGTTTTTATGTAAGAAATGTAACATTCACAGAGTAAATTTTTTGCTCATATCTCTTTCTCTGGTAAATGTATTTTAACCCCTGAATACTCACAAGTTTGCATTATTCAAGAAAGGAATATTGATTTATCTAAGTTCTAATTAAAAGCCATAGATTTTTTTTAAATTACCAATTCCAATACTTGAGTTTAAAAACAAGCCAATTTATTCAACTGACAACATATAGATTTCTTTCTTGCTCTTCCTCTTTTTTCTCTTGAACTTGAGAGGCCACTCTGTGGTTGCCTTTATTAAGTGGGACACCAGTCTCACAGGATGTATAATTAGCAACTGAATTGAACCAAACACTTTCAGTCTATTGGCCTTTAAGAGGCAAGAGAAACTGGCTCAGTCTTTGCCTTGTCTGGCCTGGCTGAAGAATTCTCTAGTTAGATGATTCATCTCTAGTTAGATGATTTCTTCAGGTTCTAAAACACAGGCATTATTTTTATCAAATGTTTTTGGAAAGACACAGCAGTATTATCTTTTTTTCCTCATCAGTAATTTCATAAGAAATGAGTGACTAAAAGCATTATCCTAAATTCCCTTTTTACATTAGCTATTGGGATGAAAACAAAACAAAACAAAACAGCACAGGAGGTCTACATTTGCCTTCCTAATTTTAGCATCTTCAATGGCAAGTTCAGAAAAACCTAGCTTGATGGGAAAGAAAGATTCTTGTCTACATTTAGTATTCTGTAAGCAGAATGTTAAGTGCAAATAGCTATAAATCTCCTTTACTCCATAATAAACTGACTTTAAAAGGTGGTGGGTGGGAGTGGAGAAAGAAAGAAAAGCCACAGACTCAGAAAAGATACAATTGATGCATATAACTAACAAAAGATTTTTATAAATAATATGCATTATGAAATTCCTACAGAGGCATAAGAAAAAAAGTGAACAGTGGAAAATGGGCAATGGTTAGAAACAAGCAATTTGTTGAAGAGGAAATCCATGTGGTTGAAAAAAATATGAAAAGATCTGCTCATGAATAAACACATGAAAAGATCTCACAAATAATTAGACATCCAAATTAAGCTCATTTGAAGTTATTTCAAATCCATTATTTAAACAACAATGGTAGAGTCTGCTAATACCAGGTGTTGGTGAAGATGTGCAGAAACAAGCACTGCTTCTCCTCAGATCCTCCCTTAATGTGCACACACAGGACCAAAGTTTTGGTTCATGGAAAACAATAGCAAGAGCAGAAAGTGGCCTGGTAGCTGCAACTGCTCTCAATAACAGGAAAGAGCCAGGCTCAATGTCACACCCCTGTAATCCCAGCTACTCAGGAGGCTAAGACAGGAGGATCACAAGGTAAAGGCCAGCCTGGGCAATTTAGGAAGCCCTTGTCTTAAAATAAAAAGGCCAGGGAATATAATTGATATAACTCAGTGTAGAATGACCCTGGGTTCAGTCCCCAGTATGATCAAAAAAATTTTTAGATTAATTTTTTTTAAAATATTTATTTTTTAGTTATAGGTGGACAGAATATCTTTATTTTATTTTTATGTGGTGCTGAGGATCGAACCCAGTGCCTCTCGCGTGCTAGGCGAGCACGCTACCACTGCGCCATAACCCCAGCCCCTAGATTAATTTTTAAGGAAGGAAAATTTTAAGCATAGCTGAACAGTGCTTTTTTATTTATTTCTAATGAAAAGTAATACTCAGTGGAGACAGGGGATTAAGAGGGAGAGAAGAGGGAAGGGTATAGGAAGTACTGGGGAATGAAATCTATCAAGTCATGCCATGTCCACTATAAATATACCACAATGAATCACTTGTATATATAATTATAATATACTAATTAAAATAATAATAATAATGTGATAATAGAAGGGAGATCAGAAGAATAGAGCAAGCAGATCAGGGAGAGGGAGGAGGGGCAGGAAGGGAAGGTACTGGAGAGGGAGACTGCTTTTGTTATGGGCATGTACAAATACAGCACCAATAAATCCCACTCTTTTATATAATTATAATGTAGCAATAAAATTTTTTAAACTATAAAAAAATATTCAGCTAATCTGTTTGACTTACTTTAATTTGGTCACATATATTACCACTTTCATCATGTGTCTGGAACTTAAAATGTAGCAGAAAAGAGACATCCTCATGCACACTCACAGATACCCCCACACCCCCACATACTAGTATCTCTGGATCTTATAGCCCTTTCCTTCCTCTCGCCCTTGTCTCAGGAACAAGCCCCTGTTTCTTTCCTCTGACTCTTCATTCTCTGGGCCTCAGTCTAGGCCCCACAGCTATCAGCTCCCTGAGGACACAGTCCATGTTTCAGCCTTTTCCAGAGTTGATATAGAACCTGGCAAACTTCTTGCAACAGATATTTGTTAACTGATCCTCAAACTCCTCAGTTGAGGCAATTGCTGTTACATCTTCATAATGAACATATGAGCTGTTTTCTGTTGAAACAGAATTGACTGGGACACCTCAAGGCTCCGTTCCTGGTGGGATGTCATGGAGAGAGCCCTGAATGAAGAGTCAGAAGTCTAGGATTTTAAAGACTAATCTCTTTTAGAAAAACAGTGTGTCTTCAGACAAATCGTTCTACCTTTCTGAACCAGTTTGTTGACAAAATGCAGATAGTATATCCGTTCTGCTTAGCCTGTAGGATTGTGACAAGGTTTGATGAAAAATGCCATAGGGAAACGTGGCAAGCATGCTGACAGGCTATCCACAGGGTGTTGCTGATAATAGGTTGTTCATGGACCAGGATGGGCAAGCCACACAGGCAGTGACGAGATTTCCTGGTTCTCCTTGGAGAACATTGCTTTTTCTGGCATCGTTTGGCCTTACTGCAAGAAATGTAGTTTTCACCTGTCAAATCCCTTTAATGGTCAACATGCTGACCAGAGGAAGCCTGTGGATGTTCTTTTTAAAATTTGTTTTTAACAAATACATGCAATCATAAAAGTTGTACCTATTTTGGGGGTACACGTGGTGTTTCAATGTATGTATACATTGTATGACATTTAAATTAGGATAAAGATATCGATCTCCTCAAACATTGATCAGTTCTTTATGGTGAAACATTCAAAAGGTTTTCTTCTAGATTTTTGAAATAGGTAATTATCACTGTCTATAGCCACCCTACTGTGCAATAGCACCCCAAAACATATGACTCTTAACTATCACTTACAACGCATTGATCAGCCTCTACATCCTTCTCCATCCACACCACCCCCCTCTGGTAGCCACTCTCATACTCTCAACTTCTATGAGATCAACTTTTTCAGATTCTGCATGAGTGAGGTCATATGGCATCTGTCTTTCTGTGCCTGTCTTATTTCACTTAACATAATGATCTACAGTTCAATCTATTTTGCCACAAAAAGACAGGATTCCATTTCTTTTTATGGCTGGACAGTATCTTATTGTGTAAATGTGCCACCTTTTCTCTATCCATTCATCAGATGATGGACTTTTGGTTGTTTCCATTTCTTGGTTATGGTGAATAATGCTACAATAAACATGGCAGTGCAGATGTCTCTCTTTTTTTGTGGGGGCAGGGGGGAGATGCCGGGGATTGAACTCAAGGGTACTCAACCACTGAGCCACATCCCCAGCCCTATTTTGAATTTTATTTAGAGACAGGGTCTCATGAAGTTGCTGAGCACCTCCCTGTTCCTGAGGCTGGCTTTTGAACTTGTGATCCTCCTGCCTCAGCCTCTCAAGCTGCTGGGATTATAGGCGTGTGCCACCGCACCCAGCACAGATGTCTCTTTAACCTACTGATTTCATGTCCTGTTGATACTCAAGTGACTTAGAGGAAATTTCTCTTTTTGATTGTTTACATCAAATGTCACCTCACCTTATATTTAAAAAAATTAATACAGCATTGGCCATCATAATGCTTTTCTAAGTGGAATGGCTTACTCATGTTTTTCTTCTACTTCTCTCCCTCCTTCTCTCCCCAAGTATGCACTCTGCCCCTCTGTACAGATTCACATGCATGGACTTCCCTGACACAAGAAAAATACACTCACATTAACTCAACAAATATTGGTCCTACAGGTTGTATGTGAAGTAAGACTTTTGCAAACAGAATATCCTATGTTTACATCCAATGGAACACGCTCCCTCTGGTCTGGAGCTGCTTTCAACAGCATCGATTCCTGGTGCCTTACATTTGGTATCTCTCTCTCTCTCATGTTTAGTCTTTTTTTTTTTAACATTTTTTTTAGTTGTAGATGGACACCATACCTTTACTTATTTATTTTTATGTGGTGCTGAGGATCGAACCCAGTGCCTCACACATGCTAGGCAAGTGCTCTACCACTGAGCCACAACCCCAGCCCCCTCATGTTTAGTCTTTGATGGACTATAAACATATGATTGGGTGGAATCCTGGTTATTCCTTTTTATTAAAGGAAGAAACCTTGCCATTAAATAATTCCAGTCCCACTTACCATTAACATGTCCTTGTAATGGGTTTTCATATAAAGGATATGTGTGGGTGATTCATATTTTTATTTTCTCCCTATTTTACTTTTGAGGCACTACCCTTTTAAACATGAGTGACAATTATTGGGCATGAGTCCTTCCTCTGACGTCATCAGAGAGTGCTATGAGATAGTGAGGGAATAAATGGCAGTGAATGTTACCTAAGCCAGCCCTGACCAGTGGGCAATTGCAGTCATATGAATTATTGGTTCCCTCTGGAGAACAGAATTACTTTCTGAGTCATTTCCAGAGCCTCTGAAGTGGCTCTTCCTGCTGTTAGAAATCTGTTGTGCTAGGGTTAGATGTTGGTTGCAGGCTCCTCTGGAGGAGGCACACGGGGATTAGGTAGCACATTCCCAGGTGCTCAAGCTGGAAGAAATAATTGGATCTGACATTCTCCTTTCATAATAGAAAACCCAAACTCAAAAGATGTGCCCAGGGTCAGCTCTGATACCCTCATTTCACAGACAAAGAAATTGAAACCTTCAAAACATGTCCAGGGCCACACTGCTAGTTAGAGGCCATAGTCTCAGGAACCAGGGGCTTCTCCTTCCAGTTTACTGGTTTGGGTCCTATTTTATGAAGCTTAAGTTGTAGCCTATACAGGTTCTGAAATCAGACAGATCTGTGTCCTTGCCCCGTATGTTTATGATTTTACAGTTTTTCTGAGTCATGGTTTCCTTTTCTAAAAAATGAGGATAATAATACCTACTTTGTAGGATTATTGCCTATATCATGTTAATGAAATGCCTAATATATACTAGATCAAAACACAGATATTATTAGTATTATTCTTGGTGCTTGAGATGGACTGACTGCTACCTCTAATTTTAATATAACTTGTACTTTCTCTAATACTTGTTTGGTGATAAGTCTCTCCTCATCTTACTAGCTTTGTGCTATTTGTACATTCAGATTCCCCATAAGCTGATCTTGAGAATCAGGTATTTCTTTTTAAGGGTTTCCAGCAATCTGGTTCTTATTGCAGAATCCTGGTTTGTCAGGAGGAAATCTCCATCCTCCATAGCTTGTGAGGATCAGGAGAAACAGATTTTATGTTCTCCTCTTAATATTTCAAGGTCAATGTCACTTGTCGCACACGAGAGGGCCAGATTGTCATTGGAGGGAGGTGAGATGTCCAGGTAGTAGGGAGGAAGCCCTGGGCTGGGGATGGAGGAGGAGTAAGGTAGAAAGTAGGGGAGATCCTGCCTCAGCTTAGCTCCACCAGAGATGAGCCAGACAGGGATGTGATGGTTTTCAAATGAAATAGTAACTCAGGGAAATAGAAGGCAAGTGACTACTCAGGGTCTGATCCTTTCTGTGGGAGTGAGGTTGCCATGGTTCTGCTTTGACCTTCAGGATTTGAGCAGGCCACAGGTAAGTAGAGCCATTGCCCATAAGAGCCTGGGACCTGTGTGTGTGGATGGGTATGTGGGCACTGTGTCTATTTTCCAGTTAAGATTTGTGCAAATCATCTTCCTCTTTAATATTTTCCCTAGGAGAAGGAAGTGACAACAGTCACCTTGCTTGCTGGGTCTGCAAGGCGGTGAAGAGGAGACTTGTCTAGAACATCTGGGAGCCTGCAGCTTGGCAGAGGAAGAAGTAATAAACAATAAGTCAGAAGGGAAGCTGAGGTCATCTTTCTCTCCTTGCTGGGACAGGGTTGAGGGTCACCAGGAGAACAGTCTGGAAAAGAGCTGACTGGCTGAGCCCTGCCTTGGCCCTGCCTTGTCCTGTGGATAAACAGATGACTTCAGCTTCTTGTCTTATTGAAGCAGCCCCTTCCCTGCTGTCACTGAAAAATGAAGAAGAACATGGAAGATGGGGAAAATACTGCATTGGAAAGTTAATGGAAAAAAACAAGAAATAAGGGGTAGGAAAATAATGTGTGAAAACAAGCCCTTAGGAACTCTGGCATTTTCTACAATGTCCATCCTGCAATTGAATTAAATTGAATATGATCCATGAAATGCATCTTTAAATTAATAATATACTGCTGATGCTATAAACTTTCAAGCTAGAAAGAATGATGGCAATCATCTGTGGTTGCCTTTTTGTCTTACAGAGGAGGATCTCAAGTGCAGACAGGCAAAGGGCCAGGTGCCAGGTGAGGCTCATGCAGCTGAGGAGGGCTGAGCTGATACCATTACCCCGCTCCACCTCTCCAGGGGCTTCCTTGGTATCATTTTGGTTCCAGGCATAAAAGACATCTGTTTCTCTTCCTCTCTGCTCCTCTGCTCTCCCCCACCCCCAATCCTTTAACAAGTGGAGTGGCTCCTGCCCGCTGAGAGAGAGAAGAGGCCACTGAAGTCAGGTGTGAAGCCAAGGAGAGAAGCAATCTTCAGAGTTGGGCTTTTCTCAAACATGATTTAGGCAACATGGTTCAACACTAGCCAACATAGCAACAAGGGTCCTTGATTCTACAAGCTGTGAAATGCTCTTTTTCTTACACAACGTCCACAGTTTAATCTCCTGCTTTGACTATTTCCAGCCTTTCTCTCTCTCTCCACCCACATCCCACTCACTGTTGTCAGAACTTCTGTCACTCTGCCGATCACAACCAGGTTTGGTGGCTCCCACTGCTGTGGCTTAACACCTAACCTCCTTAGCTCAGCATTCAAAGTCTAGGAGAGGTGAGTTTCTTCCATTTTATAGCTATCGAGCTTGCAATAAAATGCTTCTCTACAATATGCAAAGAGCTGAGCCATAAACGAACTCTGGTAAGGACCACCCTATAGTGTTTTTTGTTGTTGGTTGTTTGGTTTTTTTTTTACAAAAGCCTGAGACTTCTGCCTTAACATTTAAAGCAAAGTAGAAATAGACTACCCTGAGTGATGGGATGCAATTGTGCTAAGAGTTACACCTTGAATATTCCACTCACCACTGATATGACTGTACTTTTTACTAGAAATTGGCCCTGTGTATATGCTGAACTGTGAGTTTAGGCTGGTAAATATATCTCATTTTCAAAGAACAGGGGTTTCCTATAGATTTTTGTTTGTCTTTGGTCCTGGTCTTATGCTAGGTAAGTCTGATGTCCCTCTGAAGATGAGAAAACTACCTTCAAATTCTAAATGTAGTTCACTGTACATAAACTAGGCCTCTAGGCCTGGTGCAGGTGCAATCTATTAGTTAATGGCTTCTTGCATGTGAATTCTGGAAATTAGGGACAAATTGAATGATTCAGAACTGAGAAAGAGCTGGCTAGTTATTTTGGTATATTTCTTACCCCCAAGCCCAAGACACTGGTAAAGCTTAGGGGCAATGAGACATTATCACTTCCTGCCCAGCAAATACCCCCACACTTTCCACCCTGACTTTCCCTTTCAATGAAAAGTACTTTTAAAAGCTGCAATTTCTTTCCCCTTCTTTTTTGGTTCACATTTCTTTACTCTCTCACTCAACATTCCTGCCATACACTCCCATCCATCAGCAAGATTAAACTTTAGAATTCTCTTAAACTGAATAAAATGACCTTTCAAGTTACTTGCCTTCTTTTCAAATCCTCCTTTCTGTTTTACTTAATAAATATCTTTTCTGCCATCAGTTCTCCCACTGTAGCTCACTGGTCTTCCTGGACCACATTCTTGCTTTGGAGTAATTAGACAATCTCAGACTTCGTGGAAATGAAAAGAGTTCCTGGCACATGAAAATGTATTTTGAAATACATTTTCTAAATGTATTTCATTTAGAAAATAGTTCTAAATGTATTTCATTCTAAAATATTAATTTATTTTGCTTCTAGAGATGTGGTACCCATTGCTGATACCATAGGACAAATCTCTTTTCTACAAACCATTCCCAAGAAACTGGAGGCTCTTGGTCTTTACTTTTGTGACTGGTAGCTTGCATTATGTTGGCCAGTTGAGTTTGTAATTTTGCTTTCTTGACAGATTCGTGAGAAGAATTTAAATCACTTCACTAATTAAGAAAACTAAACCAAAATAACTAATCTTGAATATAATCCTACACATCTCCTAGGCAATGGGAATTTTAAATTGTTTTTGTTTCAGTAACACTACTCTGGACTGTGGCTCCTATTTTTATTCACAGTTCCCGTCTGTTTTTTTATTTTATTCTCCCTGACAGTAGCTTCAGTTTTTAGACTATTTGTTGAAAAAATGAATAACTAAATGAATAAGGAATCATTATTTTTCTCTTTCCTAGAGGGAATGACTAAGTCTTAGAAAAGGTACAACTTAGCTAAAGTCCCATCAAAGCTTGTGGACCCCTGGCCATCATTCTCTGCTAAGGCGATGATAGACCTGCAAGTCATCCTTGTTGTTGATACACTCACATAAGATGCACTAGGATCAGATGCACTAAGATGCTTCAGAGAGAATTGAAAAATAGTGGATGGACTCTGTATGAATGGGAAGGATTTTGTATCGGATGGCACGGCATTTCTTGACGCTATGAGACCTTGGGTAAATCATTTAAATGCTCTAATCCTTTGTGGGTTTTTTTGGTACTGAGGATTGAACTCAGGGGTACTCGACCACTGAGCCACATCCTCAGCCCTATTTTGTGTTTTATGTAGAGACAGGGTCTCACTGAGTTGCTTAGTGCCTTGCCATTGCTGAGGCTGGCTTTGAACTCGCGATTCTCCTGTCTCAGCCTCCCTAAGTGCTGGGATTACAGACGTATGCCACCGTACCCGACTTAAATGTTCTAATCTTCATCTGTGAAATGAAGAACATAACACTGGCTTCATATGATTAAATAAGTAAATGTGAGAGATTGCTGCTATTACCAAAGTATTATATAGCTATTCAATTATCCTTGACCTTAAGAATGCTCAGTCACTTGCCACTTTGGAATCACATGCATACAGAGATGACATCATAACGCTCCAATGACCGGTGATCCCTAAATTCTTAATATACTGTCATGGCGCCATAGTATTTATTTATAGCTGAAGATTGGAATAGATTGAGAGTAGCAGGAAGAACAGAGGCTATTCACTAAGATAGTATTGAAGCAGCAAAGTCTTGTTTCTATTTTGATAGTTGGATTCTATAGTGGCATGCTTTAGTTGTCTATATTAGGAATTTATTTCTGGCATGACAGTCTATGCTCATTCAGATATTTTCTCCCTTTGCATTCTGATGTTGGAACAGAAAGTGTTTCAAAAGTCTTTGTGACTAGGACAGAACCTAAAATCAACCTCAAATTGTCTGTGTAGTTTGTTCCTACATGGGATCAGGATAACCAGTCAGCTCAAGGGGAAAATAAAAATAGTCAAAACATTTTTTGTCCTCTTTTAGAAAAATATTGTCTGATTTTTAAAAAACCTTTTGAAAGTCAATTTCTTCTTCATTTGGAGGATGAGTCATAGCCACCCCAGGACTGTTTACTGTATTAAGTGATGAACATATACAGTTTCAAATGTCAGGGTCCACACACAGTGACTACTGAGAAGGATAAACCAGACCCAGGTGGACTCAGAGTAAGGCCAGATGATAGCACCCTCTGAGTAGAATAAACAGAATCAGCATGAAGTACAGAGATGTGTCCACTACAGAAATAACTCAGCCACTCAGATGCTTTATTAATTATTGGTAGCGAAGCTGCAGCATCTCCCTAAAGGAGATTGATGTAGCTAATGTAAGACAGGCCACGAGGAAAGTAGTTACCACACGTCTGCGGTAATATCCTAACAGAAGATATGGGCTACATGGAGATCAGATAAAGTCTGTATCTTTTGTCAAAAGAATTTGCCACTAGAGAATTAGAAGGAATGAGACTCTTTATTTGAAGGGCACAACTATTCCAGGAACCTGAAAGGGGTTCTTTCATGGGATTTGGAAGAATCCTCTTAATCTACTGCACCCTGACTGGCACTTTCCACCCCATTGGTCTTGGTGTTGTGCTCACAGGTTATTTTTGATCACTTGTTTGGTTTTCTCACTATCTCAATACTAGGAAAGGAATCACCTGGACAACACCCATGAACATAGCCCATTGTGTGTGGCTAAAATTGGCATCTAGAATACAATTCAGTCTCTTGGGATTTGGAGACTGTCGCTTGGTTCTGCGGAGCTAGATCATTCTTGATAGAATTGGTAAAATTGAGTTTCTGTACCTAATAAGCTTGGGCAGACTGTGAGACATTTATGGCCCTACAAAGCCTTACTTGGGTAGCTAGTTCTTGGTTTCTCTCTCTTCTCCTCTGCTTCTCTTTTTAATATAATCTTTACTGAAACACACCCTATTTTTGTTTTACAATAATTCATGAGAAGTAATTTAAACAGAAAATTTGCCATTGACTTAAAAAAATAAACAAAACCAAACCTTTTATGACTGTAAAACCTCACAAAATGAATTATGTAGTTTAATTCAGGCAAAACACCTTGACCCTGAAGCAGAGATGGTTTGTTTTCTTTCACTTTCTTGGCCACTGCTAGTCTTTTAAAATCCATCCGGTTACCCAATTTCTGGGCTCTAGGATTATGAGGCTAATAATCTGCCACTTACAGTGAACTTTGGGCAATCTCTGCTTTATTCTTAAATGATGGGAGCCATGGACCCTCCCCTCCTCTCTTTCTTCTTGGGCACACTGTTTCTTGTGGTGATCACCCCCTGAGTGATGATGGCCTTGATAATAAGTATCCTCTAGACCAGAGAGTGTCTTAACATCCTCCATAACTAACCAGTGTCTCGAGGTGACGAATGGACCAAGGGAATAACAAGTTGTGGGCATTCTAAAAAAGTCTTGGAATGATCCTCTGAGCACAGGGCAATCGATCACTTCCACCTTCATGCAATGAGGGTGAGGGGATATGAGAGTGGGAAAATACTATGTCATCTCTGCTTGAGAAATAGCAGTTTGTTGTGGAAGGAAACGTACTTGACTGGGAGTCTGGAAATCAGTTACAAAACTGCACTTAGCTATGCAAACTTGGGCAGTGACTTCACCTCTCTGGGTCTCAGTTCCCACTCTTGTAAACTGAGTGGATTATTCCAGATGGTTTCTATTGGATGTGTATCAGTTAAGAGGTGGAAGAAAGATAACTGGAGAGAAAGGGAAGTGGGAAACAATTGATCTCAAATATGTAAATAAGCACAAACTAACTTGACTAAGAGGTCAAATTTAAGACCATAAACCTGGTAAATTATCAGGGGTGTGCAGATGGGTGAAAACGTTAACCCTGTTAGAAACAGGGCTGAAGCTTTGCAGTCTGAAATTCTATCTCCGATGTGCTGTGCACACAGGCAGCTTCATCTTTCTGAAGGTTCCCTCATCCAGAAAATAGAGAAGCTGTGATCATTTATACGTGAGCATGAACAACACATTATTTACAGAACCACCAGAGATTAAGTTGCCGTCTGTTCAGGCTGTGCCTCTGTAATCTCTGGCAGTTTGGAAGGAGGCGGCAGGGGAGGATGTGTGAGGTGGGGGAGGGATGTCATGCCCACATGTTGGTATGCCGTTTTGTGTGCATTTCTGAAGAGAGTGCTCTTATGCAGACATAGCCCAGGATCTTATCTATCACCTGGTAGCAATGAAGGAAACATGTCTCAATAGTGATCATTGGAAAATTTGAAGCTACATCAATACTTACTAATCACATTGTGTGTTACATTGGATTATGCTCAAATGATGAATAAAATCCCCAAAGGCAGCACAGAGCAGGGCAGAACCTTGTGAACTGAGGATGGACTAGGTTCTGGACCTTATGCTGCCACTAACTTGCTGGTGGACCCTGGGAAAGTCACAGAATAGCTCTGGATTTTAATGATTTCATCTACAAAACCCAGGGAAAGGAGAAGGTTGAGATGATTTCTGAAATTTCTTTCTTTTTTTTTTTTTTTTTTTTTTGGTACTGGGGATTGAACTCAAGGGCACTTGATCACTGAGCCACATCCCCAGCCGTATTTTGTGTTTGAGACAGGGTCTCACTGAGTTGCTTAGCAACTCGCTGTTGCTGAGGCTGGCTTTGAACTCGCGATCCTCCTGTCTCAGCCTCCCAAAGTGCTAGTATTATAGGTGTGCGCCAATACACACAGCTTGAAATTTCTTTTAATTGTAAGATTAGACTCCTTGATTCTAGTGTCCACTGTGAACTAACCCTGAAGCCAACGATATTCCTGAAGTACTCCTAAAGTCCTCGTTCAAAGTCCTCTAGGCTGAATGAGTACATCCACCAGCTGCATTCAAGTCTCTTCAGAGTCTTTCCAATACAACCTTCCACCATTCCCAGGCAGGTACATCAACCTGCACATGTGTCCTTGCTGTTCATACTTCCAGCATCTTTTTCTTTTGTTCCCATTTCTACAACAGCCTTCCCTCCCACTATCCACCTGAGAAAATCCTACATACTATTCAAAATATGGTGCAACTGTAATTTCCCTTATGGAAGTGAACTTTTTCCTGGTCTCTCCTCAGAGGCTCCTTCACAACATGTGTCATATCACAGACATAATTAGTGGAGTTTGCATCTGTCTGATGGTCAGATTACCACTGGTGACTTTAGGGAAGACATTGCACGTCCAGTGCCTAGCTAGACTCACGCATCATGAAGGTCGGGCATAATCCGATGTTTCTTTAATAAACTGCAAAGAAGGTGGTTTTTGGAAACATGATCTGCTGATATGGAGTCCCTAAATCCAAACCTTTAGGCTGGGCTCCATATTATGGAAATATTAAACTACTGGGATTCCTTGCCCCAGATGAAGTTGGAGAGGCTTCTTGTAGACTTTTGGGGGGCTGATTTTAAAACCATTGTTCTTTGAGCCCATTTTTTTTTTACTTCTCCATAAAATTATCAAAAGCCTGGTAATGCTTCTGAACTATTTTAAATCTCACATGGATGGATTTTATCTGAGGAGGAGACCAAAAGTAAATTCTATCTGCATCCATTGAAGAATGAGGGGCCATGCACACCATATTGCTTTGAGTGATATTTCTCAGTGGAGGAGAAGTGTTACTGGCATTTTGGGTGGTGCACTTCCTTATTTTATGGTTCTGTCCCATCTAGTACAATATTTTTAGCATTCCTCTTCCCAGTCCTTCAAAATCTAATAGTAATCCCCTCCCCTGGTGTCTATGACAAAAAAAAAAATACTCTTTATTGATGTGGCATTGGTCAGGTTGAGAGTCATTGATTTTGGAAGAAACCATGCAGTCTCCCATATTATAAGTATCATTTTCTGAACTTGGAAATTTAGATCCAAGATTTTCTTAACCATAAACACGCTGACCTAGCTGTCAATCCTGCTCTAGCAATAGGAGAGCTGCTTTTGACTAAGAAAGACTGAAAACACAGAAAATGTATCCCTTCTTTTTGTCTAGACTTTAGAGTTCACAAGGAACTTTAACAAACACTGTCTCACTTGTCTTTTGTGTGATCTGAGGGGCAGGTTTGATTATCCCTATTTTAAGATAAGAAAACTGAGTCTTGAAGAACTCAGTTTGAGTTGAACGGTACTGACTCAAGTTTCACAGCCAGTATACTTTAAAGCTGAGACTGGAAACCAAATCTTCTGATTATTAGACCATTTCACTTCTCACAAAGTGTTAGAAAACCACAGAGATATAAGTTATGCATTCTATAATTGCCTTTAGAATTGGTGGGGATATGTGGCTAGCTTACCAAACCAGAAACTAGAGCAAAAGAATAATGTGTGTATGCGTGTGTGTATGTGTGTGTACTGTCAGAGCTTTCTCAGCTGATTGACATGTTCATATTAAGTGCTGAATGCGCATTAGGAGATTTAGCATGCATTGCAATTCACAGAGACAAAGATGATGATGAATGGTATTTATAACTAATTTGGTGGCATAAGCTTAATGGGAAGAAAATGAATTTCACAATATGATTTTTGAAAGTCTTAGTCTTACACTTTACCCAAACTCATTTCCAAGAAATGACACTCTAGGAGCTCTCCCTGTCCACCTAAAAAGCTATTTAGATTGTTGCTCTGAGTCAAAAACCTGGAAGCAAAAGCCAGAAGACTCCACTGAAGTGAGGATGTGGTGGGATGACTTTTACTGCCTTAGGATGTGCTGGATCCTGCACTGGCATCCATCCATTTCTGGTGCCAGAGTTGTCCACGCTTTCTGGGAAAAGGCAGCAAAGTATCCTCACTGCATGCAGCAGCCTGCAGACCACCAATATTCAATGCCGAAATGTTGAAACAATTGATCAATAGCATCAATTGCAAAAGGACAAGAGTCATCTCATAGAAAGACAATGCTGATTCCTAATGGCATTGCAACTGCAGCCCTGAGTCCGATTCACCTTCTTGATTGCTCTTCTAGTCAGAAAAGGGAGGTAAAATAGGAATATCCCAGAGAAAGAGTTTGTGTGTTAAGTGGGCTATAAGTGACAGACATTAGTTATCTGAGAAACTCATGGTCTTCACAGAGGAAGTGTAGCATGGGGGTCTTCACATATAGCACGTTAGTTATATGGAATCTGAACAGGTTATGTAACTACTTTGTGTCAGGTTTCTCATCTGTAATGTAGGAATAATCAATTTATAGAGTCATAGCAAATGTAAATAAGTGCTAGCTATTCCTGTCATTATTGTTATTATTACTGTTACCAGGTGAGTACTACAATAAAGTGTCAGTACTTCCGATCAGTAATGATATAAAAATAGGAATTTTGATTTCTTTCTGATTCTGTAGGCTTGATGAAACAGTACAGATTGAGTCTTTGGTCCTATTAAATGGAACCATGGAATGTTAGAGCTTGGAGGATCTGGAACAATATTTAGAGATTTAGACTCAATTTCTAAAACATCTTTCCTATTTTAGAGATGAAGACTGAGAAGGAAAGAAGAGTTAAATCCTTACCCAAATTCTTGCAAGAAAGATTCTCGTGTTTGAATCTTTCTTTCTTTTTTTTCTGGCTCATAGTCCCACCTATGAAATTTCCACCTGGTCCATCCTTAACCATTAGTTCTTTCACCTGGAGGTGCAAAGGGAAATAATCTAAAATCCAACTACTTCAACTTCCCTACTCCTAGAAGCTCTGGTACAAATTTGGTAAAAGAAGCTAAACTTATTAACTAAACAAGTTTTCACGACTGACAAAAAAAGATGCATGCTGTTTAAAGATGCAAAAGAACAGTGGATTTAAGAGAAAGGAGACTTAAGTTTTACTTTTTCCTCTGCCATTAACTCAGGGGACTTCTTAGTTGCCATTTCTTTGGTTGGGTTATGCGGTTACAAAATTTTGGTATGATAATGTTTTGTATAGACATAATCTCTAATGCACAATCAATGAAAACAAATTATGAAGACTATTCCATTAGCAGAATGTTCAAACACTTGGGTGTAATTGTTTTTTGCTTACCGATTATTTCAAAAACAAACAAAGAAGAAATTTTTTTTAAAAAATTAAGAGGCTATGGAAATCAGCTTGCTCATTTCTAAGTCAGTTTATTGGGTTGGAATATTTTGCCTTTGGCAAATGAAAATCAGTTAATTCTGAGCATTTGTTTATTGACTTGTTGCAATAGAATGATCTGTTTTTCTTTCATTTTTGTCAGTAATCACCAGTTAAAACTCTTAAAGCCAGGCCTGGTTATTTTTGGAAAAGGATAATATTCCATGACCCATCAGACTGTGATGTCATCTGCTCTCCTCTAATTAATAAATGCTCTTTCAATCTAAGCTATGCTTCATCTGAATATAGGAACAATAGTAATTCCTGCCACTATCATGAAGGCTGACCACATGAACTCTCAAGGAAATGACAAGTATCTCTTTAACGTAAAAGTGGAAAAGGACACGTGACTCCACTGAGGTTTTGTGTTTATGGGATTGCCTGATTACAGTGAAATCCAAGATGTGTCCCTTGTTCTCTGGGAGAGGCAGCAAAATGTTAATTCTCAGGAGCAGTCTATTTTGGCCATCATTACCTATCCTCCCAGAGGGGTGGGAGTGGGGTTGTCAGGGTAAGAGGCGATGATCTATGTTTGTCTCCTGTTTTATGTGCTAAAGGAAAGTGCCACACAGAGAATACTGCATTCAACAAATATTTATAGAGCACTTATGAGCCAGGCTATAGGAGTCCCAAACATCTTTGAACACAGCATTTCTGTGCCAATATAGGATGAATTTCAAAATGAGTGATTACATGCTATAAGGATGAGTGTCAAAGCTACATTGTCATTTCTCTCTGTTTCCTGGGATATAAAATTAGAGAAACCCTTTAAGTCACTGACAGAGAAGATTGAACTCCCTTTAGCTCTGAGGTAATGGCAACTTTCCTTTTCCAAAATTCAGGCCCTTCCATGAGATAAACAAGGTCCACCAAGTGAATAACATGACTCCAGACAAAATATGCTTATTATTAAAACTAGCAGATTATACTGGAAGTCAGAGTTGACAGCCTAACTCAATTTCCCTTCAGTAATATAATTTCATATGCAGCAAAGGCCAGAAAATGGCATACCTTACTAGCATCAGGGGCTAAAAAGATGTCTCAACTATTTCCCTGGCAGAGCATCTTACAAGTTACTACCCATGTCTTTGTTAATATGTAAGTCCCTAAGAAGAGAAATGACCTGTCAGAGATCCTGGAACCAGAGATCTAGTTACTGATAGATAAATGAATAGATAGATCAACAGCCTGACAAAATGATCTCACTGAGTTTTCAAGATGAGTAACAACCGTAATAAATAGAATTAAGAATCATCTGATTGAACAGCTTTAATTTCAGGCTTATTTTCTACAATGCCTGAGCATTGTGTTAGCCTTGGTGTTATAAGAGGAAAATATTAAAGTACCAAATGGTGATTTGTAAAATTTAAGTAAAAAAGTATGGTTGCATTTGAAAAACAGTCCTGCTCTAGGCATAAACAGCACAAAGAAAAACACAGGAGTAGTCACTAAGCATCAGGAGCACCAAGTTTGGGAATAAATGTTAGCTAGACACTCAAGTTTCTACTCACAACCCCAGCGGATTTTACTTAGAGAATAGATGGTATAAAGACTCTGTTTAAGGCCAGAATCCTTAAGCAACCTCAAGAATTCAGTCAAATTAATGGATTTTACTTGGATTTTGGGTTAAGCAGTGCATGAAATAAAATTATTTTTGCTCACATTGATTTATGAGATGAGCAGAAGCTCATTTCAGTAAGTAATTAGTAAAAATATTTCTATTCATACCTTTTACCCACCCATACTGAGGAATATTCTTAATACTTCTTTGTTTAATCTGAACTCCTATTATCATGACATCATAATTATTGAAAATTAACTTAAAACTATTAGTTGAAAGGCAAAAGCTGTTTCAAACCACTGAGACTTCTTAGTTAAATTTTTTTAACCTTGAGATGGAAATGTTCAGGGTCAAATAAACTAAGCCACAAACAATGCACAGTGCAGTGTTTCCATTAATTGAACCTAACCAACCCAAAATCTTAACAATCAAAAATTTAATTCAATATTTTACTTTTCAGTAAAAAAGATAATAAAGGCAAAACACATTCATATTGAAGATTAAAAACAATTAGAAACACAGACAACTTGAACTATCCTGTTTTATATTGACTACACCATATCTACATGAAATGATCAACAATTGCATGTTCCATCATGCTCTTTACAAGGTGCTGTCATATACCTACACTTTGTATCTTGCCAATAACTCTTTGAGATGGTTATGGCAGTTCACATCAACATTTTACAGATAAGAAATGGAGCTTTAAAGGATTTTATAATGTTGACAAGTTGTAAGTAGCACACTTCCTACTGACTCAAAGTCTTGTGTCATCTCCATGTTTATCATACTGTACTTACTAAGAGAAGATACACACATACACACACACTACTATGTGACATATGAACTTGAATTAAGAACTTTTGGATTATTTCTAAGTTGGATTTCAGGGAACCCAAAAACTCATTCATGGAGCATTCCATTTTATGATAAAATGCAATCTATATGAAGCAAAACCCAGAGGCCACCAGCTCCTTAAGTGAGACATGTACTATCATTGTTGCCCTGGTTGTCCTGGACATTTGGGCTACTGGAATGTACTAGGTACAAGTGGCTTTTTCTCCTTTCTTGGAAGAAACTTTCCAACACCTAGTTCTTGGTTACTGTGAGGATGTTTCTAGCACTTTCTAAAAGAGTATTGTCCAATAGAATTTTCTGCAATGATGGAAATTTTCTATATCATTGCTATCCAGCAAAGTAGTCATTAGCTACATATGGTTATTGAGCACTCAAAATATGGCTAGTGTGACTGAGGTACTGCATTTTAAATTTTTGAGCTAATTAAAATATAAATTTAAATAGCTACATGTAACTAGTGATTACCATACTGGTCAGAGAATATCTAGACAGTTAAGATTCTAGTCCTCAGGGCTCAGAGTACCACAGCAATAGCATCCTTGCAGGATCACCTACTGAGGGTACAATGGAAGCTATGTATTTAGCTATGCATGTTGCCTTAAATTGGTTCTATAGGGGGTTGGAAGCAGAATGCTGCCATGAGCAATAAGAAAGCATATGTGAATCTTTAAGAAATAACAAATGGGGGAGAATATATTGTGGTAAATATTAAGAGATGAAAGAGCTAAATGCTGTCACTTGAATTTGAATTTCTAAACATTATATATTGGAATAGGACAGAACTATCAACTCAATATAAAAATATCCTCCTTGCCAATGCAATTGCAGTGCAATTACTAAGGCCAAAGAATTCCAATTAATGAAGATGGAATTTAACTATGAGCTAGAAAAAAAAGCAAGAAGAAGAAATGAACAGAACATCAGGTTCTGCTATATGTTAGAGTGAATTTTATCTCTAATGAATCTATGTCCTTGAAAGAACTGTGAAAATTCAATAAAATAACTGATGATGGTCTTAGCATAGAGCCTAGAAAGTGGTAAGCATTATTTATATATATTAATACTTACAATGGTCTTTGTTTCTCTCTAGATTTTTGTAGGGCCTCTTTCAAATTCCCACAAGAGCTTGGAAAGCTGCTTGCAGTAATCAATTTGGGGAAAATTATTGTGGGGGGAATAGGTCATTAGAAGAGGAAGTACAGACAACATAAGGGCAAGTTGAGAAATGCCACAGCACCATCCTTATTTGTGAATTGCTGCTGTAGGGAAACTGCTACTGAGTAAAGTGGATGATATTTCTCAGGTATGTTGAGACAGACAACACTGTAATAGTTGAACTAAGCAAAGTGCAGGGGGAAAAAGTAGCTAAGAGGATTGCTTGTAATTTAGGTGTTTGTGGTATTGTGCTGATATTCAAAGTTTATGAAAAAGGAAGCATGGAAAAATATTTCAGTCACCATAGAGTAGTAGGAAGGGCACTGGCCATGGAATCAAGCTAACCAGGATCTATTCCTAACTTTTCAATCATGTGACTTAGACTAATGTCCATCTTTGGGTTTCCAAGTTCTATGAGACAGTGGTGCTGAATGGATCTTTAAGGTTATTCCAGCCATAAACTCAATATTGTAACTCAAAATATGAAAGCTCACATGGATTCTGGCTCTCTAACCTTCCTGCAGTTCTGTTGCTCTTTCAGGAAAGTCTGCTCATTTACTTCTCTAACCTGTTTCTGTAAACTCAGAGCTCAAGTTGTGTGAACAGTGGCATCTTGAGCAGCATGCATAAAATCAGTTGGGAGGGTGGGAGTGAGTGACAGTGGGTGGGTGAGCAGATTAAAGAGGAGATGGCTGGGGAGAGAGTAGTATGTATAAAAGAGAAAAGCAGGCCTCCCCCTTCTTCATTCTTTTGCTATATTCCCCTATAACAGCTATTCAAAGCCAAATAACAAAGCAAGGACATGACAATGGCTTGGGCAGTGGAATTTGAATCCAACCTCTTGATTCAATATTTCTACCTTCATTTCCTCATCTGTGTGATACTTATGGTTAGCAGCTATTGTAAAGTTCAAATGCAACAGTATGACCTAGCAGATAGCAAGTGTTCTGTAAATACTCTCTTAACTTGGCCTCCTCAAACTGTTTTACTCCTTTTTCCATCTTACCCACAAAAGAAGAAAGAAATGGACACACAGGGATGCTTAAATAGCTGTATCTAGAGGATGTAAACAGTATGTACTGGGTAGAGAAACGTGCAGAGGAGGAAAAGAGTCATAATCTGAAACAGAAATCCCAGTCTCCCTGTCAATGAAGCCTCTTTCTTTCATTGTAGCCTTACAATTCTCTGGTTCCCGAGAGCTACAGAAATATTTATTACAACAGCATCCCTAACTGTGTTTTCAACACTTTAAAGACAGGAAGACACACAACACAGGCAGAAGAAATAGAATGAGGCAACACCTGAAGTGTCAAGCTGGATCCTGGAGTGCTACCTTCTCCTTGCTCTTCCATCCATAAGTGCCAGCGAACCTCTCAAGTGAAGTCTGGGGGAGAAGTGGAGGCAGAGAACCGGGAACGCAGGATACCTTTACTGTTTTCTGGGTAAACATTAGATCCTCTTTATGTGATTCGAACGCAGTTTCTGCTTGCAGGGAATGCTGGCCTCCAGTGAGCCACCAGCTCCTGGGGGGATTTAGCTTCCAGCTTCCGACAACTTTCAGCACCGCGGATAGCGCTCATTCCGGGGTCTGCCGAGAGGCCCAAGCTCACCGGGGTACTCCCTGACCCCTCTCCCCAGGGGAAGGCGGGTTATTTGGGGACCCCTGTCCAATTCCAGCCAATGACTACCCTCTGCACTTAGGCGAGAACTCCCTTGCCAGAGCCAGGTCAAGATGTCAATGAGCCGATCTTCGCTCATTTAGAAGGATGAGGAGTGCCAGAAACAGGCGACAGCCTGCTGCTCCAGCCTTCCCGCATCTTTTCTCTGCCTTGCCTTTGCGTCTAGTCTTTTGACAGCTTCTATCTTACCCTTCAATCACAATATAAAATACACATGGGGGTGTTCAGGAAAGAAGGATGTTAGGGGCCATGCTGCCCTATACCCCAGCCCTCTGGATTCGTGAGAAACTGATGTGCTTTGGGGTTGGGGAAGAGGGGGGATTAAAGAGGTGAAGTAGTAGGGACTGCCAGAGTCATCTCCCCAGGGCTGCCCTCTCTGGGCAGGAAGCTTCCCTGGACACTTCTCCCGTCACGTCCTCCTCCCAGCCCCCTGCGTGTCACTATTCGCCAGGGCTGATGCCCCTCGCGGCTCACCAGCCTAGTTGGGGCGCCGGGCTCAGCTGGAGTCCCTTTGAAGAGTTTGCTCTCAGGTAAAGGGCAGACGTTGCCCCCGCCCTCCCCTCAAGCTGCGGCCCGGAAAGCGTCTCTTCCTTTCCTTGGGCTCAGTCCGAGGCCGAGATCCGAGCTCCCCGAGCCTGGTGCGTGCCCAGGCGGTGAGGAAAGGACGGGCCCGGCGTCTGCCAACACCGGGCGGCCCAGACGCAGCTCCAGTTCCCTCCTCTGCTTCTCGCTCTCGCCGCCCAGAGACTGCCCTTGCCCCCGCCCCACCGGATAGCGCCCGCGACTCGGAGCCCCGCCGGACCCATTTCGCTGCCAGAGTCGGAGAGACCCTGACCCAGCTCCTACCTTATTTCAGGGAACCCCTTCCCAGAGTGCGCCCTTAGCCTCCGCGCCATGTTCCTGCTTCCCCCCTCCTGGTGGCTCCGGTTCCCTGCTCATCCCAGTCGCTGGGGTACAGCTGGGTCGCGGGGGTCGCAGAGGGGGACAGACTGTGGCGAAAGGGAACGTTCACTCACCAGAGGGGCTGGAGGCGAAGGGCTGGCTGCTGGGGCTGGTGGCTGACGGTTCGCACTTACAGCGCGGGCTGTCTCTCTGGCTGTGATGGGGGGTGATGGTGGCGGCAAAGAAGGCAAGAGTCAGCCGCTGCTGTTGAATAGCTCCTCAATTATTCAGACCGAACCCCCTCCCGCAACCTCCCCATTCCTGCCAGTCCTCTCTCCAGCTCGTCTGTCTCCGCCTCCTGGGAGTCACGTGGCTAGCCCAACCCCTTACATTATCGAGTCCAAGCCTCACACCAGACCCCTCGCCCCTCTTCTCCGTTCTGTCTGCCACTCAGAACTCCTCGCTGGCTTTCTGAGCTTCCAGGTGCAGCCTCCAGTATCTCAGGCCGCGGCGAGGCTGAGGGGGCCTGGAATGGGGACAGTTCTCTGTCCTGGGAAAGCAGGCCGGGCAAGACTCTGCAGTGTTAGTGTGTTAGGAAGGCATTTACCAGCCTCTCTCTCTCTGCTGGACTCAGCTTCCCAGGCCTGTTGCCTGCCCTCTGGAAGCTTCCTGCTTCCTCCGTGGAGTCCTTGTTGGTCTTAAACTTCTTCCACTCTCCTCAGCACTACAGGAAAGAAAGGATGGGGGAAGCTGATTTCCCCCCTATTCACAAAGAGGACAAGACCCAAAGCTCAAGTGGCCAAGTAGGCCAAGTTTATCCTGGGGTTCACAACATCTTGTGTGTGCAAGACTATGGTTTGAGATTTTGAAGACCCACTAGAAATTTCTGTCTTTTTGTGTGTGTGTGTGTGTGTGTGTACCAGGAATTGAACCTAGAGGCGCTTAATCGCTGAGCCACACCCCCAGACATTTTTTATTTTTAATTTTGAGATAATGGCTTGCTAAGTTGCTGAGGCTGTCTTTGAACTTGCCATCTCCTGTCTCAGCCTCCCAAGCACTGGGATTATGGGCATGCACCAAACAGCCCAGATAGAAATTCAGTCTTTATGACCCTGGAGTTTTTAGTTTCTCCTAACCCTTCTTCTCTCATCTGTAGTATGACCACCATAGTAGTGTCATGAGAATTAGAAATCATCATGTTCTTAAAATTGCCTAGCCGAGTGCTAGACACAAATTTGGAAGTTAGTAAATGAGAGTCCATCTTCCTTTGTCAGCATTATGATAAATTTCAGAAAACAAGGAGAAGCTTATGCAAACCAGTAGAACAGAAATATCTTTTTTAAACATAGAAGGAGCCTTCTGTGAGGTCAGGCTAGATATAACCGGTCTAAGTGGAGACAAGAGAAACACAAGCTTGTATTTTACATTGATTCCTTAAAATGGGTGTCCTTGAGGCAAGTTATATCTCAAAAATATAGGGACTGGACAACACCAATCCAAGTATGTCTGACCTTATCAGTGGATGAATCATTTAACATGCATTAAGTAGATTGATTTGGATGGAAGATATCTACATGAATTCTTGCAACATTGTCCAAGCACTCAAAATACGTGGGAACTAACAAAATGTAACTCCCTGGCCTTTAGAAATAAATTTACTGAGCTTGTGTTTGAGGAGTACACTGGCTAACTGACACTCTCTTCCTGGGGTGGAACAATTCAAATCTAACTTTTGATTTTGGATCTGCCTTGGACCCCAATGGTCCTGGGCTCTCCTCAGAAAGATGGCTGATCATTTAGGATAGCCTTGATAAGTCCATGATAAGTCCATAATAAGTCCTTGATAAGAATATGATAGCTCATGTTCATTACTGCCTTGAACCAGAATCGAGGTCTAAATCTCCACAATTTAACTTCTGAGTAGTCATGTAGAGTATATCAGGACTCTTGAGATCCCCAAGAAGTTGCAGAATATTGAAGAAAAAGAGTAAAGTTAAACAATCAGAAGTTTGGAATGTCTGTGCAGACTATGCCAGTTACTTATATAATCCTTGGCAAATCACTCACACTCTCTGAGCCTTACCTTTAATGTCTATCTGTCTTCTCTATAAGATAGTTAGGGTGTTCAGATAGGGTAATGCATGAGAAGCCACTGTGAAACATAAACAGTAAACAAATAGGAGATATTAGTAACGTAGACTGAGGAAAACTCTTGAGTCTGCTCTAGTCCAAGTGCATTATGGAGGTGAGAAGATGGGAAATAGATTTGTTAAAGAAAAGGCAGGTGCTAAAATGTCAATGTCTGTAATTTTGCAACTTAAGTGGTCCTGCAACTTAAAGACTATGGTGTTTTGAGAACTTCATTCTTTCAGTTTCATACTCCTTTTTGATGAAATACTGAATTAAATCTTCATTCTCCATCCCTTTGGCTTTTCATCTTTAAAACACTAACCATACTCTCAGTGGTCATGCATATTACTATTTGAGATAATTTTGTGCTTATATTTTAAAACATCAGGGTTTAGACTTCCCTGCCTTTTCTAGGTAAATTTGATTTGGGCTGGTAATTCAAAATGGATTTGATTTCAAAGACAAAAATATTCAGATTCCAGGAAGAATTTCTGGATACTCAGCAGTAGCCTGAATGGTGATATGAATTTCCAGTTCACTGCCAATGAAATCCTTACCCAAATCAGGAATTCTTGGAACCCCCTGACCTTTAAGCAGATTCCAATACCATGTCCTGTCATACTTCCACTTAATATTTTTTAGAAATCATCAATCTAGACCTCTTTATATTTAGGGAGACCACAAAACCAGAAAGTGCCAACCATGCTTCTATATATACCATTTTTAAAAAATTGTTCAAGCTAGGTAAACTGCTGCATCTGATTCCTATCTACCTCTGGGGTATAATCAGGAAGCATGAGAAAGGGAAGAATAAGCATGAAATCATTTAATTTGGCTTAAAAATGGTGCCTTTATGAGCAGTTACTTAGATGAGCATACATTTTAGAAAAATTTGGACAGTTCCCTATAAATTGGTTTAGAACTCTGAATAATCTTTTCAAACCAGTTTTAAATGCCCAAGTCAAATTTACTCAGCAAATGACAGAAAAGGGAACTTAGGAGATAGATCTTGCAAAGATTGCAATACCAAGTTACACCTTAACAAGATTTCTTGATAAGGTTTCCCTTGGGTCCTTCTCCCTTACTTACAAACTCTTACCTTTTGCTGATGACTGTTAACTTTATTATAGACCACTGAAAACACTTCCCAGCTATAGATAGAGTGTTAACAAACCAATAAATAAAAATGCAATAGACATAAATATTGTTAAGCATTTGGAGCCACATATATCAGCAATGATCAGCACATATCTCAGTTCTAAAGTTAAACCATGATGTTACAGAATGACTGCTAAATAAATCTTGAAAGGATACACCCTAGTTTTCTTGTTCCAACAAGTGGAATACAGAAATGTTGGTTCGTTTATTCAATATATTCTAGATGCTGAGGATATAGCCATGAACAATATAGAAAAGATTCCTGTTCTCTTTGGGCTTATAGTCTAGGGCAGGGAGTTAGATCATAAACAAATAAACAAAGCAGTAGAGATAAGGACCATGATGAAAATAAAATAGAAATAGAATAAGGAGGAAAGGGCACCACTCTAACTAACTGATGTAAGTAAATGTGGGGCCTGGACACAAAAGCTATTATGCTCCAAGGAAAGGGTAGGATCCTCTTACCCAGGGCCTTTATCAAAAACTGTTCATTAGCAGGCAATCACTAAAATCTCTTGATTGATCTCATTGGATGAGTGGTGGTTAGGACACAAGGGGACTGGTCAGATGCCTTAAAAACAATTATCTGTTTTTGTCTTATGATTTATGATGACAGCTACCCGATGGTTTCTTCTAGAACTCCAAGCTCATCAATGCCCCTGATTCTTGTCTCTAAGCAGATTGAAAAGTTGAGAAATCGGAGGTACTGCAACAGCCTGGTTGGAGAAAGCCTGTTCTGGAGCCCTCCAAAGGAAGTTGTATTTCTGGGTAGCTGGAGGTCAGAAAAGAAGACACACAACCAGAACCCAGAATATCATAAGTAAACCTTGAAGATATGTTAACCTGCTGCTGGGATCCTACCAACTGGACTGGAAACATTTATCTACAAGATAATTTTCTTCTGGGTATCTAAATTCCAAGAGGAAGAAGGGCAGTGCTGGCCTGAGCATGCTTATTTCATTCCCAAATTTACAAAGATACGGCACTCTTCTACCTTCAGCCCATGCAGAGTATATAAAGGTATTTAATGAGTGATGATGTGGTGAGAAGTCAGAGGTCTGCAATGACATACAAATGGAGTTTCCTGACATAGAAGGAAGCATTAAAACTAACACTTCTTTCCATTTATTATGTATCTTTTTTGGTGTGTGTGATATTGAACCCAAGAGTGTTCTACCTCAGCCCCTTTTTGAAAAGTTTTGAGGGAGGATCCTGCTAAATTGTCCAGGACAGCCTTATACTTGCAATTCTCCTGCCTCAGTCTTCCAAGCGGCTGCGGTTACAGGTGTGTGCCACTGTTCCCAGCATTATTATGTTTTTTCTTTAAATACACCCATTTTCTCAATTAATTTGTTTTATAGAGGTTTCTATCACTATCTTAAATAGAAAACTGGTGTAAGTTGCAATAAATACAAGGCAACCATTTAAACACAACGAAAATTAAAATAATACTGTTATAAGCAAACTAAATATGTTTGCCTTTCCAGGAACCCAAGGCTTGCTTTCTCCGTAAGAGGGAAATTATCAGCTGTTAGTGAGGTGTTAAAGACATAGTGGCATCAAACTGAGACTTTCTCCATCACTATTTCTCTAGTTTTAATATGCATAGGAATCCTCTGAGGGATTTTGTTAAAAAAGCACAATTGGATTCAGTAAGTCTGGGGTGGGAGCCAAGAATCTGCATGATCTCAGTGATGCTGGTGCTACTGGTTCTTGGACCACCCTTGACTAACAAGGATCTAAAGTACCAGTCATGGTAAGTGCCCCACATTCTGGGAAATGCTAACCTTAGTTTATAGATGAGAAAAATTAGGACTTGCAGGGCATGGCTACCTGAAGTTCTAGAGTTAGTTGAGAGATAAGACAGGGCTGAAATTTCATATTTCATAGGTCTCCTGCTTCACAGTCCAGTGCTCTTTCCCAAAGATCTTTAAGGTCATGATTTTCCTATTTTTGGGGGGAAAAACCCCAAATATGAAAGTCAAGATTTGGAACGCTGTGTTCTACAGGTTATTTTGTGATGAACACACCCAAACTCTTAACATCTTACAATGCATTTCTTGTTCACTTTGTGCATCTACTGTGGGTCACTGTGGTTTCTGCTACATGGAGTCACTCCAAGATGGTGATTTGATGATGCCGTCTCCTTATGATACTCTGGAATTCACCCTGGTGAGCAAGAGCTGGGTTAGAGGACCTGCACCAGAAACTAAATGCTCTGTTCTGGAAGTGATGCTCCACACTGTTGCCCACAACTTGTTGTCCAGAACTGCTCACACAGCCCCCACTGGACTGTAATCCCAAGGGGAGTGGAGATGAGTCACTTTTCCAACTGTCCAGAAGTAGAATCAGTACAGTGAACCGAAGTGTCTACCATAGATATTCTTTCTATCACCAACAATACTTGATTCTATCACCTTGATCTTATCCCTCTTCTCATAATCTCCCTAGCCAGGTTTTCCAGGCCAATGGCTTGCCATTAGTGTGCTTCCTGCCCCACCTCCCCCGGTCCTTATTATCATACACAGGGAAAATGTCCAAGAGGAACACAGCATGTCAGGAAAAGTGGTCAGGGTGGCTTGGAGGGAGAGAGGGGCAGAGAAAAAGTGAATGAAGGGAAAGAAAAGGAAATGATCACTTCTTGAGGCCCTGGTAAATGTTAAGTCCTGCATTCGAATATTCACTTGATTTGGTCCTCATAATATTCTTGTCAAGTTATTGTTAGCCTGCTTTACATACAAAGAAACAGAGGCACTGAGGGCTTATCTAACTTGTCAAGGTCAACACAGAGAGTAAACCAGGATCAATGCCAGACTGTAAATCTAGTCTCTCCTAGGAAATCTAGGAAAGTCACTCTTACAGAGCAAGGCCACATTGGTCCTGATGAATGGACCACTTTTTCACACTGACATTGGAATTCCTGGGACTTAGTTTTGCTGTGCTAGGCATTTGAAGACAAACAGCTGAAACACCCTGATTCCCTAGTGGCTATTATTTGAGCAGCCACAGTCTTTCCGGGAAACGAAGTTTTCCCTGAAGCCACTGAGTGGAGGTGTATTCCAGAGTCCCCATTACCACAAAGGCTCATCCCTCTCCTCACTCTTCCACCCTGTGAAAACCTCTCTCTGCAGAAGACACGATGTACTGCCATAGGAGCAATGGTTAAAATAAATAGTCTAAGGATGTGATAAAACATTTTCTGAGTCTACAATGAAAAATCTATAATAAATGTTAAGAAAAACTTTAAGAAATACTAATGGACATATCTCACAGTATAGAATGGGCAGATGTTTAAAGTTTGCCCTTGTGCTGGATAGTATAGGATATTATAGGTCAGGCTAGTGTGTGTGTTGTGGAGTCTTTCTTTGGAGCCTGAAAGCAGTGGGGTCTAGAATTTCTCCATATACTGCTAAGATCTACAGCTAAATACTCACGATGCAGTATTTTTCAAATCTTGAAGTTTTCTAATACTTAGTAGTCTGACTCATGCAAGGGGATAATAATGTCTAACTACAGAATTGTGGTGAAGATTGGAAGTAATTTGCATGAAGTGCCTGTCATATATTGTTCCTCAATTTTGATGACTATTCTTAGTGTTATTAATAATAAGATGGAAATGAAGGGGATTAAAGAGAACTGGACTCTATCCACTGGAGTCAGCTTGGCCATGAAGATTTCCTATTCTGAAGCTCCACTTGTTCTTCTTCAGAAGAAGAAATGGGAGCAAGTTTCTTCTAAGAGCTCTTCCATAGTCTCAAGTTTCTGGTCCAGGAGTTGTGTGATTTTCCTAGGAAGGCTGGGTATTGTCTTGGTGAGCAGCTGCATTCAGTGCAACAATGGAAAGTAAAAGCTTGAGCTGAACAAAGATGTTGCTGGGCCAATCGGTGGAGCCTCAAGACAGGGTCAGACTTTTTTTCTAGCCACCACCACCACCAACCAATGATCCACTCCAACCATAGGCAAAAAGGAATGGCCATAGGGCAAGAGGCAGTCTTTTTAGCTACCTTTGCACAAAAGAAAGGTCACATTGTCAAGGCAGCAGCTATAGCAGCAACTTTGAATACAAAATAAAAATGTCAATAAGCACAGGAGAGAGTTAGAAATAACATTCATTCTAACGAGATTGTTAGCTGGCTCCAGTCTCATCAGCCCATGCTATTGCCACCAAGTGGATAATGGATTACACTGGTAGTGGATCAATTGTGTCCATAGCAGATTCCCTTCATGAGATGGGCAGGTAAATCACTACCCTCTGAAGCATCCATCACATGAAACAGTGATTATTTTATTGTCAGCCTTTTAAAGATATGTATTCACCTTCTGTGTATAAGCTTTCTCCTGTTTAATTCAATGACTTTTAGAAAATGAGAATATTTCATTCCATTTACTCATTCCTTAAAGCTCTTAAGAAGACCAACAACACTGTAAAATGTTCCAGCACATTAGGTGAAAGTGATGAGACAATTTAGAAAAGAGAATGAAGTTCCAGTCTTTATTTTCTGCAGGTCCCAGCTGGAGAAGACTTAAATCATCCACCAACTTGTCCATTTTCAGAATCCCCAGGGAAGGAGGGTTCACAGCGTGGCTACTTCATTTCCCCTCCTTCCACAAAATGGTGAACTGTTTAATCATTCTCGTGTTAAGGTTTCCTATGCTTCACTGGGTCAGGTACCAGGAGTGCCTTTAGGATGACTGAAGGCAAGAATCAATATGTCCTGCACAGTGGGCTCAATCATTCAATCTGTCTTCAGGTTGGTCCATCACTCTGGCTGCTGGCCCTCAGCTCTGTGTTCAATCTTAGTCTGGGAAGTCTTCCCCACATGGCTTGAGAAGCTTCTAGCAAACCTCTCAAAACACAAGGTGACCGCTTGGATCAAATCCAGAGCCAGACACCATCTCACTGCTTTCCAGGTCAGCAGAAAGGTCTCACTTTTAATCATCCTTGTAGAGGGGACACATTGAATTTTTTTCTTGTTGTGATCTATGCTCATATATCGATATTCAATAGAGGCTTGATCTTCTATTGAAATGATGATCAAATAGGAAGCACATATTTCACCGACGAATCTGCTTAAAGAAATAAGGACGACTCCTGATTAGTAATTGCAATGGCTCGCTTCCTCTACAAGGTCTGTTTCCATTCTTGTGCTTCTCTGCATGTTCTCTCAGATCTCTACCTTCTGATGTGACAGGAGGGCAATGAAGGTGATGATAACAATTCAAGAACAGTGTCTATGGCTCTCTGCCCACTTCTGCATCCCCAGCCCCCTACCTTGGCAGGGCCAGCTTCTGCTTTTTTCCTGTGATTTGTCTTGGAAACATTTGCATCAGTTAATGTGCCATCAGAAGTATGTTAAGCTGTAATGGCAAAGGAGGCAAACTTAATCCCATCTCAAGATTGCTTAAAGACTATAATTGTTTTGTCCAGAACAGATGCTGACAGTGGCTGGTTTACAAGCAAATGCCTGTCTCCTTTGAATTCTGTAAGTAGCTTTAACGTCCCTAATTCTTTACTCAGTGAACTCTGCATAAGATTTGGTCCATCTCACTCATGCTAATGCTTTTGGCTGGATAGGCATCCTCATAAAACAAGGGAAAAGGGGGTCAGTGTGAAAAAGAAAAACAATGGAAGGTGATTTGACCTCTGCTTTGAGAAGGCAATGTGTCTAGTCAAGGCAGTTGTGCTGAGCATTTTGAGAATTAGACTTTTTGCTCATCTGGTAAGGAAATTCAAGATAAAGGAATCCTAAATTGAGCATACTGGGTTTATGTAGGTGTGGGATGGAGGAGTTAAAGTAAAAGGATTTTCCAAGATGTGAGATTTGGAAATGACCACTGTGGTCTGAGGCCTCTCCTGCTGTGACCAGGGCTGATTTAGGACTTTTGTTGGAGGAGATGCTCAGATGAACATAACAGAGAAAATGTAAATTAAAAAGCACCCTTTGGTGTGTGATTTCAGCCTGAAGAAGAGGGCCAGATGACATTTTTTGTGGTAAAATACATACAATGTAAAGCCGACCAGTTTAATCATGGCTAGAAGCGTATGCTTCAGTGGCCTTAAGTACATTCTCATTGTTGTGTAACCATTACTTCTATCCATTTCAAGAATTTCATCTTGAACTGAAACTCTGTACCCATGAAATGACTCTCCATTTTCCCCTCCCTCAACCCCTGGCGACCATGATTTTATTTTCTGTCTCTATGAGTTTGACTGCTCTAGGTACCTCACAAGTGGGATTATACATGTGTTAGTTTTTCATCACTGGGACCAAAATACCTGAGAAGAACAACTTAGAAGAGGGAAAGTTTATTTTGGTTCTGGTTTCAGGGGTTTAGTAGATGATGGGCCCACTCCATTGCTTTAAGCCAGAGAAGCAGCATCATGAGGCACAACAACATGGCAGAAGGGAATGGCAGAGGGAAGCTGCTCAGGACGTGATGGCCAGGAAGTGGAGAGAAGAAATGGAGGATGGGAATGTAGGCAAGATGAACCCTCCCAGGGCATGCCCCCAGTGACCCACCTTCTCCAGCCATGCATCTCCTTCCTCTAGTTACCATTCAGTCGGTCCATTCAAACTAGAATGGACTGATTAGGTTACAGCTCTCATCATCTAATCATTTCAACTCTGAGTATTCCTGCATTAACACAGGATTGTTGGGGGGACACCTTGTATCCAAACCATAACAATACTGATAATACTGTGTTTGCTTTTTGTGTCTGGCTTATTTTACTTAGCATGTTTTCAAGGTTTATCTGGTTGTGTAGTAAGTGTGAGAACTTCCTTGTAAGGATGAATAATATTCCCTTATATGCATATTCCATACTTGGCTTATCCAACATGGATATTTGGGTTGTTCATAGTTTTTGGCTATTGTAAGTATGCTTATGAGAATATGGATATAAAAATATTTGTTTGAGTCTTTGCTTTCAGTTCTTATGTACATACACTTAGAAGTGGAATGTTTGGATCAATCTTACTACTTTTTTCCACAGTGGTTATTTTATATTTCTACTAGCAATGCCCAAGGGTTCCAATTTTTCCATATTATTACCAACATTTGTTATTTTAGTTTTTTTAAAAAAACTAGCCATCATAACAGCTATAAAATCAAAGGACTTTCAGAGATAAAAATGATAATGGATAACATTTATAGAGTGCTGACCAGGTGGCAGATGCTATTTAGATCCTAGATCTCAGTCATTTGTTGACTTAGTCAACACAAACTCTGAGTGACCAATTAAAAAAGTAGGATATGGTATATGAGTTTTCAGGAGAGATTTTCTGAACAGCTGCTCTGTGGAAAATTTGTTCAATGAATATCAAACAAATATTTCCTCAGTACCTACTATGTGCATGGTGACCAGGCTGGGCCTTTGCAATGAAAGAGACTAGAAGAATAGTATTACCTAAAACCCTGAGTTACTGAATAGAACTGATACTTTCTTCTGTGGTGTGGGTCCAAGAATGGTGTGTGTGGATGAAGCATATATAGACCTGTGAGGGGCAACTGGTGTGTGGTAGCTTGCCAGTTCTGCAGTGGTCTGTAATTAAGTAGGCCACAAGGGTAATGTGGCTGTGACCTGGCCTCCAGTCTTCCCATGAATGGCTTTCTAAATGGAAGGCACATCAAACTGAAAAGATATGAGCTTCAGGCACAGCTGGGTCCAGGTGCTGAAAGAGCATCATCAAATGCCTGTCTTTATCCCTCAGTTCTGTTTTTTTCTGAGTTAGCTTTATGCTCAGTAAGTTCCTCTTAAGGGTGGCAAATGTCCACCAATAGCTCTGGGATTACTTAAAAACAAACAAACAAACTAACTAACTAACAACCTCAATGGAAAGAGAGTACCTCTTTTCCAGCAGTTATAGTTCAAGTTCCAGAACTGACTCTTATTGGACTAACTGGTATCATTTTCCCATTCTTTAACCAATCACCAAGTTTATGATTGGCTGGTTTATAACTTGTGCTATAGTTCTAAGAGGTACTGTTAGTACCACATAAATCACATGGACTGGAAGTGGGGTTAGGACACTGTTATTAGAAAAAAGAGAAATAGATTGTAGGTGGGCGAAAAAAACTAGAGTATTTTCCAAATTTTATTGACCACAGACACACTACTATCCAAAAGAATTCAGTCCTAAGTGATCTAATCCCAAAATCATCTCATATAATAAGGAGAATGGTGTGCTTAGAATCATATCTGACTTTATCAGAGTTATTTATAAAGGATGAAAGATATATTGCCTAATTTTTGACAACCCCTAGGAACTGCCATATTAACAATAATAGTGAATAAATTTCTTCTTAATAGTGCCATCTTACTTTCTTCTGTGCTTTATACTCCATTAGGTTTTTCCACACATACCATCTCATTAGCCAAAAAAAAGAAAGAAAGAAAGAAAGAAGTGAAAAATAGTAATTAGTAGAAGGAATGGCTGCTTGAAGGAAGAAGATTGGCAAGCTATTTTGAGCTGTCAGTCTGAAAAGTGGCAGATGGCAATGGATGAGACCCCAATTTATTTAGGTTCAAGAGCAATAGCATTGGGATGATTTAGTTGGAGCTCCAATGAGTATTGAGTAATTCATTTTTCTGCAAAAATATATAAGTATATGTTTGTATGTATCAATGAAGTTACGTTTTCTTGCAGGTAAGGGAAAACTCAACTCAAAGTGGCCTAAAAACAGAGGGGATTTATTGGCTTTTATAATTCTATGTCTTCCTTACATCATTTTAAGTCAAGTATGAATAAGATAGATAGATCGATTGATCATTCATATGTAGGGCAGGGTTCAGGATTTTTTTGATTCAATAGTTTGACCCAGTTGTCAAAAGGAGCTATTTTTCATGGTGTCATGTCATAAGGGCTGAATGACTCCATGCCTAACATCTGTACTGTATTCTACCTGGAAGGAGAGAGCATTCTTTTCTTTCCCATAAGCCCCTACCAAACATTTTCTCCAGTCTTAGTGGCCTGGATTTGATCACATCGCCTGTTCTAATCAAAGGCTCTGACCAGGAATTTGGATTATGCTAATTATTAGTCTATTCCTGAAGCCAGATTTGGGATCCAATTCTCCTTAGATACAGGCTGGTTGAGTGAAATGAGGAATGGGAGTTAGATATGGGGAAAGCAACTTCAAACAAATACTTTAGACTAGGTTTCTATTATTAAATTCTCTCTCTCTCTCTCATATTTATAAATATTATTTATTTATCCTTAGAGAATTTCAAGCAGACAATGGCCATCTGTTAAAGGAGATTGGGGATAACAGAAAGGGTGTTGGATTTGGCGTTCAGTGTTTAAAGTGTGGCTGTGCCATATTCTTTTTTTTTTTTTTTTTTTTTT
>CM053409.1:35282206-35358056 GCA_028644305.1 Xerus rutilus
GTACCGGGGATTGAACTCAGGGGCGCTCGACCACTGAGCCACATCCCCAGCCCTATTTTGTGTTTTATGTAGAGACAGGGTCTCACTGAGTTGCTTAGCGCCTCGCCGTTGCTAAGGCTGGCTTTGAACTCGCGATTCTCCTGTCTCAGCCTCCCTAAGTGCTGGGATTACAGGCTTGAGCCACCGCGCCCGGCTTGTGCCATATTCTATCACTATGACCTTGGGCTTGTTCACATCTCATATCTGAAACAGCCTCTGTCACTAGATGAATGAGAATGGTGTTTATCTTATCTACTTCACAAACTTTTTAGGATCAAGGAAAAGATCACACAGTTAGTAGCATTTTCTAGTTTAAGGTGTAAATATAAGTTATTACTATTTCTTTTCACAGCTGACATCATTTAATGAGGAATAGAGATTTCAGAATAAGCACCCAGAGCCGCAGATTTGTTTTGGAAAGTGTTCCAACCAAACCTCCAGTTACAGAAAAAAGCAGCAGCAGTGGCTTTTAGATACATGGTGCTGAGCACAGGGAACAATGGTTTGGAATAGCTGGAGAAAGACCAGATGGATGCCTCTATGATTGAAGGAGTTATTTTTAGAAAAATTTTCAGTATCCCAGGACAATGTCATGTGAGGAGAAATTGTCCTCTGCAGTATAAAATGCTGTACTACTTATTACCCTTAGAACATCCAGAGGTAAAAAGCATGGATTTTGGAACAGATCGTCATCAACTTGCCATGCAACCTTGAGGCAATCATTAACCTTTTCCATCTTTATGTTTCTTGTATGGCAGAAAAGATAATAACACTGGTCTCATAACATTTGGGGGATGGTTGTAGAAGCTGGTGTCTATATACAGTAGCACATGCTGCCTGACATGCAGTATCTGCTGACCAAATGGTACCTTTCCTGGTTGCCTGCAGTCACTAGTACATTTGGAAGTGGATCATAAGGAAGGACTTTATGGTTAAAACTTTCTTTTCCAAACATGAAAAGTCCATAAGCATTTTGAATTGAATTTGCTATATTCTTTTTTAATTTATGTTTTGGTGCCAGGGATTAAACTCAGGAGCACTCGACCACTGAGCCACATTCCTAGCCCTATTTAGAGGCTTTGCACCTTGCCATTGTTGAGGCTGACTTTGAACTTGCGATCCTTCTGTCTCAGCCTCCTGAGCCACTGGGATTATAGGTGTGCACCATTGCGCCTGGTGAATTTGCTATATTCTTAATCCTAGATGGCACTAATACATTTTATGCCAGTGATTTCTGAACCTCTTAAAATGTCTTAGTAGCTTAACTTTTATGTTTTCAAATTGATGTTGATTACTAAGATTATTTGGATATAAAATACAAGTAGCCATCTGTTTAGTTATCAATATATCAGTTTACCAATCTAGTCCTTACTTGAAAAAAATAGAGCTGCTTTTTAGAAACATAACTATCCTTCATTTTGAAAATTCAATAGAATTTAATGCTTCTTAGAAACTTGGAAAATCCATTTTGAGTCAGATGTGGTGGCTTATGCCTGTAATCCCAGTGACTTGGGAGGCTGAGGCAGGAGGACTGCAAGTTTTAGCTCAGCCTCAGCAATTTAGTGAACCCCTCAGCAACTTTTTATACTGTCTCAAAATAAAAAATAAAAGGGACTGGGGATGTAGCTCAGTAGTAACAAGCCCCTGTGTTCAATTCCTAGTACGGGTAGCGGGTGAGGAGATTTTTTTTTAAAAAAAGAAAGAAAAAAAATGAATTTTGGCCTTTTTATATTGGAAATTTCTACTAGCTGGTGCATCCATGAATTAATAATTCAGAGTTAGTGCCTATAATAACTCTGACACCACAGCAAGTACCTCAGAATCATTAGACACAGATGAGTAGCATTCATGATAGCTTTAATGTTAAAGATATTTTGTTCTATTTGAATTCTTTGAAATCTGTATTTATGGTGCAAATTATCTTATCACTAGACATTTTTATAGGTTGAACTTGATAACTTCATTACTGGATTTGCAAATATTACAGAAATCTTAATCCAGTTGGGAATTCCAAGTAGACTTTGTACTCTATTAAAAGCCATAGTTACTGTGAAAATGAATGGAAATTATGTTTAAAGCTAACTGTAAACATTTGTGAGCAATGGTAATTACCCAAAACTGTGGCATTGGTATTCCAAATGTATAATTTTTACCCCTGAGGTTGGAGTACATTATTTTATATAGGCCATTACGACTAATGTAAACTACGCTGATAACTGAAATGTAAACAGGTCTGTTTTGAGCAAATTTGCTAATATTCTTCCCCCATATGTAAATATTACACCAACTTCTTTCTTCAGTCTTGATATGTAATAACTTCAATTATATGAACTACTATCTATATAAATGCTGTCGCAGCAAATGTCCATCAACTGGTAAAAATTCATAAATAATCCTCTCATCAATATTTGTGCATTTGTTGACATATGTGCATAAATTTTCAGTGGTCTCCTTTTTATTTAACTCTTAATCATAAAAATACTTAGCACATCTAAAAAAAAACTTTGAAATGTCCTATTATGATAAGCATTGGGATCAACAAACATTACTGGATAATAGCTGCAAACAGCCATCAGTAAAGATGACATGTGTACAATTCTAAAATGTCAGTCACTGATAGATGTTAACCTGCTGGTGGACTTTGGTCACGGTATGTTCAATCAAGTTGCAATAGTATTTGTGGTAGAAACACCCCTAGGAGAAAATATAGCAGCATCCATTTTAGCTGATTAGATTGCTGCTTTAAATATGCACCAGAAAGTAACAATTTAAGAGGACAGCTGACATACTGCAGGAGCCAGAGATCAGACACAATGAGAAATGTACTTAGGCTTCAGCCATGGGAAATCAAGAGATGCCCCCTGTGTCAAGAAGCACAGCAGACATGACTGCTGAAGTAGAGTAAGCATACTATGACACTTTCTATGATACCAGGCTTTGGTGGAGAAAGAAAATATGACTTTCTGTGAAAGCAGAAAGAAAAATAAATGTAACTTTAATTATAGTTCCTATAGTGAATAGCTATCTATGGAAATATCCTTAAGGTTAGCCTAAATTCAAGCAAGCACATATTATTATTTGCATGGAATTTTGTATGTTATATTCAAACTGATGTTAGGCCCTAGGATATGAATAGTATGGCTTCCACTAAGGAAAGAAAATCATTCTTTCAGGATGGTAGAGGCAAATAAGCAGGGACCATCCTCAAATGAGGTATGTCTGACAAACTGACAATATCAGGAACCACCAAATTGAAATCATCTTAAAGAAAAATGAAATTCCCCTGGAATTCAGAGATGGAGCAGACCACTATGTTAACATAATCCATTCACTTCCTCAATCTTCCTGCTCTGTTGGATGATTTCATGTTGATACTGAGGGACTGCCTTAGAATTAGAACTCATATTTACTAATAAGATAACCCACAGGGAGATAAACTATTGCTTCTGGGGTCTTTCTTTTAGAAGATTAAGGTATAACTTTTCCAGAAACTGTGGGAAAACTTCTTCCTGCATTTAATTGGCCCAGTTGATATCATATGACCAGTCTGGAGCCAATTATAGCAAGGGAGATGGATGGTCTCCAAATGAATCAAGCCCACCTCTTGCTTTAGATGCATGGATAGCTTCTGTCAATACAAGGACTCTGCACAAAGAGGAGTGACTACCTGAAGAAAATCAAAATTCTGTTAGAAGAACAGAAGAGAGAGAGGAATGGATGCTCATGACACTGGTCTGGAAACTGCCCTTACCAATGTGGTAATTGAGATTGGGCAAGCCAGCTAGCTTACTTTGAGCTTTATTTTCATTATCTGAATAACAGGGAATATACACATACTTGATATCCATTTTCTCTTTCCTTTTTTGTTTTGATTGGAAAAATGCAAACTAGACTCTGCATTTCTTAGTCTACACTGTCTTAGGGCTTTGGGAAAATCTCCTTAAAAGGTGAACAGACAGCCGTGTGACTTATTTTTCTTTATCTGTTTTATTTTGCTTTCTACCCTGAATTTGGATGTGATCACTCCAGCCATCAGTTATTAGACAAGCAGGAGACCCTGTGTACAGAGGCCCAATTCCAATGATGGCAGAGGGAGAGAGAGAGAGAGAGAGAATATGAATCAGAGTCCTTTATGACTATAGGGTTGCCAGTCTAGCCCCTGGACTTCCTGTCTGGAGACTTCTTTTAAGTGAGAGCCTTCAAGTTACTCTTATTTTAAATGTTTTACTAGCAGCAGAACACACTATTCAATGGTCAACTCTAATCACCAGTGCATGATAATTTGTTAGTACAGTTCACATCACTATGGCAAGTCATGACCATTCATTCCAGTGACCTCTCAAAGCTTCCATATATCCATGTAATGTATTGTTCTCTTCCAATGTTCCAATGGGGACTTTTAATGAAATAAAGTTCTTATACAATCAAATTATCATGCTTTTTATTCATTTCACAGATGAGTAGCTGAAAAGTGAGGGCATGAAGGAGAGATGGTGAATTTATAAAAAGAAGAAAAAAAGCAAAGATTGGACTTTCTTCACCAGATTGCTTCTCTCTGCAGCAGTATGCTTTGGAGTTTGTGACTCATTTAATACTTTAGCACCAATTTTTCAAGGAAAAGTGCATCATTTTGCAGCAGAGCACTTATGTGCCACTGTAAAACTAAGAGAACTGTTCTTAAAATATCTTAAGTCCTGTTAAATTGGAACCATGTCTGGATCCACTCAGTGATGGCAGATATGACTAGATAGAGATGATCAAACATCGCCTATGTTTATGCTAGGGGTTATTTGTGAAAATATTTTCTGGAAAAATCAAAAGGTGTTTGTATTCACTTTCTCTTAAACTGTCTTGATAGATGACACCCACAAATGGAGTCTGGCTTGCATTCCTGTCTCCATTCTTAAGGATAATGGCATTCACTTATGCTTGCCCTCACTTCCATCTGACTAGCCTTGAATCTTTACTCTGTACTCTGACTTCAACACCTGCTGTGGTCCATTTGTCTTTGGGCAATTTCCTGATATTTTTCACTGAACACACTTATATACCTGTCTCTTTATTTTTCTTTTGATTTGGGGCATTGACAATACCTTGATTAATATTATCCTCCTTTAGCTTCTGGCAAATAGAGCTTCGTTACCCCATCTCCCCGGCCATACTCAATGCGTAGATCACATTTTGGATGGAGAGAAAGGATTATTTTACAATTTTTCTTTCATTTTAAGATGGTAGCTTGAATGAATGGGGCAGAGAAGACTTGGGATTTTGGAGGAGGTAAGGGAGGACTGAGGAAATGGCGTAATTTACCTTTTAATTTTAGTTTTGAAACCTTGTGCATCTATTTGACTCATCATCAGACTTTAGATCTCATTTACATACGCAACCATTTATAGAACCTTTGTGTGCCCAGTGTCATGCTAGTTAGTAGGAATAAACAAATAGAAGATATGATCTCTTCATTTTAGGAACTTGCTATTTACTGGGGGAGGCAGAGGAGTAAACCAAAAATTACAGTTCACCATGATAGGTACTATCAGAAAGCTCTAAGAGAAGGATGGGTTGCCTTAATCAACCCTTTGTTTATGGCTTTCATACATGATCTGGCCTAGAAATAGTTTAGGGGTTGGTTAATGGGGCAGGAATAATAAGACAATATTCCAGGCAATGTTCATAAGCCCACTTTACCTGCTGAAGACATTTCCTTACATGTGGATGGGTTGTTTGCTCAGAATGTTAGATCCTTCAGCCATACACCTAAGAAAGGGTTTCTGTCCTTGGTGCTGAAACATTTCTGGGCAGAAGGGTAGATCTCCTAAACAGTATTCCTTCCTAACATTGAGGTGGGGCTGGGGGTAGGGTGAAGATATTTATCTAAAGAGTAGTTAGGAAGAAGAGTGGGTAGCCTTCCTTTTGACAGAGATAGAAGTGCTGATAATCGGTCAGCACCAAAAGAGAAAGTACAGGACTTTCTCGGCCGATCCTTTTACAATTCATTGGCTCCAAGGGGGTACACTCACACTGGTGTGGGGGGGCAGCAGAGTGAGTGGAGGGGCTGTCTGCCCCCGTATCCTGATGCAGCAAATGCCATGGATATGCGTAGGCAGCGGGGGTGGTGTCTGGAAACTTGCCTTTCGGCAGCTGCTCCTGGTCCCACTTTCCCAGAAGCAACTGTCAGGGTTGTGGCCAAGATCATCTTTATAAATGCACCCATTCTGGGGACATGCTTTTAAAAAATAATGTTTAAGCCTGGGCTGCTTTCCATCCCCTAGCCATATGATGTCAACAGTTTTCATTCCAAACAGTTCATATCTGTTTCTTTTTCTAAGCAACCATGGAGGCAGCACAGTGTAAACAGATAGTAGAAAACTAGACAGACATGGAACTCAGTTCTGGACAGACTTGGAAACCTGGTTCATTTATTTGCTCTGATTTTATTTATCTGTGTGATTTTGGGAAAATTAATGAATTCTGTGAGCATTAGTTTACTAATCTAAAGAGTAGAGCAAAAAGCTTAACTTGAAGAATTGTAGTAAAGATTTACTGGCAAACAATAAGTACCCCACTGGAGGTAGTTAATACACTTAACTATTATTTCCAGTAAGTTGTTTTCCTTTTGGGGATGGGCACATGGGCAGAGAAGCAGAAGGCATTAACTTTTGATAGGAGCCAATACAGTATACTTGGAGTAGGACAAGAACACTGTCATTTCTCTTTTATTCTTGCTGATAAAAAAGCTGACTGACAGGTGTAAGGCAGAGTCCAGGACAATCAGGCAATGAGCTTTTAAGGGCTTTGGACCTGGGTTTCCTATATAGGTAGTCTAGAAATGGACTTTCAGTCTTCTTGAACTTCTTTTTCTTCTTATGTGCTCTGAAGTCCACAATTGAATTCATTGAATCTGCTCCTACTCCATGCCTCATTCTCACCTTTGGTTCATAAAAACTCATTTATTCTGTTTATATTGTATTCCACTCTTTTCTCCTTTTCCCTTATAATCCAAACTGATTCTCCTCCTTTTCCCCAAGGTCTCCATCCTCTCTTATTTTATGCATGTTTTTCTATCTCACTATTCATATGTTTACTTACACATAGGAATATCAGTAAAAATATGTAATGTTTTTGAATGTTTTTAATGAAAAGAAATGGCATTTGCTCAGAAATTTCATTTTGTTTATGCTTTAAAGCTTAGAGTAATTTGAACTTTCTTTTTATTGCAATGTGCAGATCTGGTTCATTTTATTAGATATTTGTATAGATTTCTTTCTTATTCATATCTTGCATTTTACTTATGAAATCTCCTGTTGGTTACTTCCTTACCTTTTTAAACCACACTCATTTCATTCACATGTTTCCTTGGGCACTTACATGAGAGTTTTTGTGGGTATGTGTCCCGGGTAGATTATAGACTGCTTGGGTATAGCATGCTCTGTAGGCTTGATTGCTTTCCAAGATGGCTGCACTAGCTTCCATATTCACCAGAAGAACAAGAACACATCTCTTTCCACATATCCCCAGCAGTTCTTCACATTATTTCACTGTTCTTTTTTTCTTCCAATTGGATGTATGTAAAGTGACGTATTTCTGTTGCTTTATTTGAGTTTCTCTGACTACTGGCGAAGTGGGCATTTCTTTATGTAATTATTAATTGTCTTTCCTTTACCATCAATTGCATTTGTCTTGCTTGCATTTATTTGTATTATAGAATTCTTTGTTCATTTTGGACATTAATCTATTGCTAGTCATGAGCGTTATAAATATCTTCTCTCAGACAATCTCCAATCTGTTAATTTTGTCTTTGGTATCTTTCTAATAGCCAAAACTCTTTTGCATGGTGTAGTTGAATGTAGCAAAATTCTCAGGTTGGGCTTTTATTTAAATACAAGATAGCTATAAAAATTTTACATAAATCCTAAGTGTACAGCTTGATGATTTGCTACAAAGGAAACATTCCTATGTTCTCCCTCCAGGACAAGAAGTAGAACATTATGAATATATGTCTCTTTTGTGCTCACTTTTCTTTGCTAAGTCCTCTTTCTCTTTAAAGTTAACTGCATAAGCTATCTATCCCTGCATAATATATTATCTCATACTTAGTGGTGTAGGATAATAAGCATTTATTATCTCACAGTTTTTTTACTAGTAATTCCCACTTCTGTATTTATTTATGTATTTATTTTAATTTTTTAAATTAGTTTATTTAATTGCATTTCAAGTCATAGCACATATATAGAGCTCAGTTTTTCCATTTCTCTAGTTGCAAGCCAGATAAAGTGACACCAATTGTGTCTTCATACATGCACCAAGAGTAGCGATGACGATCTCAATCAACCATCTTTACTATACCCATTCCCCTTTCCCTCCCCCCACCTCCCTCATGCCGCGTCCAGTGTTCCTCCATTTCTCTTATGTTTCCCATTCCCACTCCCCTTACTTATCAGCATTCACTAATCAGAGAGAACATTCGGCATTTGGTTTTTTGGGATTGGCTTACTTCACTTAGCATAATGCTTTCCAATTCCATCCATTTGCCTGCAAATGCCATAATTTTATTCTCTTTTATTGCTGAATAATATTCCATTGTGTATATGTACTATCAATGAAGTGAACAGAGAGCCTACATTCTGGGAGCAAATTTTTGCCACACGCACATCAGATAGAGCATTGATCTCCAGGATATATAAAGAACTCAAAAAACTTAACACCATAAAAACAAATAATACAATCAATAAATGGGCTGAGGAGCTGAATAGAAACCTCTCAGATGAACATATACAATCAATAAACATATATATGAAGAAATGTTCAACGTCTCTAGCCATTAGAGAAATGCAAATCAAAACTACCCTCAGATTTCATCTCACCCCAGTCAGAATGGCAGCTATCCAAAATACCAGCAACAATAAGTGCTGGCGAGGATGTGGAGGAAAAGGTACACTTAAACATTGCTAGTGGGATTGCAAATTGGTGCAACCAATCTGGAAAGCAGTATGGAGACTGCTTAAAAAACTTGGAATGGAACCACCATTTGGCCCAGCTATCCCACTCCTTGGCCTATACCCTATTATCTCACAGTTTTTGAGTGGCAGGGATCCAGGAGCAGCTTGATTGGGTGGTCTGGGTTCAAAGTTTCTCCTAAGATTGCAATCCAGATGGTGGCTGGGGCTGTGGTCACCTGAAAGCTTGACTGAAAGTGGAGAATCTGCTTCCAAGAAGGCTCAGCCACAGGGCTATTGGTCCAAATCCTCAGCTCCTCTTTAGCTTTTATAGGAGGCTTCAGTCCCTCACCAGGTAGGCCTTTCTCTAGGGCTACTCATAAAAGGGTAGGTAACTTCTCAGGGTAAGGAAAGAGAAGGATAGACAGGCACTGAAGTGCATTTTTTTGACTTAATTTCTGAAGTTGTACCATATCATTTTCACTTTACTTAATCATTTATTTATTAACTCTAGTCTCTGAGTCTAGCTCACCCTCAAGAGAAGGATAATTAGATTCCATTTTTTTGAAGAGAAGAATATCAAATAGTTTTTGAACCTATTTTTACAACCACTTCTACATTACCTTCACTTTTAACCTCTTTTAGCTTTGCTTTGTGAACTTTACATATATATATATATATCTCCAAATATATATATGTATCTCCAAAACAACAAATTGTATTATATATATACATATATGTAGGTGTGTGTGTGTGTGTGTGTGTATATATATATATATATATATATATATTTGAGAGATTCCACTGAAGTTTCCTTACATGTTGATATTTTTCTCACAAATATCTTTTTCTAAATAGTATGTTCCTGCACTATTGATTTGTCTTGTTACTTTGATTATATACCAAATGAGAGATGATGGTCAGTCACATCAGTGTGGAAGTGGTAGGTTTGGTGAGACATGGTCAGATTGGAGGTATTTTTTGAAGCACCCTTTTCTCATTTAATTCTCAATACAACCTTATGAATTAGGTGCAGAAAAGAGTGTACATACTCTGGACATTGCTTGAGAGTGATGAAGGTTCCTAATTGTTTTTCTTGGCCTGAAAGTATATCATTCTTGTCATAGATAGTCTTTAAAAGGAAGGAGAGTAGTTCATTATAAATTCCTTTGGTGCTAAGGGTCAAGACAATGATAGATAGCCTCTTGACACTATCATCTGAAGCTGCTTGCATGGCATCTGGTCTGTTGGCAAAGAAGAGCAGAGGGAATGTGTATCTGTACATCTGGGCTATTCAAAAAGGAAGTGGAATTTTCTTTTTTTTTTTCCCCAAGAGCATTTTTCAAAAATTGTAAATAGGCATTGGACTTTATTAAGTATCTTTTCTATATTTACTCATTGCATGTATTGTCACATGTAAAGCTACAATGTGATAGAAATCACATGGACATAATTTTTAATGTTCACTGAATTCCCATGTTAAGCCCTACTTGTTGGATAATGCTATTATGTTTAACATTCTACTCAAGACGCTAGCTAAAGTAGTATGTGCTATTTGTGTCCTACTCCTAGCCACGTGATATGGACCATTTCTGTGCAGGCCAAGCCAACTCCTGGAATCTGTGCATATCGGGCCAAAACTGCCAGAGAATTAATATTTCTCCTTTTCCAGGATCAGCCCTCAACAATGGCTGATGGAATTAGGATAATGGACCCAGTTTCCATACCTTTTGGGAGGAATGGCATTGAGGCAATTGTTTTACATTGGCTCCTAGGCCAGTAGATTAAGCTCAAGTTACTCAGAGTGGGAATTTGTTTGAAAATGCACTTCCTTAAAATGCACTGCCTTCCTTCCTTTTATTCTCTCACTTATCCATTCACTTCCTGGTATTTCTTTGGGTCTCCTTCCAAATAAATCATTGCCCATAAATTCTTACCTTGAAGTCTACTTCTGGGGGATCCCAATATAAGTAGCTAATATTTTCTTCTGTGACATGTACCTATGATCAAAAATAAAATTTGCCTATAAACTTTTCAATCATATTATTCCCTTTTCTAGTATTATTACAAATATTGTATAATCATAGAAAGTCACTTAAATGAATTTTCCTTATTTTCTTCTTAACTCATATTAAAGAGGGATGATCTATCCTTTGAAGTTTGATAGAACTCATAAAGCCATATGGTTGTGAAGGTTTTTTTTTTTTAAAAAAAAGGGAGATTTGAGCAATTATAATTTCTTTAATAGTAATTTGTTTATGCAAGTTTTATTTTCCTTCTTGTGTTGATTTTGTTGTTTTTTATGTTGTGAGGAGGTTATTCATTTAAACTAGAATTTCAAATTTAAAATTGTTCATGATAGTCACATAAATGATGTGGTCTTAGAGCTGACTCAAATTGGCTCATGATAGCTAAGCACTGTTAAATTTTTAAGAACTTCATGAATGGATTATGTCACATTGGTAACTTAACATTTGCCATATAAACATTGGGAATATTTACACCATGGAAATTGATAAACTACATAATAGGATTTTTTTTTCCTGATGAACTGGTTGGTATAAAGTTTCCCACACACCATGTGATTCTCACACTTCACTGTTCTTTCCTTCCCCACCTCTTTTGTTGATTTCTCCTCTTTCCATAACCACCTAACAATCCACTGTTCTACTGCACAGTCCTTGCTCTCTTCTCTGTGTACACTGAAGTGTGTCTCTGCACTTGAAAAACCATCCATATGGCCCTAGTTTCCAAATTGATATTGCTGGTCTGCACCTTTCTCCTAAATGCTGGCTGCCAACTCAGCATCTCTTCCTAGGTGTCTAAAATTTAACATTATCAAAACTGACCTCCTGATAAAACCCATTACATTTGCTTCGTTTCTGCCTTCCCCATCTCCATGGATAACAACTTCATATTCTAGTTGCTTAGGCTAAAAATCTTATAGTCATTCATGTCTTCTGTTGTTCTTTCATACTCAGCATCTCCATTAGGAAACCATGCTGGCCCTACATTTAAAAATATGTGAATTGGCCAGGAATGGCGGCACATGCCTATAGTTCCAGCTAATCTAAGGAAGCTGAGGTTGGAGGAAGGCTTGACCCTACGAGTGTGAGAATAGCATAGGCAACATGGTGAGACCCTGTGTCAGGAAAAACAAAACAAAACAAAAAAGGAGAAGAAGAAGAAGAGGAGGAGGAGGAGAAAGAGAAGGGAGGAGAAAGGAAGAGGAAGGGAAGAGGAGGAGGAGGAAGAAGAGAAATGAAAATATATCTGGCAGTTTCTCACTATTTCAGTCAGTATCCATAATCTCTAACTGAATTATTGCCATAACCTCCTAGTGAGTTTTTCTACATCCATCCTTCCCTTCCCTAGAGTCTATCTTCAAGTCCTTCAAATAGCCAGAATATTCCTTTTAAATGCAGCTCAGATCATATTCCCTCTCTGCTCAAAGCCCTCTGATGGCTCCCAGTCTCTGAAGACAAACCAGAGTCCTTAAGATGGCCTCATCCTCTGACCACACTAAGGAAATGCCCCTCTATTCACTGTCTGTTCCAGAAACACTGGTCTCATTGTTCCTCAAACAAAACAAAACAAAACCAGATAAACTTCTACCTCAGAGTCTCTGTCTGGAATGTTCTTCCCCAAGATAACTTCATTTAAAGCACATAGATTATATTTCATTGCTCCTCTCCCTCCACTACAAGCGAGCTGAGCAAGGGTGGAGATTTTTCTTTTTGTTCACTGATGTGACCCAACAGTGAAGCAGAACGGTGCCCGACACACTGCACTGAAGTGGCCTCATGCCTCTTGTAAAGATTCAGAGTGGTTCCCAGTCTCTCCAAGATAGCCTGAGGGGATGGGCACACCAGTGGTGTGGAGGCTTGAGATCCTTCCTGTGCTGTCCTCCCTGATGGGAGGTGGCAGACTGTAGTATTAGGAAATCAGAGGAGGTTGAAACCACTCAATATCATCTGTGAGTGAGAAAGATTTTACTATTCTTTTGACTGGGAGCTTCATCTCTTGGGACCCTTTTGGGACAAGGGAGATTGGAAGGCAGATTAAAAATTAGGTTTTTACCTGGGTTAACTAGGCCATATTCCTTGAATTAATGCACACTCTTTAAAGGAAAAAGAACCAGCTTTTAACTCTGCCCCTGAAATTAGAAAGTTAGTCTTAATCAGTCAAATACACACAGGTAATGACTCAGAAATAGGTTTAACCGTGCATTGAGGAGATTCAACTCAGTGGAGTATGACATTCTTATTTTTCCAATTACTGTCTTAATTCATGCTCTGAATCTTCCATTTCCTGTTTCTTAACAGTATATTCAGCTGATTCCACAACTTTCTTGTCACTTTTGCTAATTAAGACTCAGTTTAATTTCAAAGTCTATTAAAGTTCATCCCATCCCTTCCCAGCAGCACAGGCATGAGGAGTGACCCAGGGATTTGAGGCCAAAAAGAGGGGATGCACACGCCCTGCCCTCTCCTCCTCTCCAAGGTTTCCATCCTTTAGGGTGGTAGGGGGCAAGAAGGAGAGATGGTACAGGCAGAGGCCATCTTACATAGCTAACGACTGTGTGTGGTAGGGTGATGCCTCTGGCCAAGCACTGGTTTTTTTGTTTTTGTTTTTGTTACTGGAGATTGAACCCAGGGCACTAACCACTGATCCATATCTCTAGCCCTTTTAATTGTTTTATTTTGAGACATAGTCTCACTAAGTTGCTTAGGGCCTCGCTAAGTTGCTGAGGCTGGCCTCAAACTTGGAATCCTCCTGCCTCAGCCTCATGGGATTACAAGTGTGCACCTCCATGCCCAGCCCAAGCTGTTCTGATCCAGTTCTGATTGACGCTGGTGGCCTCTGCTAATGAAGTGGTTTTGTGTAGATAGTACTTAAGTTTTCTTTGAGAGTAGTGCCAAATTTTCTGATTTTCATCCCAAACTGAGTACTGAGGACCACTCAGAGAGAGACATTTGGATCTCTTTTTTTGATCTGACTGGTGGTCCAAGTCTTCACTCTTCTCTTCCAATGGAGTATCTCCTCACCTGGCTTGTGGCTGCCCTGGCAACCTGATGTCTCTTTCCCTTCTGTACAACTTCCGCACCACTTGGCATGATACCATCGAGATGAATGAATTGCATTCCATGCCCTTTGAGAGTGATGAGGGACTGGGATAAAGCTGTCTCAATCATCAGTTTTTCACATGACATGATATATTATAGTTGCTTCTCATCCTACTCACTCTTCAGAAATATCTAGACAAGAAGCAAGTGCTAGCCTCTAGATTCAGGAGTATCTCTCTTACCCATCAGTGAACCTATGTTAATATGTCCTTAGCATTCTGCACCACAGAATTTTCTATTCTCTCTGGGAGGCATTATCAAAAGAAGACAGATTATGTAGCTCAGCAGGCATCTGTCCAGAGGGCAAGATGACTGCTTCTGCTTCTTGTGAGTGCCTCCAATCTCTACAAATGACTCCCTGAGAGCATTCTTTCCATCATTTGGTACTAGGAAATGTAAATGTTTAGAAACAGCCCCATTCTTGTGTATAAAAACCAGCCTTGGGCTGGGGATATAGCTCAATGATTGAGTATTTGCCTAGCATGTGCTAGGCTGAGTTCAATCCCCAGTATTGAAATAAAGCAAACAAAAAACAAACTCAAGGTGCTGTGAGATCAAACAAAGAGAGGCAGACAGATCTAGGAGGGCACAAAGTGAAGTTTATTGCTGGGCTTATTAAAAGAAGCGTGGTCCTGGCCAACAGAAAGACCGAGTAGATCCTGGCAATTTGTGTCAGAAGGAGGGGCATATATATCGGTTAAGGCCAAAGTGACTTCAGAATGTACTTGGTTCATCTTAAGCTAATATCTTAGAGGTCAGTCAAGCACATTCCTGGTGCCAGGGTCTGGTTGTAAAGTTCCAGATACCACTCTAATGGTTTTGTGTATTTATAGTTTGCTGGCAATGCAGACAAAACCAACAAGGGTTACTTTGGGGCAATCATGGTAGTCACAAGTCAAGATGGCTGCAGTCATGTCAAGCTGAATCCATATAATAGCTGTAGACTAAAGTTTGGGTTCACTTTCTACAGGGAAAAATATCACTGGGAAAAGACTTCCCAACCAGGGACTAAAATTCCTACCCCCTTTGCCTTGTGGTGTGCTCTTGTGACTGGGTCTCATCAATGGACTGTGAGCAAAAGTGACATTGACACCACTAGGTCAAAGCATTTAAGAAGCACATGTGTCCTGTCCAAGCACTTCCCCCACTTCTAAGTGCTGGTTGCAGATAATGATGAGGACCCAGGGAATAATGGCTAAACCACAAGATGGAGAAAACCAGAATACCTCAGTCACTTACAGAGGAAAGCTCTTGGTTGTAAAAAATCATCTGCTTTGAACGGTCATGTGAGAAATAATCTATTGTGTTCGAACTACTGTAGAGTTTTGGGTTCGCTGGTTACAGTGGCTAATGTTACACTAACATGAATGGGAAGAGTGTCCTTTCCCCAGGGAAGGACAGAAAAGCCTCTCAGAATGAACACTGAACTGCCCACAAGGTCTCTAGTCCTATATAAACTGGAGAATGGGCTGGAGTGAAGGTTGGGAATAGTAGGGAATATTTTGTTGGCTCCTTGTTTACCCTGGGGGCAGTGTGTAACCCAATCATAGACGGTACTCTTAGAAAGTAAAGATACTGGTGCTTGCTTTCCAGACTGTTCAGTAGCACACCTTTTTGCAGAAGTAAAGTTTGCCTTGCCAAGCTAAAAGAAAGAAAGAAAGGAAGGAAGGAAGGAAAGAAGAAAGGAAGGAAGGAAAGGAGGAAGAAAGAAAGAAAAAAAAAAGGAAGGAAGGACGGGAGGAAGGGAGGGAGGAAGAGGGAAAGAAAAGATACCTACTTACCAATTTCAGGGCAATAGAAAATGTTCCATTCAGTATCTTGTGACAGAAATTTTTGAAATTATGAAAATATGTTCATGTACCTTTATTACCATTATCACAAATTCTTGAGGGATTCCAACATCCCAGATGGGTAACCACTGACATGGACTCTCTGGTTTCACTTATTGTGAGCTCCGTTCCCTGCCATTGGTGTGATAGCACTAAGGCTTATGGAGGGACAGATGTGGTGACCCCAATGACTAAAGACAATGTCTTATGTTGGCAGCATGAAAGAGCTACTTATGGGCCATGCGCCAGACCTGACTTTGGTGCCAGTGATGACCTGACTCTACAAAATGTCTCTCCTCTTCCTGTTGCTGAGTTGGAGTGGAGTTGGTAGGACCATCAGAATGTGGTTAATTGGGACCAAAACATCAGTGGGGGTATGGAAGTTATGATCACCTAGCTGCAGTTAGGGGTCCAGATGGGCAGACAATGGGTAAATGCCACCTATGGGAGGCAAGGGGTGAATGTGGGAGAATTGAGGCAATGTTTAGTTTATATAAGAAGAGTGGAAAATAAAAAGCCCCAGGCTCGGAGTCAGCAAGGGGACTCTGGTTTCTAGGGAATAGGAGTCAGTGTGGCAGAAAAGTAGCCTTTAGAGGTCAGTGATTCAGTTCAAGAACTCAGATAGGACTCAGGCATTGCAGCCTATAGGAACCATAGGAAAAGGCTACGGAAAGTATTTTCAGGGTTGTTTTGGTATTGAGTCACCAAGTGACTCAAGTGTCTGTTCTGGGATTATGTGATCCTCTCCAATAACAGAGGAATAGACTCAGAGCCTGACACAGGGTTAAGCCACAAATAAAGTTTACATGGTCCAAATCAGAAAGCTTAGAGGGTCAAGGTACAGGGAGGCAAACAGTCAATTACATCAACACTTGCCAGCATCTGAAATTCCCACTATTAGAGTTAAGATTTTTGGTTAAAACAGTGTATAAGACATTATTAAAATGTAAGTATTACCCATCAGAAATAATTAACTTTGGCACATCTGCATTTTGGAGTATCAGAATAACTAGTTCCAAAGGGATGAGAATTTCTTTGACAAGTCTAGAATATAAAATGTGAGAGGAAACTGACTTGTTTATTTCCTACTATATTCTCAATTTTTAATCCACAATTTATTTAATCATCCTATCATCTCCAGGTCTACCTGCTCATTCTCACCTCACAGTAATTTGCCAAAGGACACAGAGCTAATAAGAGGCTGTGGCAAGTTGCGGTGTTGTTCAATGTATTTGCTGTCCCTCCCTAGGGGTAGGTTAAATGTCTCTGCTCTATTAGTATTAGGCTTGGCCATATGACTTTTTTGTTTTACAATAAAATATGGAATACTGTGAACAGAAATGTGAAAAAACTAAGATACAGTTCTACTATCTCTTTTCCTTTCTCTACAAGATCAGTTTTCCAGATAGAGGCTGCTGCTTTAGCCTGGGTCTAGAGATGAAGACTTCATGGAACAGAGCTTCAACTGGCCTATGATTGATATGTGTCCTGGTTGAGAAATAAACTTTGTTACTTCAAGCTAATGAGACTTGGGATTGCTTGTTACTGCAGCATACCTTAGCCCAAGCTGATTAACACAGTGGCAGAGACAGGATTCTGACTCCAAAGCCTGTGACTTCTCCCTCACAACACATTACTTGCCTGAAGAAAGGATACAGAGGCTTAACAGCCATGTCTATGCAGTACGTAGTGTCTCCTTCTCCTTTCTTTTATATATGTCAAGTAAAAGCCAGGAAAGTTTTTGGAGAGCACAGCCAGCTCCAGAGAAGACCTGCCTAGTGGTGAATGCAATATCAACGGCACAGCAGATCTGACTCCCTAGTATTAGTGTCAGCCTCCCTCTCTTGGAAGCACTGAAGTGGGAAGAAAGGAACACATTGATGACAGTGACGAGTTCCAAGTGATTTCCCTATGCTCTCCTGGCTCAGTTTCAGGGAAGCTGGTGCCATCTGGTAGATGATGAGTAACGGGCCAGGCTTCCTTTCCCAGTGTTCTTCCCACCCTGAAGTAACTGGGGAGTCCCTTATCCCACATCGGAAGTAGACACTTCTTACTAAGAAGGGAAATGTTTCAAGAGTCCTTCATTCAAAAGAGATGTTTTGATGAAAACCAGTCTGAGCCTTGGGGTAATGGAAATTTGTTAGGAAAACAAACAAAAAAACACCAAATTTGTTTGAAAAACCAACCAACCAACCTTTACAAGGAGCTTAATTAATCTAAAGAGTGATCTGATGTTGCTTGTTTTGGTGGTGGTTAAAAAAAGAAAAAGAAAAAGAAAAAGAAAAAAGAAAAACACCTTTGGCATTTTTCTTCTTTGGACTTAAACTGAGGCTATGGAATCAATAGTCTCACACTTTGCTTGAATTTTCCCCCAGGATTCTATGTTGCAGGGAGATACCCATCCTGGGTCAATGACCTGATCAATTGTCTTGAAGAGTCATTCCCCTGGCATGTACTGTAGGGCCCAATCAGACGGCTGCCATTGGGGGCAAAGGGTGGCCCAGAAGATTCTGCTGTTGTAACATGACTGTGGCTTCCTTTTTCAGGGAAAGGGTCTGTGTGGGACCTGAGAGGAACCTATAGATCACCATGTCAGGTCCATCATTTCTTTGCTTTTAAACTGTTTTTGAACCACTGTATCTTTTTCCCCAAGTGATTGATCATATTGGGCAACTGATTGGCACTTGAGTTTCTTGGCTGTCTTTTTGTGTTCCTGGAATTTAGAGTACCATCTTCTTCTGTTTTTTTGATGTATCCTTTTAAGAAGTCTACAAAATAGTCATTTCATAAATGGAAAGCCTCAGGGTTAACACTTTTAACAGTTCATACAAAAAGTTCATACTTTTTAACAGTTAAGTTCATACAAAAACTTCATACTGAACTTCCCTTTGTTCTGTGGTGTTATGGTTTAGATATGAAGTGTCTCCCAAAAGCTAACGTGTGAGGCAATGTAAGAATTTTTCAAAGGCAAAATGATTAGATCATGAAAGCTGTAACCTAATAGTGGGTTAATCCACTGAAATGGATTAACTGGGTGGTAACTATAAGCAAGGAGGGTATGACTGAAGGAGGTAGGTCTCTGGAGGTGTGCCTTTGGAGTAAATATCTTGTCCCTAGTAAGTAAAGCTTTCTCTGCTTCCTGGTTGCCGTGTCCTGAGAGGGCTTCCTCCACCATCCTCTTCCACCATCATCTTCCATGATGTTCCGCTTCACCTTGGGACCAGAGCCACAGAGTGGGCTGACTATGGACTGAAATTCCACACATGTGAGCCAAAATAAACTCTCCTCCTCTAAATTGCTCTTTTCATGTACTTCTAGTCACAGCAATGAAAACTGACTAAAACATGTGCTATGCATTATTTGCTCCTTGATATATTTCCTAGTGAATATTTTCTCATCTCAAAGCTCCTCCTTTCACTATCTGAGGGAACAAAACATCATCTTCATTCTAGCAGGATAGCTGGTGGTTACAGTAGACTCAATCAATTTACTAACTTCAATTAACACTGTTTTTTGTTTGTTTTGTTTTGTTTTTGTTCTCCATTGTAGTGAAGAGGGCTTCACTGCTCCAAATATGCTTTTACATGTATTGTCAATCATACTCTCACAATTTCTGTACAATGGGTTGAACAGAATATTATTAGGAACCCTGCCTATTGCAGGTCACAGAATGGTTTCACAATTATATTTTGTGGATCTGGGAAGTTAGGGACTAAATCACTTTGGTGTGGTTGTGGATCACATGCTCTTCTACTTATAAATATGGTACATAAAATGGGATAAAAGTCAGGAAAAAAGAGAGAGAGAAAAGGAGGAAAAATTGGGAAAAAGCAAGCAAGGATGGCAGGCCAGTGTGATAAACCAGGAGGCTGGATGAGTACCTGGCAGACAGACATGGTGGTCCCTCCTTTGATCTATCTCAGGCCTCCAAATGGCCCAAGCATAGCACAGGGACTCTCAATTCATTATTTTCTGCATGAACTGATGGATAGGGCCGATTTATACTGCCTTTTCCTTGATGGAGAAATGTTTGTATTGTTCACTTATTCTTGTTATTTTAAAAAAATGGCAACAATAAAACATTCCAACAACCTAATTTTCTCTATCTTAGATAATTTCAAACAGCATTAGGGATAATATTTTCCACCAAATTGGTTAAATTGATGGTATTGTGTCTACCACATTACAATCACGTTACAATTTGGTGAAGTAGTTGTTTTCCCAAAACAAAAGCAGTTAGATTCCTACCCCATGCACAGCGAGTATGAGAAGGACTTTGTCCTCATGCGTTTCCTGGGGTTTTCTTTCGTGTGTGTGTGATGCTGAGGATTGAACCCAGACCCAGGGCCTTGTGCACATGAGGCAGGCACTCTACCAACTGAGCTATATCCCCAGCCCATGTTTTTTGCATTTTTAATAGATTTTACCAAGAAAACTGACACTGTCCCAAAAGTCTAAGATTATTAGTTGCTATATTATTATTCACTCATTTATTTGCTGCCTTAAATGTTGTTTGTGTTTTCCTCAAGAGTATATGGTTTTACAGATGAATGGATAAAGAAAATGGTATCTACATATAAATAAAATAATGGAGTATTATTCAGCCATAAAAAAGAATGACTATGGTATTTCCTGATAAATGGATAGAACTGGAGACTTTTATGCTAAGTGAAATAAGCCAGTCCCCCAAAATCACAAGTTGAATGTTTTCCTTCATATGTGGATGGTAATCCAAAATAAGGGGGCAGGGATAAAAAATAGAAGATCAGTGAAATAGACAAAGTAAAATGAAGGGAAAGGAAGAGAAATGGGATAGGAAAAGACAGTGGAATGAATCTGGCCTAACTTTCCTATGTACACATATGAATACACCACGGTGAAGCTTACTGTCATGTACATGCACAAGACACTAATTAAAAAAAAGTAAATAGCAGAAACATCAGTAGAGCAGAGGGAAGTGAACAGGGGAAGGGAGGAAGGGAGGAAGAGGGAAAGTATTGGGGACTGAATCAGAACAAATTATACTCCATGCTTTTATAATTAGGTAAAAACGCATCCTACTGTTATGTATAACTAAAAAGAACCAATTTTAGAAAAAGAATATATGGTTTTAGTTCACTGATTAAGTTAAAAATTCCACAAGAGCCGGGCGCGGTGGCTCAAGCCTGTAATCCCAGCACTTAGGGAGGCTGAGACAGGAGGATCGTGAGTTCAAAGCCAGCCTCAGCAATGGCGAGGCACTAAGCAACTCAGTGAGACCCTGTCTCTACATAAAACACAAAATAGGGCTGGGGAGGTGGCTCAGGGGTTAAGTGTCCCTGAGTTCAATCCTTGGTACCAAAAAAAAAAAAAAAAATTCCACAAGAATCATGTTATAGAATGAATTGTGTTCCTCTAAAATTCATATGTTGAAGCCCTAACCTCTTGTACTTCAGACTAAATTTGGAGATAAAGCCTTGATAGAGGCAAATGAGTTAAAATTAGTCCATTAGGGTGACCACCAATTCAGTCTTTCTGGTGTCTTTATAAGAAGAGGGAATTTGGATGCGGAGAGACACCAGGGCCATACATGCACAAAGAAGAGAACACGTGGGGACACAGTGAGAAGGTGGCTATCTTCAAGCCTAGGAGGGAGGTCTCAGGAGTAACCAAACCCACCAACACCTTGAACCTGGACTTCTAGCCATCAGAACGGTGAGAAAATAAACTTCCACTGTATCCCCACAAAGACTTTGATATTTTTATTAGAGCAGCCATTTATTATCTGTATCTAACTAATACGGATAATAGCATCTTATGCTTCTTTAGTACATCCTTGCCCCATTGTGCCTCATGAAATATTCAGCACACAATTCAGAATGTACTTAATATCAGTTGCATTTGTTTAAATTGTTTTCACTTTTATCTATGTAAAAAAAATCTATTCATGAAACACATTTAATGTCATTCACTTCATTGGGCATTTATTTTGGTTTCTTGGCAACTAGCTCTCTGTCTTTGCTAACAATGATTTAATCTCTTGTTTGAATAGATAATACATGCCCGTGTTAAATATTTTAAACAGTGTGAACGATTACAGAGTGAAGAGTGAGCCTCAACCCTCAGTTCCCGATTCCCTTAGCTCTCTTTCCTAGAGGCAACCGTTATTACCAGTGTAGAGCCTATCTTCCCAGACACATCTTTGCTTAAAAACAAATGTGTGTGCATGAATGTGTGCATGTGTGTACATGTGTACAGTATAGGCCTATATATTAGAAATGTATTACATATGTTCATGCAAATGTGTGTCTTATGTAAATCTTTAGATAGAAGTATATATCACCTGATTTCCTTGTTTTACTTTGTTTTTTAAAAAATGGTAGCATAACATGCATATTTTTATATTTTTATTTACGTATTTTTATTTGTTCTAATTAGTCGCACATGACAGTGGAATGCACTTTGACACATCATGTATAAATGGAGTATAACTTCTCATTCTTCTGGTTGTAGATGATGTAGAATCACAATGGTTGTTCAGTCATATATACACATAGGATAATAATGGCCTATTCATTCCACTACCCTTCCTACCCCATGTCCCTTCCCCTCCCTTCACTCTCCTTGGCCTCATCCAAAGGACCTCTATTCTTCCTCAGCTGCCCCCCTTATTTTGAATTAGCACCCACCTATCAGAAAAAAACATTCGGCCTTTGGTTTTGGGGGATGGGCTTATTTTGCTTAGCATAATATTCTCCAGCTGCATCCATTTAGCAGCAGATGCCATCATTTCATTCTTCTTTAAGGCTGAGTATACTCAAAGGACTTAAAATCACCATACTATAGTGATGCAGCCACATCAGTGTTTATAGCAGCTCAACTCGCAATAGCTAAGCTATGGAACCAATCTAGGTGTCCTTTGAACAGATGAATGGATAAAGAAAGTGTGGCATATTCTTATTTTTAAAAGAGATTTAACTTCATAATTCTTTTTGGAATTGTTCCACACAAGACATGCACACCATCCTCATCTTCGTCATTTATTTTGTTGCATTTATTTTAAGGAACACTGTCTCCCCTGCCTTCTCTACCCTGACGCATACAGGTTCACACAGAGACCCACACGGAGAACAAACAGAAAAAATAAATTTTAAAGAGCCTGCTTTTGGTGGCTATTTCCTGGTAGAAATGTTTTGAGTGACAGATTTAATCAGGTGATAAAACTAGAATCAGGAAACAAGAGGGCATAGTTTCTAGACAGTCCAAACAAGCAGGAAGATCACAGGAGACTTTCCCAGACTACCCTACATGTTTCTTGTCACTGTCCCAGCTGCAGGGGCACACAAGCAGTCACATTGATGGCCTTCATTCCCTCTGAGCTTATTGTACAATTAATATTATAGCCAGAAAAATGAAAATTATTTTTAAAAAAATAAGACATAACTAACATACTAGACAGTCAAGGTGTTTTTTCTTGTTCCCTATTAGGAATTGCTCAATTGTATACATACTTGAATAGTTTTAATTACAAATCAGAGAAACTATGTATTTTGCTTTTCTTTTAAAGTGAATCACAGACATTGTCGTTACTGTGTTTACATAATAATAACTGTATGTTTACACAGTAGTCCACCTAGTTGATAGATTATTTCCTCTAACTTTACTTTTAGGTTTTGAGGGTGCTGGGAATAGAACTCAGGGGTGCTTTACAACAGAGCCACATCTCCAACCATATATATATTTTAATTTTGAGACAGAATCTTTCTAAGTTGCTTAGAGTCTCCTAAATGGCTGAGGCTGGTTTTGAACTCGTGATGCTCCTGCCTAAGCCTCTTGAGTTGCTGGGATTACAAGTATGTAGCATCAAACCCTGCTCCTCTAATTTTACAAAAGGGCCAACTGTACTGAAGTAGGGTTTGAGGAAAACTTACAAGAAAAATCAATGGCAAAAAAAAAAGAAAGAAAGAAAGAAAAAAAGAAAAGAAAATCAATGGCACATACTTAATGACATACATAAATGTTACTGAGCTATAAGGTAATTGACCATAAAATGGGAAGCAGCTCACATAAATGATTATAATTAATATTCTTTATACTCTGAAATAAAAACTTTCCAAAAGGAGATGTTATAGAAGAGGGAATTGTTTAGATGCCCTCCTGAGAAAGGAGTAGAACTTTGTCCTTCTGTAAGAATTGCTTTCAGGAAATAAGTTTGCGGGTTCTTTTTCCCTTCCCTGTAGCTGGAAGTCCACTTGAACAGAGATGGAGGGAGCAAAATAGTATGCCAGAATCAGATTAGGTTCATCAGACTGATTTCCTAAGACCTGGCTACAAAATAGTCATAGCTGACGGCCTACTTCAACTAATTACCAAGTATTTATTGAGCATCTATTATGTCCTGAATGTGAAATACATAGGAAAGATTATGACCAGGACTTCTGTTCCCTTGAAGTTTACAATCTAGACAAGGTATAGAATAGGAATCAAATTAACAACAATTTTTTTTTAATTATAGATTTTAGGTAGTGCTCAGAAAGAAATAAGCAGGATGCTATCACAGATAGAAATCAAGAGTGATGGCCTCTCTGAATAAGTCACAAAGACACTGAAATTTGAAGAAGAAAAGCCACGCAAAGAGCAAGGGAACAAGGGGACAGCAGGAACAAAGGCTCTGGGGTGTCCTGGAAACTGGCACACTTGAGATTACTAAAACCACTGGGGTTCCAGTAAAGAGGGCAACAGGGAGGGTGGCCCTAGTTGAGCAGAGGAGGTTAAGGAGCTGATGGTGCCTATCTTAGGAGCCTGGATTTCGTTCGAAATACAATACAGACAGCAACCACAAAAATACAATACAGAGCCAGGTAAAAGTCTTAAGCAGATGAATGGCATAATTCAAGAAGGAATTTTTGGCAGCCATGTGGAAAATAGATTGGAGGAAGGCAAGAGTAGAAGTCAAGAGAGCAGAGAGGAGGTTGCTGGTGTCACCCATGAGAGGGGACAATGGCTGGAACCTGAGTGTCAGCACCGGAGAGGGAGACTAGTAAACTGGAACGGGGTGCCTCAATGGAAGAGAGAGCGGCCAGCTGAAATCACCGTGAAGGGTGAGGGAAAGGAAGATGGCAATCATGACTCCTGTGTTTTGGGGCTGCCAAATTTAGAAGTGGGAGGCAAAAAATCCGGTGGTATTTTCTGGATATTTAAGTTGAAGATGCTCTATGAGGCATCCAGATGGACCTGTCAGTTAGATACTTCATTCTGGTGATATCTAGAGCTTCTGGACTGGAGGAGACTCTCAGAATATATAGCTGAGAAAGAGAATGGGGCCCACCAATGAACCTGTACAGTCCCCAAGATGCTCAGTCAGGACTTAAAGTCAATCTCCAACTGGTAGCAATATCCAAAGGTTTGTAGTATGTTTTCACTGTTGGTGAAACCTCATTGGTCAGGGAAATTATCCAGAGAAAAATGTTTTCTACCTGATCTTTTAGTTTTTCCTGCCAATCTCTCCTCAGTCTGCTATCTCCTGAGCCCTAGCAACAGACCTGCAGGGAGAAGGGAGAGAAAGTGCGGGTAGGTTTCCCATGCTCAGTGACTGTGTAGGCTGTCACCTTAAGCAGTGCTACATTGGAGCCCTGCCCAGCTGTCAGAGGATTTTGCCACTTATGTCTGTTGTCATGGGTTTAAGTAACTCTCTTGAGTCTTCCCCAAGAGCCAGCACCCTGCAAACTCCAGCCTCTGCATCTTCCAGTGGCTTGCGAGACAGTGCTTGTCCGCTGTAGATGCTCTATAGTGAAACTGTAAAAATCTGGAAGGGACCTTTGAAAAAGTAAGGCCCAAGTTTCCTGTTTTACCAATGAGGTAACGGACTCACCCACAGCCACCCATGCAATAAAAGGTATTTTAGGTTTCATTTCACCGCTCGATCTTTGATCAAGGCAGGCTCATGAAAAAAAGCATCATTCAATCCAAGCACTGACACATTTTCTTTGGAGCCTAAGAAAGGATCTGTTCAATATTTAAAATCTACTGAATTGGGAAAAGAGATTGAAAATATCTCCAAGTCCTAAAGTGTGGATATGTCAAGAAATATCCCCACAATGCTACTCTTTGCCCCAGCCTGAAGAAATCAGGTAGATTATTGTCCAAGATTACCTTTAGTTTGAAATACTACGTCTGTAGAAGCTCAGAGTGTGCTATATTGTGAATGACTATAGAAAAGATAGAAAGGTCTATAAATTAGAGAAAAAGGTTTTATATTGTCTTAAGAGATTCAAATTCCATTTAAGGCACTGCCTTTACTGGCTGAATATCAATAGGCTGGAATCTGTGTTTAATAATTGATAAAGCTTGCTCTTCCATAAAGACTGATTTGAAAAACAAGAACCAGAAGATGTTATGAATTCAGTGGGAAAGGGCCCTGTTTAATCTTCTCTGAAAAATGTCTGATGAGAGAAACACATTATTTTCTGAGTATGTCTCTTCTTGTCTGGCATTTTGCACCTGATTTATGTGAAGTGTCTGCATGTCTGTTTATGATTTCAGAGAATGGAGGAACACACTCTTCTTCAAGATTCAGAGATTTTGAGCCCAGAGGAGCTTTACAGAGAATTCAGTGCATCTCTTTTACTTTCTGAAAATGAAATGAGATAAGAGGCTTGACCAAAATCATACCAGAATTAGAGAGAGAGGCCTGCTGCCCAGGTCTCACGGAGCACGACACTGCTTTTCCCCAAGTTTGAATTCAAGCCAGTGGAAAATGAATATGAACTGGCTAGGGTTTTATTCTCTTTAAGTTTTCATTTCATACAAGTTTCACTTTTTATTCTAAAACAAGTAATCATGTAGAGTAGAGAAAGGAGAATGCAGGGAAGGAGAAGGGGAAGGAAGGGAGGAGAAAGTACTGGAATCTGACATGGAACAAATTATATTCCATGTATGTATGATTATGTCAAGATGAACTCCATTATTATGTGTCACTATAATGCACTAATAAAAACACTTTTTCAAAAAAAATAATCATATCAAAAATTTGGGGGGACATAGGAAAAGAAAAAATGCCATAAGCTGGGCACATGCCTGTAATCCCAGTACCTCAGGCAGCCAAGGTAGGTGGATCAAAAGTTTGAGACCAGCCTCAGCATCTTAGTGTGACCTTAAGCAACTTAGCAAGAACTTGTCCCAAAACAAAGGGGAGGGGGAGAAAGGGGGAGAGTAGCTCAGTAGTAAAGCACTCCTGTGTCAAATAGCCAGTACATACACACACGCACACACATATACACACACAAAGCCATGCATGTGATCACTGTTAACAGTTTACTGTCATTCCTCTTAGGATCCCCCTGCAATGTGGATATTTAAAAATAACTGTTATTTAATGTGTACATAATTTTTTTCAGTTACTATATTACAAACATTTCTAATAGATGCTGAATATTCAGGCAAATAGACATGCTATAATTTGCTGAATCTTTCTGTGGTTGTTGTATATTTAATAGGATTCCAACTTTTTGCTATGATACATAGCAACGTTATATGATATATAAACATCTTACGGCAAATGGCTTTCCCAATAGATTATACCCTTATATGGAACTCTAGGAAATTAGAGAGCCACGGTTATTACTACTTGAATTGTCAAAGGGTGAGTCTAAGTCACTATTTCTTTACAACATTAACCTTTATCATTAAAAACATTTGCTAGCCAGGCACGGTGGCACACGTGGCTCAGGAGGCTGAGGTAGGAGGATCACGAGTTCAAAGCCAGCCTCAGTAAAAGCAAGGCACTAAGCAACTCAGTGAGACTCTGTCTCTAAATAAAATCAAAAAAAGGGAGGCTGGGGTGTGACTCAGTGTTTGAGTGCCTCTGACTTCAATCCCTGGTATCATCTCTCCCTCGCAAAAAAAATTTGCTAATGTCCTCATTGAAAATAGCACTTATTTGAGTTGTCATCTTTCCTATGGCTACTGAGTCCTCCTGTGGACATCTTCAACCCTCCTTACCTCAGTATTTTAGCTTTCTTAATTGCTTATCTATTTTTCTTAATTGCTTATTGTCCTCTAAACATGACATTCTGTTGCATGGGTCTTGTTTGCAGGTCTTTCTTGCTAAAATGGGAACCCCTCAAGGATGAAGTCTCTGTTTTATTCATCTATATGCTCCCAGGTTCTTGGGTAGTGCCTAGCATACAGTGAGTGTTGAGTAAATATTTAACAAATGCATGAATGAATCGGTGAATGAGAAATTGAGGCCACACGCTCCCTCTGTGTTTGTTCAGCAAAGGGGTTTTCTGAAGGCATTGTCTCATTGTCTGTGTCCTTTGTCCATTTACTTACTGGTGTCAGAGTTTCATTGATTCTTAGTTGTTTTTTAATTTGAGAAGACATTTCACTTTGCCTTCTCATTTGGGCTAATAATTCTAGACGAGAAGTTTGCTATTAAAGGGAAGAAAATAGAAGGCAGGAATTGAACTAATAACTGTCATCTCCTGGTGTTTTTTCTCTACCTAAAAGATGCTCAAAAGGTAGGGGTGGGGAATGGAGAGCGGAAAAGAGAGAAATGAGTTCTGTGGAAGGGTTACTAGTTGGTTACTCTATTTCAACAGACTATGTGGGGTTGTTCATGTGAAAAGAGAAAATGAGTTGACCAGATTCCAGGTCCTCCAAAGCTGAAAAGATCAACCAGCCCCTGACGGCAATAAAAAACAAACTTCTGCTCTTCTATACAGAGAGGTAGGTTTCAATTAGAAATCACACAGAGCAGTGACTGAGTAATTTCTTAACGTATTCCATTTGGGAATGAGCAGTAAAAATGTGCATTAGTAATTTTGAGTCCTTGCTGAATCAGCACTCTCCACGGAAAACAAACACACCACCTGCTTACATGGAAGGCAGAGAAAAGACTCACTGGCTTTCCTTACTTTGTTTCTCAAATGTACTTTCATGGTTTTTTAAAAAACTTTTTGGTTGTTGATTGGCCTTTATTTATTCATTTACTTATATGCGGTGCTGAGGATCGAACCCAGTGCCTCCCACATGCAAGGCAAGCGCTCTACCAATAAGCCACAATCCCAGCCCACCATGGTTTTTCTAAACATATCAAGAATTGTACTATACACATTCATTCTGCTTCTGCTGCATCACTTGCAAACTTGATGATTTTCTAGTTAATTTTTAATAAAGCAGACACTCATATAGTGCAAGCTGTCAGGAGCCATCCGGATAATATTAGCCCTCTCTGGTCACCTAAAACGGAACTGGAAGCCATGTGGCTGGAAATAAAAAGCCCCAGTCCTCGAGATGATTGGACCCATTCCTTGGAAGAGGAAATCTCTGATTTACAGGCAAAACAACCATTTCTCCTTCTGGAAAAAAAGCCTCTTAAGCTTAGGGATCCATAATGGAAATGCCAATATGTTCCCAGAATATGGGCCAGAACCTAGCTGGCAGCTCTAAACACGTATTTGAAATATAAATACACGACTGGGGCTGCTTTGCCTTGGACAGTGGACTGGATATCTCCCGTGCATCCTCAGATCCACATTCTACCCTGTACCTCCTGCTCTCTGCCTGGGGCAGGGGGTGGATGCTGACCCCATGGGCCAGGTCAGCTGGATCCCTTCGCCCCTGCCTTTGTAGGTGACTTTAGCCAAAGAAGAGTCCCAGAGGAGTTTGGAAGGCTGGAGCAGAATGAGGTTGGGGTGTTTTTCCCTTCACCTACCTATGGGTTCTCCCCTGGCTGGCCCTTTCCTAGCAGTCCTGTCAAAGCAACTCTCTGTGCTTAATCCTCTCTTTCCAGGTCCCAGTGATTCTCTGGCCTTTCTGGCTTCATCCTGAGTGCACTGTGCTAACCCACACCCCACCCCTACCTTGGTAAACACCCCTTTGTTAAACTCTCCATGAATGATCCTAATTTGAATATGTCAGCTATTTCTTTCTGGAGTTGAACTAATAGAGACATTGATAAGGATGTGCACCTTGGTGTAGTGGTCACACCCTAAAATTCAGCCTGCCATCTGCTCACCAAGCTGGTGCCCTGGGGGAAGAGGGGCTTTTCCCTAGTGTTCAGCAGGAGCGTGTAAGATGCCACCTTGGGATGAATGTATATATATGATCCTTAACTCATTCTTTAAAAAAATCTGCTGCAAGATCTGTTCTCTGTTCCCCCTCCTCCCTCCTGTCATGTTGCAGTGCAGCCTGAGTGAGTCATCTCTATCCCCAGCTGTGGCCACAGAAACAGCAATAAGAGGGCCTCCCATTGCCTTCCAAAGGTTGACCACTGGGGCTATAAAACAGGCAGAAGCAGAAAGACCACAAACCAAAGCTCACAGTCCCTCTGGTCATTGGGGGTTTTGTGAGCCCAATGGCCATGGGAGGCTGCTTTTAACTGTTCCTTCTGTCCCGTCTGCTTGCAGGCCTGCCCTCCCCTGACTCACTGAGGGCGGTGCATGGCGCAGGCCTGCAGCACATCAGCAGAATCTGTCTTCATTTCTATCTGTAGCATGGGTGATGGAAATGGAGCTAAAGGACAGAAGATACCTCAGCACAGTGAAGTCATCCACCCTGTCTCATCCCTCCTCCCTTGAGGAATATGAGATCCAGTCTGGTGGGTGTGTTTAGACTCCCAGCTTCTTTATTGTTCAACTTTTCATGCCAATCATGGCTGATGATTTTAATTACTTCTCAAGTTCTGTCTCAGCACTTGGAATGCTCTCGAGGTAGGGTGCTGTGGTTGCATGTTGGGAATGCAGTATGTCACTCTATTCGATTCTCATGTCTTCAGTGACTGAGGGTGTGCTGGATCCAGTGAGTGAAGGAGGCATTTATCTCGTCATTCACACAAAAGAGTTGACAGGTAGCTGAGTTGCCAGACCATGCTAAGGCCTCTAAATCTGATCTGATTGTTTGGTTCAGCTATTGCTTCCCAATTTTCTGTTCCAGGTGCATTTTGAAGTTCAGCTGATCCCCTGACTATTCAGGAACGTGTACAGCATGGGTTTGCCCCTGATACTGAGCTTAAACTGATTTTAGATCAGAATCCAACAGATTCTTTCAATAGCATTCAGAAAGATAAAATCTCTATCTGCAGACTGTCCTTGCTGCTAAAAGAGACTAGCTAGATTTGAGCAGCAGTAATTAGTTTTAAAGAAAATTTCCATCTCCAGGCCTTCGCATCTCACTAATTATCCAAGGTAAATTAAATTTGCTCTGCAGTATCTTCCAGCCCCACCTTACAATAGACAATTTAACATGAAATTGCTGACCTGTAATTGCTCTATCCAGTCATGGATTCCTAATTCTTTTATAATTTATAGTTACATCATCTTTCAGTTTTCCACCAGTATAATCATTGTTCTTTTTGTTTATACCTGTAAAAAGCAACAGCATTACTGTAGAGCAGAGGAGAGCTTCAGCTAGGCGCTGAAAATTACAGAATATCAATTGCTGACTTCCGAGTGGTGGGTGGGTGGCAGTGTATTAGAACTGTAGGTCACTGGGGAAAAATATTTCAATGAAGCCAATCAATCTGGGTGTTATGCTGAATCTTAAACCAGAAAGAAAGACAAACTGGTTTTTTAAAAAATCATGTTATTTTCCCTTTGGATGAACATGCTAAATAACCTAGCCCAGAGCCCTTGAGGGCACACCTCAGAGGTTATTGTCAGAACTGCCAATCAAGTCACTTGGTTTCTGTCCTCACAGGGTGCCTCTTTCTTTTGCCAGCTTTCATTCACTTTCTGTGGTGATAATAGAGTTGTTGGCCTTTTGTTTCCAAAGCCTTCCCTCTAATATCAGAGCTTTATTAGAGTGATTTACAAGTCAGTTGTGGCCTAATATCCTCATAATTTCATAGCAGACAATGATATCCAGAATTTCTGGACTATTGACTAATTTCTGTTCGGCCCTAAGTTAGTTCATTTCTCCATCAAGGTTCCAAGTGGGTGTCCTAGGTGCCCCCCTTGCTCCTGTATATGAGAGAAACACGGTAGGGGGAGGGGGTGGGGGAGGGGATAAGTGTGGAGGAAAGGGTGCAGCCAAAGGATCACTACCAGACAGGAGAGAGGACTGGCAAAGGAAGTGCTCCTAAGCCTTGCCAGGACTCCCCATCTTTAAGAAGGGTTTCAACACAGCAAGTCTTGACAGTTGGCAGGAAGGAGAGGAGAAAGCTTTCTTCTCTAGACTCCCAGCTCTCATCCAGGGTCATTTTTGCCCCCAGGAGGCAGTTTTGTTTGGCACAACTGGGGCAACTGTGGTTCGGTGGGTGCTAAGCCCAAAATGAGGGATTGACTTACAGAAGTCACACAGCAGGACGTAGAGGGAGCAGCCAGGCATTTAATACCCTCTCACTGTGCAAATGGACTCTGTCTTTCAAGGTCCAGATCAAATTTGTCCTCTGCTCATCCTCCTCCACTCCCATCCTCCCCACACTGTCTCTAACCCGGCTTCTCAACTCACTGCTGTTGACATTTGGGGCTGGCCAGTTGTCTGTTGTGGGGAGTAGAGAACATCCTGGGCATCGTGGAATGGTTAGTGGCTTCCTTGACCTCTGTAAGTCACACTCTCATTTTTTGAGCTTTGGTTTCCTCATCTGTTGAGTCAGCTCACCGTTCAGACACCAACTATCTGTCCATGACTCTGCCATGTTCTAGGAACTGTCCTAGGCACTGGGGGATGCCGCAGTGAACAAGAAAATGCCCTGCCTGCAGAAGCTTACATTCTGTGTGTGGGATGGTGGGCAAACAACGAACACATAAGAAAATAGAAATTTAATACATTATCAGGCAGAGAAAAGGACTCAGAATAAGTATAAAGCAAAGCAAAGGATGGAGAGTGGGAGGAACTGGTCTGGCAGCCAGGAGCACTAGGCAGGGCCACTCTGAGAAGGTGACATTTTAGCACTCCTAAATGGAGCAAGCCACAGGACAGCTTTCTTTTCTCCTCTGGCTCTGGTTTTTCCTGACTTCATCCTACTGCCAGGGGGCCCCCTTTGATTCTCTGCTCTTTTTTGACCGCTGGTTCTTTGAACTCTCCATGTGGAGCACCCTCTCCAGAGGTGTCCCCAGCCTTCACTGAGTCATCAGGTCCTGTTTACAAGTGGGAACAACTGAAATATTTTTTTGAGTTCACAGGTTAATAGTTGCTGATGAGGAGGGCTCTGTATGGTTTGTGATTGTGTCCCCGCCAACATACACAAATCTTCTTGATTTTTATAACGAATGAATGACAAATACTAGGAGCTGTTACGTCATTCGGTTCCCTTTCTCATACCTGTGCCAGATCAGAAATCCATAATTGATGCCCACACTGTCCTACCAGCTAATGGTAACTGCCACGTAAACGAAACCCTGGCTTAAAGATGCCATGTGTCACCTTAAAGAGCAGCTTGTGTTGGCTACGTGTTGGGAGACTGGTCTACCAGGAATGGAGAAATCCCCCATCTATCTTCAGAGGGGAGGCCCTCGGCTTCACTGATCTAATAAAATTGGAAATTTCTCTCTTAGCCACACAGTTTCAAGTTAGTTAATTATTAGGGAGTTGGGACATCATCCAGTAATGAAAACAAGAAGTCGTCACAGGTTTTTGGCAGGTAAGTGACATGATGAGAGCTGTCCTTTAGGAAGATTGATCTTAAAATTATTCCACATAAGATGATCAGCGTTGGGTGGGGAGAAAACACAGGAGGCATGCAGACTTGGAGGGGGCTCAAGGCAGGAGGTCCCAGATTTCTCTGTGTGATCCCAGGCCAGCTGAGTGGTGGGACTAAGTAGAAAGGGTTCAAAGGCACTGAACCCTGCAGTTTTCACCCAAGTCCAGTACCCACAAACACTGGGAGAAGGAGCCAGGGCTTCTCTGGAGACCAATCTTGTCACCACACAGCATGTGGTATAGAAGCATTTAAATGGAAATGTTCTTGTTACCAGCAATTAATTACCATCTAATTTGCATAGTCTGTTGATTAGATGTGTTGAAGGCCAAAAATCCAGGCCAAAGCTCCTTAACAAAGCTGGTGGCTTGCTCTCGGAGAACACGAATTTAAGGTCAGAGGTGTTGTTCTAAGCCCAAGCCACCCAAGTGAACAGCGGCAAGGGAAAGAGACAGGTATTTCTCATCCTCCATTCTTGGCTCCTGCCCTAGGCTCCTCCGCTGAGGAAATGTCCAGAATGTGGCCAACCATCTGTGAGAAACTTGTGTTTATTTATGAGGCTGACTGCACACTTCAACAAAACACCAATTTATCAAGTATTTTGGTGTGAAACCAAAATATCTTTACTATAGATATTTAAAGATTCTGAAGCCCAACTACACTCCATGGAGTATACTAATTATTATTGAACCCATTCATAATGAAGAAAAACTAAATGAATAAACACAAGTCTGTCCAATCATGGAACCTCAGGAGTAATTTCCTTGCTATTACTGCTGGACACCATTTGTAACAGATCTGGCTTGGGTCAACCTGGTGCTCCACATGGCATTTTAGTTCCATAGGGTTTGGGTGTCCAGTTGATGCCAGGTATTTTCACATTTCACTCCATCAAAACTGAAGGGTTTGTCTGCAGATGTCTGCAGACAGAAATAAGGGACAGAAAGATGCTGTGCTGATCATCAGGCATCTTATCAAATTAGATCTGGGTCTTCTCCTAAAGGCCTTCTATCTTGGTTTGATTTTAGAGAAGATGACTATGGACACCTTGGCCCCTGGAATAGACAGGATCTCTCTATCACTCGGGCTTAGTTTAGTGAATGTAGTGGCCTCTGGTCGTCACAAAAAAACCTTCAGTTTGTGGAACACATCCAGGCACTGGGCCTGTACCTGAAAGAATTTCAAAGATTTTCCAAAGATTTTCCTGGGAGAAGTAGTTGAGTTTACATCATATGGGCAGTTAATGGAGGCAGAGAAGCCTGTCCTTACTGTTTATTTTTTTGTTTGTTTGTTCTTTTAGAACTGATCTGGTTTCTGAAATATGGACGACAGTACAAAGAAGGCTAGTTTACTCTCCAGAACCACTGTTGGACGAGGTCCTGATGAGTGAAATTCAGCTGAAGCTAGAAAATGACAAAGTTAAAAATGGGCTTTGTTAAAGGATAGAGTAAAACTCAGAATGGAGGATGTCATGGACAGAGTTAGTTTCATAGCTAAGACCATCCTGTGCCACTCTGGAGAATTCTTAAATGTCATCCTATTAATCATTTCACAATTATGCTGCCTTATATTAGCAGCCAATTCTTCTTGCTCCTTTCCATACCACGAGAGGTTCCAGGATGATTTTTATTAGAAAAAAATTATTAGAATTAAATATAATAGTCACATAGGTGAGACTTGGATATGGATTCTCTGACCATGGCCCTTTTTCCTGTCCTGCTGTGACAAAGGTAAGGCACCTGACCAAGATATAGGTATCACTGTTGGGGATGGCTGTGAGAACTTGCCTTCTCAGACACACTTGGCCCACCTCCTAGAAGCTCACACCTGTGCTGAGACACACCCCTGTTTCCCCTCCACCCTGGCAGCAGCACGAACCTACAGCGGAAGGATCTGGGAGACCACCGCTTCCCCCATGCTTGGCTGATTTCAGTAAAGAAAGCTCTGCTCCTGAGGACATGTTCATTGTATCATCCTGGAAATCACTGCATGAGGGGAGTTCCTATGCTGGATCAATACTGTTCTTGATGGCTCCTCTCCCCTCCCACCCATCATACTTTGGTGACAATGCAGTGACTACTAGAAGCCATTGAAACCTTCAGGTATTGTTTCTGCTCTAGGGCAAGGAGCTCTGCAGCCTCTCCTAAGACCTGTGCTTGGAGCCTATGACTCAGTTGTGGCTGGGAGAGGGATGCCTAGGCCAGTGGAAGCCAGGCCATGTAGACCTCAAGACAACCCACAATGCCCCTGGAGGTCCTTGCTCCCTAGCAGTCATTAGGTGCAAAATAGAGAGGAGTCCTGAGCTTCCCATTCTGTTGACCCCAGCTTGTACAAACAGAAGGAGAGTTGCTTCTGTGCTTCCCAAATAAGGAAAAGGAAGACCTAAGGAAGGAGTGTGGGTGGAGTCGAGGTCACCGTGGGACCTGTGCTTTAGGTGTAAGGACCTGTAGCTTCCTGCTTCTTCATGAGAGAGGAGTTGATTCCCCAGGCCTTTTCTCTTCTGCCCATCAAAAGGTCAGAGCTGATGAGGGAAAGTACTTAAAACAGCGTTTTGACAGAGAAATTCCTCTAACTGTAAAGTGCACATTTAGAAATGGAAGATCATCAACAGCTGACTCAGTAGTAACACTTTCTCCAGGACCCACCTGGCACCAGCCCAAGACTGTCTCCTTCAGCACCTCCAGTAGCTGTCGGACCTTTGGTGGAGAAACAGGTGCCATGTCACACGAAGGAGTCTCTGTTTCAGTAGGCTGAGTGGTACACGCCTCCTCGGTGAGGCTGTGGTTGTACAGCTCAGGTGCATGGTGGGAACTGTTGTCCTGACAGGGCTTGTTCTATAGGGTCAGCATTGAGGCAGGCAGATGCCATGTATGGAGAAGGACGCAGTCTGGATGGTCTGATGGCTTTCTGCAGAAGTCAATACTCCAGCAACACACTTCCAGAAATAGCCCCTTCCCAATATGCTGGCTATCGCCCCTTGGTAAGTAAGCCTTGGTAACGGCACATGCAGAACTAGAACCTTCTCTGGCCTGTGAAAGGACAGGCCTCCAAATCCACATCATCATCAGGACCCCTGCTTCTGCCTACCTTCTACTTCCTCTCTCCTTCCTGTTTGGCCTCCCTTTCTTTCTCTTCCCGTCTCCTTCCACCACCCTCATCTCATCCTCTCCCCTCCCCCATTTGCAAATCTTTCCCTCCTCTTCTGAATCCACTTTCCTCTTTCTAAGTGTGTGGGGAACTATTTTGTGTGCACATTATCAAAAATAAGGAGCAGGGCTGGGATGGTAGCTCAGCGGTACAGTGCTTGCCTAGCACATGCGAGGCACTGGTTTGATCCTTAGCACCACATAAAAATAAATAAATAAAGGTATTGGGTCCAACTACAATTACAACAATATATATATATTTAAAAAAAAAAAAGAAGAAGGAGGTCTGGGGTCTACAGACAGCTATGTCATCTGGCCAGTTACATCACCTTGGACAAGCTACGTGGCTTCCAGTCTGCCACATCACTGACACATTTAATTAAACTTTTGAATAAATAATAAAATAAGTCCAAAAGTTTAAAATTTTTGTAGTCAAAATTTCTGCCTTTCATCCCATCATGCTGTTCTCTTCTCCATAGGACTGCTTCCTAAAAAAATAAGCACCCACATGCATGCATGTACATACATTTTAACTCTTCTCCTCCAATCTTACACAAATAGCAACACCCCCGACACACGTATCAGCACCTTGCATTTTTGACTTAACACATCTCAGGGACCTTCCTATGTGCCCATTGAGAGCTTCCTCATTCTATACTTAGTCAGTCCCTTACTGATGGACATGGAGGTTGTTTTGAATCTTTTGCTTTCTGCAGTGCTACAATGAATAACCTTGCTTATACATCATCATGCTTCTGTATGAGCACATCTCTGGTACGAAGCCCATGAAGTAGAATTTTCAGGTCAGACAGAATGGACAGACAGCATAGACCAGCACATACAATTTTAATGTGTGACCTCAGAAAAAACACTTGATGTTTCTGCATGTCATTTTCTTATTTGTAATGTAGAGGGGCTGCCCTGGGTGACCTGCAGGTCCTTTCCACCTTGAGTGTCCCTGGTATTCAGGACCTCTCACCTGTGAGGACTTTGGCAGAGATGTCTGCTCTGGCACTTGTGATCTGCTCACAAACACAGTGTCCCTGAGTCTAGGCCACCATAGCCAGCTGGGAGCCAAAATTCATTCTGTGCCCAGTCAACAGAGCAGAACTTGAAGAACCAAGTCCAAGGGCCAGGCATGACCTCATTTGTCCTCAAGTGGCGTCTCAATGTTTTGACCTCCTTAAAGGTAGCTGCTTTTGCAGACTCTGTGGAAATCAGAGAGAGTATAGAGGCATTTTGCCCCAATTTATGAAACTGAAGAGAATGAAAGGGCTAAATATATTTAGGAAGAATATTGTGAATGCAGAATATTGTGAATAGGCAGAATGCTGGGGGATATGATGACATTAATCGGGCATTTAGCAGATTATTTGACAACCAACCAACGCATGTTTTGTTGTTACATTGATAACAAAATAAGCTCATTGTGGCTACCAGGCTGTGTTAGAATAATTATAGACACAGTAAGAAATTTCGGCATAAGCCCTACTGCTCACTGTTATCATCAATCAGATTGTAGAATCACAAGAATGCTTGACCTAAAAGAGGCTCTTGGGATCACTCATGCAAGCCTCGTCCCGTGCACAGATGAGGAAATGGAAAGTAGAAATGAGGAAGTGCATATCTTGTATTAAGCACAAGGGAAAGAGCCCCGGCAGCAGAGCCAGCCCCTAGATGGGGCTTGAGAACGGGTGGGAAACAGGTCATGCATTGTGGCAGTAGAAAAAGGTTTCCAGAAAGCTCTGCAGCAGTTTTACACTTTCCACCGGCATAGCTGGCTGGCACCAGGGACCAAGCTGTGAACTGCATGTGGAAGTTCAGAGGTCCAGGCGAAAGGCTCTAGGAACCTCAGTAAAAGGAGAATCAGTGAGGGCATCAGTCAGAGCAGGACTTGTGTCCACAGGCAGGCTGCTGAGATGCAGACATAGGCACAAAAAGACAGGCACCAGGCAAGGATCTGGATCCCAGGACTGAGGACAGGGCAGAAGGGCAGCTGTCGGGATCAGGACCAAGCAAGAGTGATTTGATTTTGCACAGCAGCTTCTTTATCACCCAATCTTGGTTTGTATTTGGCTCTAGAGACTAGAGGACAAGCTTGTAGATGGAGCACTCCCGCTCAGAGTGGGGAGAAGGGAACTGGGGAGCAGGCCAGGCTCCAGCCACCGGTTGGTTCTGATTATTTCCTAGATGAAGTCCCCTCAGGTCCTTCCCTCCTCTCTCTGCAGGACACCCCCTTGTTTAGGATCTCATGTCCTTCTCGGGGCCTCCTGCAATAGCCTAACTTGTGTTACCTACTTCATCATTTCCTCCTCCAACTTGTTCCCCACCTTGCAACCAGATCTGAACTTGTACCCCATATTCCCCATGCCTCCCCCAAGTTGGGTATGAGGCCTTAGTGACCTGGTCTGTCCCTCCTTTCTAGCCTCACCACCAAGGCCTTTGTACCTGAGGGAATACTAAGCACCCACGGCATTTCTAGGCACTGAGCCTGTGCTCACATTGTTGCCTGTGCTTGGAACTTGCCTCACATCATACTTAGCTGAATGACCCTGATTTTCAAAACTCAACCAGAAAGCCTTCTCTCTTTCCCAAGAGTAGCCTGATTCATAGTCCCAATTTTCTGGAGGTTCTCAACTTTGGCTGTGAATCCAAGTGGAGAATTTTTAAATGACAAATGCCTGATCCTCCCTCCAGACTTTTGAATCAGTAGGTCTGTCCTGTGCATACTGATGCATTTGGCTGAGCTCATGATGTCTGCACCCTATTTCCCAATGGTTCAGGAAAAAAAAATGCGTGTGTGTATTTATCTATCCATCTATTGATCTAATGTTATTAATTAATATGTAAATGTTTATTATACTGTCATTCCACCTTTTCTGTATGTTTGAGATTTTTCAAGATAAAAACTCAGGAAAAAATGGTTAACACTCTCTGATTGACTGGCTGTCTGGTGCTCCTGCCAAGAGCTGGTGGACAGTGGCACTTATCATTTGTCATGCTATTTTGAGTCTCTTCATTATGACTCTGACTTCCCTAAAAGACCACTGGATCCTGAGAGCAGGAACTTAATGTGTTTATACCCCTTTTTCTCAGCCCCAACATGCACCTGGCATGTAGCAAGAATTTAATTCATGGGTGTGGAGTGTAACCAAAATGAAGTTACATTCACAGCAGAATGTAACTGCTGTATGTATGAATGTAAAATTCATTCATTCATTCATTCATTCAATTAATCAATCTTTTATGATTTATTCAACATTTATTGTTTCATACATTTGTTAGTTTTTTGTCACTATAATAAACTACCTGGGGTGGGGGAGCAATTTTAAGGAGGAAATATTTATTTTGACTCACAGTTTCAGAGGTTTCAGTCCACTGTCCACTGGCTCCACTGTTTCTGGGCCTGTGATGATGCAGTATATCATGGTGGAAAGGCATGGCAGAGCAAGCTACTCACCTCATGGTGTCCAGGAAGCAGAGAGAGGAGAGGGCAGGGGGAGAAGGAGTTGGGGGCAAGATATAGTCCCTAAGGACCCATTCCCTTTCATTGGATTCCATTTCATTTCCTACAGTTTCCATCACCTCCTAATAGTGCATTCAGCTGTGTGAAATCCATCAATGGATTAACCCACTGATGAAGTCAGAGCCTTCATGATCTAATCAGTTCAAAGCCCCGACTTTGAACATTGCTGCATTGGGAACAAAGCTTTTGACCCATGAGATTTTGGGAGGCATTCAAATCCAAACCATATCACACATCTTAGACACAATGGGTCATATAATGATCTATCATAGGGTTTATCACCCTTGGCATAATCAGTGTTTTGAACCAGATAACTTTTTGTCATAGAAACCTGACCTGTGATCTGCAGTATGTTTAGCAGTATCCTTAATTTTTACATACTAGATGTTAATAGCACAATCTCTCTTCCCCTGCAAGTTGAGAAATTTCCAAAAGTTCCCTGGGGGCAAAATCTCCTCTAGTTGAGAACCACTGATCAATAAGACAGTATAGTCTGCCTTTAAGAAACCTGAGGTATAATAAAGGAAACAGACATATACTTGCAAGGAAAGACACAAGGGATATCACAGAGTACCAAGGAGCACAGACAGAGGAAATGATTAATTCCATTTGGGTTATTTGGGAAGACAATGTATTGAATTGAGTCTGTATTTTAATGCCCTTACGGGGAGGAAGCTCTTTCAATATAATTTTTTTTTTCTTAAGCTTCTGCCTCTGACATTTGTACAGTTTGTGGTCACCCGTCATCTTCTGATTTTCATTATAATCACACGAGGTAGACAGAACAGATATTACTAACTCTGTTTTATAAGACAGAGAAACAGAATCCAAGCTGGTTAGATAACTTGAGGCAATAAAGTAGTTGGCCGCAGAGACCTTGGAACCAGATTGCTTGGATTTGGACCCTGGCTCCACCATTTTCCCATCATGACCTCTGACTGGTATTTCACCTCTTCACACCCCAGGGTCCTCCTGTGGAAAAAGGAGACAATGGTTCCTATCTCTTAGGGTTGTTCTGAGAACTTCATGTTTATCAAATGTTTTAAACAATGTCAGGCCTCTAAAGAATATGATAGTAGTGTTGGCTGCTATCACTATTTTTCTAAAGGACCTACAACTTGATGGCCAGGATGAAATGATAAACTGGGTCTGCAGTCTCCTGGTCCAGCATTTTCTCCTTTGTAAAGTCTTCTTGCTATTTGAGGCAGAAGAAATCAGTGATGGCACCCCTGGGAAAAGCAAACCCCATGACAGCATCCTCTGTCTAACCTTCACCAACCAATAGAAATATCATGCAAATCACATATGTAATGGTAGATTTGCCAGTGGCAACATTTAAAAAAGGTGGAATTTTAATAATATATTTATTTAGCTTAATATATTCAAAATATTAGCATATCAATATGTAAGCAATTTAAAAATCATTCATGAGATATTTATGTTTTTTTCATACTAAGCATTGGTTCTTTAGGGGGTACAGCTCAGTTTATGAGCCACATTTCAAGTGTCCAATTGCACATATGACTTGTGGCCGCCATATTGGATGGTGCATATATTCTAAACACTGCAAAAAATACTCTTTTTTTTTGGTGGCTAGACAGTCATATTATTTCAGACTGTGCCCTGAGAATGGCACATTAGAACAAAGAATGAAAGTCTTGAGTTTTATGAAGAACACTGAATCCTCTTCTTACTTGCTCTTCTCCAGCTTCATTAAAATGGGGCTACTACATATTTTTAAGATCATCAGTATTTATTACTTAACCTCTTAGTCATGACTGAACTTGAGTACACCTTCCATAAATTATGGCGCAACAGCTCCAAGCACTTACACAATGAGCACACATGCAACACACAGTTCCAGTGCAACCTGCCCAGAAGCAGCTGTGAGTCTCCTCTGCCATCAATTGCCTTGTCACCTGTTTGGGTGGCTTAGATATGAAGTGCCCCCCAAAGGCTCATGTGAGAGACAAGGCAAGAAAGTTTCAAGGTAAATGATTGAATTATAAATGTCTTCACCTAATCAGTGCATTAATCCACTTGGAAGGATTAACTGAGTGGTAACTACAGACAGGGAGGGTGTGGCTGGAGGAGGTGGGTCCCTGTGGGGTGTGCCTTCAGAGTCTCTCTCTGCTTCCTGATTGCCATGTCCTAAGCTGATTTCTTCTCCATACTCTTCCACCATGATGATCTACCTCACCTTTGGCCTGAAACAATGGAGTTGGCCATCTATGGACTGAGACCTCTAAAACTATGAGCCTCAACTAAACTTTTCCTGCTCTAAAATTGTTTTTCTCAGGTCTTTAGGTTACAGCAATGAAAAAGCTGACTAAAACAAATGGCAAACATGATCTGGTCTGCCTGACTGCCGGTGGTGACCTCAGATGGTCTCCCATGCTTCCTGTATGAGCATCATCCACTCCTTTGCCATCATAGGACTGAGGAATGGGATGGAAGCTGAGACCAACTGGTGACTTGTCTGAGGCTAGGCTGTAATTTGTCACCACTGAGGGAACACAAGCTTGCAGGCTCTGGGTGGCATCAGGTGCCAGTATTGCACTTGCATCCTTACTTGCAGCAATTTTGTAAGGCAAGTGTCTGGGCGGGTCATTACAAAATTCTCACCTTGCCTCCTGTGATCCAGGCACTGCTCTGAGTGCCTTGCTTAACTGATTTAATCCTCACAGCAGCCCTCTGAGGTTGTCAGTCTTATCATCCCTATTCTATAGATGAGGGAACTGAGGTTCAGAGATACATGGCTTGTATAATACAGCTGTAAGAGGCTGGTAAGAGACAGACCCAGAAAGAATTTGAGCTCCTCGCTGCACTACAGAGAGCCCTTCAGACCTGGGTTGACCCACCATTGGTTTCTCCTTGGTGGGGAATGGAGGCTCCAAGAGGGCAGGATTTCTGTGCTTTTGTTCCCTGCACTGCTTAGCACATAGAAAAATGCCTGACACTCCCTAAGTGCTCAATCACTCCCTATTGACTGACTGTCACTTCTTGCTACTGTCCCAACCTTAGCTCTAGATCACAATTCAGGCGCTCTTTGGGTCCTGCACAGGAATTAACTTTGACTTTGTATCTTGCCTACCAGTTGTACTTAACTTTTGTCTGTGGTCTTTCTGTAAAAGATCTGAGTTCTTCCCCAAAGACAGGGAGGAGTTCAGTGGCCTGAGGCCATCCAGACTTGGAGCAGCTCTGATCTGGCAGGAGTATCTTTATGTTTCCTTTTCCCATCTGCTGCTAGTCTAGACTGGATCTGATGATGTCTGAGTGCCAAGGTTCCCACCCCTCCGTTCCTCACAGGCTGGGATTGGAGGATGAAAGGGTTGGAGAGGGGATAGGATGGAAGCTGATGATTCAAGGATTTCTGTATGCAAGAAAATGTGCCGTGTGCTGGCGTTTAGGTTGGCCACAGAGTGGAGAGTCTGTTGTCCACCCACATGCCTTCCTCCAGCTCAGGCCTCTGATTCTAGGATTTGTTTTGTTTCCACATGGCTGAAAACCTCCTTACCTTTATGCATCTGGACACTGGGTTCAGAGACCACTAAGGCTTCCACTAAAGGCCCTGCCCAGGGATGGCTCTGAGGAATGTGGAAGTAGTAGCCTGCTGTCACACTTCGCCCCTGTCCCTGGTGCTGCACAGGCCCCCACAGCACTGTGCCTACATGCTCCAAATATTGCTCTTGGTGGAAATAAAGGATCCCAAGAGAAGAGGCCTGGAACTTCATGAGGAGAAGCTGAAAAGCCAAGCTGTTATTGGGACAGGATATAGGCCCACTAAACCCAGGTCAAGGGTAGGTTTCTTAGGATCTGATACCTTTGAATTCTCATATGAGGATGATTTCATGATGCCCCTGGTCAATGTTTGATCAATTCTCTCTCACACACAGACTGCCAAGCCTAGATATGAAGTCCTCAAAAAAGGGCATAAGGGCAAACTTCCCAGAGGATTAATGTCATGCTTCTGAATGTGATCAAACAAAGCCATCTGGAAACTCTCTCTCTCCCAGAGTCTGTTATTCTTTAATTCCCTCAAAAGCAGGAATCAGTGGCTGAATGCAGAATGACAGTTAGCCAACTGAGTAACACCAGACCAAAAGTTTAAAGGCCTTGATGGAAAACCCAAGCATAAGCAGACTAGTGTGGTTTGTGGAATCTTCTGGAGCTTTAATTTGTCAGAGGCTATCCACCCTTTTCAGGGCCATGCTGGTCAGTCATAGGCTTCAGTCCCTCCTTCATACAGACTGCTGACAGCTCATCTTCCGAAGGTCTTTCACACCTACATTCTTGGATAACAGACACAACTGAAATCAGGCAATTCAGACACATCCTGGATGAGAGAGTCACCATCAAGTCCCTCCAACAGGTTGTGGGGTGGTGGGATAGACATGGAGCAGACCCAGGGCATGGAGGGTCCAGGATGAAGAACAGCTGCCACAGCATGGGCGAGGCCTGAGTTGGGCTCCTAGAGAATGTAATCCCAGAGCCAGGCCTTGAAGGGTGGGTAGGCGTTAGCCAGGGCATCCTAGTAGAAAGGCCAAGCATGAGGGTGTGGTCAGTGTTGCTGGAGGGGCCAATAGCACTTACTTGACAGGGGATAAGCTATAGTCCCCAAAGATGCCCATCATGGAAGGCCTGTGTGCTGATAGGAGCTTGAACTTCATTCTGCAGAGTAGAGCTCTGTAACTAAGGCAGTAAGTGGATGAATAAATAGCTAATATTAGCTGGATGAACATTTTTTTCCCTCAGACAGACATTATTCTAAGTGCTTTGATGGATTTGTCAAATCATCTAATCTTTTACAAAAGCCCATTAAGGCATATCCTACTATGATTTGGATATGAGGTGTCCCCCTAAAGCTCCTGGGTGAATGCAGGAATATTCAGAGGTGAAATAATGGGGCTGAGAGCTGTAACTTGATCAGTCCATCCTGTTTTGAATGGACTAGTCAGTTAGTAACTTTGGACAGGTGGGGTGGGGCTTGAGGAAGTGGATCACTGGAGACAAAGCCCAGAAGGGTTCATCTTCCCTATAGACCCTTCCTCTTCTCTATTTTCTGCTTGCCTTGAACAACAGAGTTGTGTTCCTTCATCAAACCATTCCACCATGATGTTCTGCCTCATCTTGGGCCCAGGGCAATGAAGTTGATCCACCTGAGAAACCATGAGCCAAAATAAACTTTTCTTCCTCTAATTTGTTCTTGTCCAATATTTTAGTCACAGCAATGAAAAGCTGACCAACACATACTAGTATTTCCACCTCACAGCAGAGGAACTGAGGCTTAGAGCCACCCCACAGTCACCCAGCTCCTAAATTGTGGAGCTGAGGTTTAATCCTAGAAAGTTTCCTTCCTCTGCTCCCTCTCTTGGTCACTCTATTTTTATAATTTTGTAGCCCTCTCTTCAAAGGAGGTTTTAGATGATTTATAACAAAATCACATATGTGCATAATAAGCCTATTAAATTCAAAATGAAAGCGAATAGAAACATAGAAAAGTAAAGAGACATTTAAAGCAAGAATCTGTGGTGGGAAATCACTGAACTTGAACTATAATCTCTACCTGAGCTTTCCAACAGGAAAAGTATGCGATTGTCACATTATAAACCTCTTACTACTTGCTGGTAAGAGCAAGCATCATAATTATCTGGAGAGAGACACTGCTTCCTTGTACTGAATTCTAGGAGGAAATTTGTTATTTAATCCTTGATAGAAAGGGTGATTTAATATACATTGTGTATTAGTTTCCTAGGATTGATGTAACAAATTATTACAAATTTTGTTGTTTAGAATGACAGAAATTCATCTTCTGTTTTGGAGGCCAGAATGGAGGCTCTGGTGGAGAATCCCTTCAATGCCTCTCTTAGCTTCTGGTAGCTGCAGGCCGTCCTTGATGTTTCGTGTTTTATTTGCTCAGTCTTGGCCTCTCTCCACATTGCTTTCCCCTTTGTGTCTCTTTGTCTCAAACTTTTTCTCCTTTCTCTAATAAAGATACACATCATTGAATTAAGGACCCATCCTAAGTCCAGGATGGTCTAACCCCAAGACCCTTAACATAATTACATTTGCGAAACTCTATTTCCCTGTAAGGTCACATTCTCAGGTACCAGGAGTTAGGACTTGGATGTATCATTTTTAGTAGGCCACTAGTCAACAGACTACACAAGGCATCCAATCGCATTTGGCAAAATAATTAGAAGTTTTTTAAATGACTGTTTCTCCCAATAGAGTTTTGATTGCAAATCGGTCCACTTGAGAACTAATTGGGCCACCAAGGGTTTACTTGTCCTCCTAAAAGGGTCTCCAAATAGAATACCTTGTGAGCTCTATCATTTTGGTGGAGATGATTTCCCTGTAGGTGAACTCAGTTGGTACACAGGACTCTTGCTATGAAGCAGAGTCTGGGGCCACAGCCTATTGGTGGGAGGCTATCTAATCTGGGGAAGAAATTCCAACTAGGGAACACGCAAGCATGATCAGGAAAGATTATGCAACACACATATGCCCCAGCTGCACCCAAAAGGCAAATGAAGCTAAATTCTGACCTCCATGTTCCCTTCCCTTGAACTGACTCTACAGTGGGAATCTCTGTGAAGAAGTGGTTGGGACAACCTGTCCCAGATTACTCCTAGTTTCCTGTCAGTCTGGCAGCATGGGGAAGTGAAGAAGGGAAACATAGTTTGTCAGAGTAAGGATGACCTCTATTTTCTATTTGAGTTTGCTGTCCTGGCTCCTTTCCAAAAAAAAAAAAAAAAAAAAGACACATTTATCCTCTGAACTTTAATGCTCTCATCTATAAAATGGGTAAGGAGGTTTAACACATAAAGTTGTTATGAAGATTAAATGAAACATCATTTGTAAAAAAATCAAACACTGTCTGGCAGATGTAGAGGAAAGAGAAACGTATACTAAGGGCATTTTTGTATATCCTAGAAATCACTGTTGTCCTAGGGGTTTCTTGTGATAATCACTTGGACGATGGACAAGGATAAGAAATGAACGTCCACTCTGGCTCTTCTCACCAGAGCTTCTGAACAAAACCCAGTCTTGTCCTCTCTTTGTGATAAGGTTATTGATTTTACCTTTGTTCTTCAGCCATCATTGTTTCTCAGGAGCAAAACATCACTTAATGAGACTTGTAGGTCCTTCTGGAAAAATGAGTATGGAAAAGGGAGGCTGTGGCAGGACCCCAGGTGCTCCTAATTAAGCTCGACCTTCTGCTTACCTGCAGACCCAGCCCAGACCTCAGAGTAAATCACCACAAGCCTGCATACATCAGAGCTAGAATTCAATAGGACTGATGTCCTAGGAATACTTTGAAGGCAGGAGCTCATTTTCAAAGATGAATTTTCACAGAAGTAAGAAGCATATCTTTACAATAGGACTTTCTTAGGTGGAGTTCAGTATAAAAACTGCAGATGTTCTCCTCCCTCCCCAACTCCTCCTCCTCCTCCTCCCTCTCCTTTCCCTTGTGCTAGGAATCACATCCAGGACCTGTGCAAGCTAGGCAGGCACTCTACTACTGAGCCACACCCCAGCCCTCTTTTAAAGTATGATCTACTCAAGGGGCTGGGCTTGTGGCTCAGTGGTAGAGCACTTGCCTAGCATGTGTGAGGCACTGGGTTTGATTCTCAGCCCCACAAATAAATAAATGAATAAAATAAAGGTCCACCAACACCTAAAAAATATTTTTTTAAAAAAGTGTGATCTACTCAAAAGCTGGCATGCAAAGTCTTTCCCATGGATGAAGTCATTATTAAATGAATCATCCCATGCTCTGGTCAAGTGTGTTAGTTTGCTTGGGCTGCCATAACAAAATGTCAAACTGGGTGGCTTAAGCAACAGTAACTTATGTTCTTTTTTTTGCTGGAGGCTAGAAGCTCAAGGTCTAAAGCCCAGCATGGTTGGGTTCTTGTGAGAGCTCTCTCTGGCTGGCAGATGGCCGTCTTTTTGCTCTGTCATCATAGGGCACTTTCCACCATGGAGAGAGAGTGAGTTCTCTGGTCTCATCTTATAAGGAAACTAATCCTTTAGGACCTAACTTAACCTAATTACTTCCTTCCTTCCTTCCTTTGAATACAGGAGTTAGTGATTCAATATATGGAGGGATATAACATTTTGTCCCCAACACCAAGCTACTGCTCTTCATACAAGGCTGGTACTCTCCTACAACCAGGTCTAGGCTCCACCAATTTTCTCTCCCTAGAGTGACTTTTGCCCTGTCAACTCATATTCCAGTGTTCTCTACTTCATATGCCATTTTCTCCACCAATTCTTCTCCAACTCCTTCCTATAGTCTGAAGTTGGGAGTTCCTCGGGCTTGTTTTGAGCTTATGTAATAATATTTCCTCTCTATCTTCTCATTTCTTTCTTCATTTTCTTATCCTGGACACTTTCTAGGCTTGTCACTTCCCATCCTGGCTGGGCAGTTATTTGTAGAGATTTTAAAAGTTTGGACTCCAAGCCCAATGCAACAGAAGAATGCTTTCAAAGAAGCAGCTGGGTGATGGGACCCAGGATGTGTCCTGAGGATGGGGCCCTATTGATGTGTGGCAATCAGGAGTGAAGTCCATTGTACCAGGCTGCAAACTCTGAGAATGCCATCCCTGTGGGCAGAACATGGTGCCCTTGTGGGTTTGATATTATTTTCTATCCCTTGGCTGACATTTCCTAGACTCCCTTGCTGTCAGGGCTCCAGCTGCAAGTTTGGTTCTGCCAGTGAGATGCACTGTGTACTTGTCCCCATTTTGTGAGTCCTGGAAGAGAGCAGAGCAACTTAGCAAAAGGTCACTAGTCAAGGAGGAAGAAGAAATTCTATTTGTTGAACTTATAGTGAAGTTCTGGAAACTGGGCTGGGTGCTTTGCATACTTTATTTTGTGGTAAGATTCACATCATATGACATTCATGATTTTGATCATTTTAAGTATGTTACTTGCTGGCATTTAAACATTTATAGTGTTGTGCATTCATCATCATCTAGCTCCACTATATTTTAAATTTCCCAAAAGGAAACCTGGTGCCCACTAAGAAGTCTCTCCATGTTACCCCAAAACTTCAGTCCCTGGAAGTCACTAATTTGTTTCTTGCTTCATAGATTTAACCTATCCTGGTTATATCAGTGGAATCATCCAGTATGTGGCCTCTGTATCTGGCTTCTTTCATTTAGTATAATGTTTTCAAGTTCGTCCACATTATAGCATGATTAGTATTTCATTCCTTTTATGGCTGAATAATATTTCTCTGAATATATCACATTTTTATTCATTTACTGGCTGCTGGACATTTGGGTTGTTCTGAGTACTTGTGCATCTGTTTTTGTTTAAACATCTTTTTTTTCCCCTAGTTATCTTTGTATGCTTTTTAGAGTAAGTGTTATTAATGTCTTGCTTTATGATGAAGAAGTTGGTCCTGGCACATCTTTCTTGTTCAAGCTGTATAGCCAGTGAGTCACAGAGGCGGGAGAGAAATGCAAGTTTCTGTCTGCAGATTCTGAGCACTCTTGCTACACTGTGAGCTGCTCTGAAGTCAGACTGGGGTTGTTCCCTGTGGCAACCCTGGAATTTCTGTTCTCAACTTTGGACAAATCCTTTCCAGGCATCTAAGACATTTAATTCTAACATGAGCTTGTCTTCTCTTTGACTTCTTCGTTGTATAGGAGTAATCAGGCCTTGAACTGACCATGGGAGATTTGTGTGAACAGCTCCTTGAACACTTTGTTGTAAAGGATTGCATAAAGCCTGTGTTTTAGTCAGCTTTTTCTTTGCTGTGACTAAAAGATCTGACCAGAACAATTTTATAGGAGGAAAAGTTTATTCGAGGGCTCACAGTTTCAGAGATCTTAGTCCATAGAAGGCTGGCTTCATTCCTTGGGGCTCAAGGTGAGGCTGAACATCCTGGTGGGAGAGTGTGGCAGAGGGAAGCAGCTCACATGGTGATCAGAAAGCAGAGAGAGAGGTTTCCACTTGCCAGATACAAAATATATACCCCAAAGCTATGCCCCACAATGAACAATTTCCTCCAGCTACATCCCACTTGCCTCCAGTTACCATTCAGTTAATCCCATCAGGGATCAACTCACTGATTAGGCTAAGGCTATAACCCAATCATTTCTCCTCCAAACCTTCTTGCATTGTCTCACACGTGAGTTTTGGGGGACACTTCATATCCCAACCATAACAGCATGGTTGTTCTTTAAAAATGTGTGAATATGGGTTGGGGATGTGGCTCTGTTGGTAGAGTGCTTGTCTAACATGAGTGAGATCCTGGGTTCGATCCCCAGCTCCACACACATGTGCGTGCGAGCACACACACACACATACACACACGTGTCAATAAATTGCCATTATAAGAAACAGTTCCTTCCTCATCATGATAAATGTAATGTTTCCCTTTGGAGTCAACTGTTACATTTAACGGCATGGCTGAGGGATTTATAGGCATCCACTGTCATAACCAGTCAAAAGTGAATGACAAGAGAAGAAATACATCATAGTCACAGTTACCACCATCTTCAGACTTGATGAAGATGAGAGTCAATGGTGGGAGACAGAAGGAAGCGTAATGTCTTTCAAGAAAGAGCCAGTGGGAAGGTGCGTGGGGAGCCCAATGGTTACTGGAAGCCAAGAGAGAAAGCAGGGTCCTTGCTGACTCTCAGGGGGGCCAAGGCTAGCCTACTTCCTGAGGCTCTGTCTGAACCAGGCTGGCTGGAGCTTGGCCTTCTGTTGTACTGCCAGGAGGAGAATTCTCGAGTGGATTGAGGGTGGCTGTGTTTGGATTCCTGCCAGAAAAGCCCCAACATCCTGAAGGATCAAGTAGCCACTTGGGGCTTAAGACAGGTGGGGCTGAGCAAGCCAAGTTTGGTCAGTGTGCCTTGCCAAGAAGTTCACCAAGTTCATTTATTGTTGTATTAAAAATTATTCTCAAATAGTGACTAAAAACAAGGAAACTGATTATTTGGGGTTATCGTGGTTTGGATATTAGGTGTCCCCAGAAAGCTCATGTGTGAGACAATGCAAGAAGGTTTAGAGATAAAATGATTGGATTATGAGAGCTTTAACCCAATCAATGAATTAATCTCCTGTAAGTGATTAACTGAGTGGTAACTGAAGGCAGGTAGCGTGTGGCTGGAGGAGGTGGATCCTTGGGGTGGTGCCTTTGGGGTTTATATTTTGTCCTTGATGAGTGGAATTCTCTCTATGCTTGCTGGTGTGAGGACTTTCCTCCTCCACACTCTTCTGCCCTGATGTTCTGCTCATCTCAAGCCCTGAGGAATGGAGAGAGCTATCTATGCTCTGAGACCTCTGAAACACGAGCTCCTCAATAAACTTTGCCTCCTCTGATCATTTTTGGTCTTTTGGTCACAGTGGTGAATAAGCTGACTCGTAGTTCCTATGGATCAGGAACTGGGCTCCAGCTCAGGGTGTCACATGCAGTTAGGGCCAGTCAGCTGCAGCTGGAGCTGACGTGGGGCACAGGGTCCTGGAGCAGCTGGAGGCTGGCCAGCATCTCTTCCTCTCCATCTGGTTGAAGTGCTTTTCCATGTGATCTATTTATCTAGACTCACTCAGGCTTCCCTGCAGCATGGCGGCCTTGGACGTCTTCCTGGAAGCTCAGTGTTAAGTATTTCCAGAGACAAGGCCTGGCAGGAGTTGCATCACTTTTATGATGTAGGCTAGGGAGGTGGCCTAACGTCACATCCACCCATTAGTCCAGTTCAAAAGTCCTGCTCACATTCAAGCAGAGGGAGGAAACCTGGACTCCACCTCTTGGTGGGAAAGTGGCAAGGTTCGAGAAGAGTGTGTAAAACTGGAAAAACTGTTGCAGCCCTTTGAGAAACGCAACTCATTTGTTGTTGTTGTTTTTTAATGTATTGTAACTTCCGTGTTTTGTTCTTCTCTCTTGCTTCTTCAGCATCCTCTACACTACAGTAAGATGGGAAATCTCCATGGAGAGAGAAGACCTAGGACAAGCCCTGGTCATGAAGCCCTAGAGTCAGAATATTTATTACTGGTCCATTCTTTCAGCAAACACTTTCTGAGTGTCAGTTATATGCCAGACACTGTAATCAGCACATCAGTGATCACGACAGACACAGGTCCCTGCTATCATGTGGCTTCTGTTCTTAGTGGAGCACTTAACCATATTCTATGTGCCGGGTTCTGTTTTAAGCACTCTACATGTATGATCTCATTTAATCCATACAATTGTGTGAAGTGACATTTTTATCCCCATTTTATTTTGGCTCAAAGAGGATGAACAATTTGCTCAAGTCATGCAGCAAGCAGGAGACAGAGCAAAAATGTCTTCTCTCAGGTTTGCTGCTTCCAAGATATGGAAGGAAGCTTGCAGGTCACATACTTGACTCCCTTATTTCACATATATGGACTGAGAAGCAGCAAGTGGTGAAATAAATTGCCCAAGATCAAATGATGGGTAATATCAATTCTGGGACTAGAATGTTCCAGAACATGATTGTTTCTATTGTGCCTTAGATTCTTTTGGCAGAGAATTCTGTGATGGAAGGAGACTCAGCTATATCTTCATGCCTCACCCCACTCCCATCCCTTGAGTGATAGTTCCTTTGGGAAAAAGATGGCGTTTGCTGTGCTGTTTTATTCACAGTTGGTGGTCCTTGTCCTGGTCTTTGCGGGTGGGGAGAAGATGCCCTGCTCCTGTCCACGACTGGCATTTGCCAGCCCAGTGCAGCTCCTCCTCTGAAGGTGCATCACCCTCCTGAGTGTCTGCAGGACAAATGCTCCGTGTGGGGTTTTGGGACAGCCTTATCCTGCTCAGTGTTGGTCTCTCTTTTCCTCAGCCCTTGCTGAGCCCAGCTTCCCCAGTGGCAGTGTCTCCTAAGGTTTGCTAAAGAGACTGCAGGGATGCTCTGCTTCTCAAGCAGCCTGAGGGTCCTCGGGGACAGCTACCAGCAGCCTCTAAGCTGCAAGGCACCCATTAGGCAAAAGGAGCAGAGTAGGGAACACCTACCCTCTAAGGGGGGACTGGAGAGCAGAACTTAGAATTTTAGGTTGGAGCAATGTGGTGACGCATGCCTGTAATGCCAGCACTTAGGGAGGCTGAGACAAGGGAATTGCAAGTTCAAAGCCAGCCTCAGCAATGGCAAGGCGGTAAGCATCCCAGTGAGACCCTGTCTCTAAATAAAACACAAAATAGGGCTGGAGATGTGGCTCAGTGGTCGAGTGCCCCTGAGTTCAACCCCCGTTGACAAAAAAAAAAAAAAAAAAAATTTTAGGTTGGTAGTTTCAGAGTTTGGCTATTTTCCTCAGATTTTCCAGAACAGTTCCAATTTCATGCAACATAGTTATTTTTAATAAAGATGACTCATTAAATAAGTAAATGTGATTTAATTTTTATGCTTTTTCTATGATTTTTTATTTAAATAAAGCCACTAATTTTAAAAAGTCCTCAGTACCAAGAGTATTCATTTGAACTTTGGAACTATATTCCCCTTCTTTATAGATCATCCTGACTGGAAAGAAGTGAAAGAGTAAGGTAGCTGGGATCAAGGAAAGAGTTAGTGTTTGGAATTACATACTTTCCCTCTGTAAAAAAGGGTTATCATATACAGTTGCACAAGTTGTGCACTATATTAGACTGAGCACACAAAGAGTCTCCATTTGTACTGAAGACATTACTGATTTGTATGTCTATCACAATTTCATGACAGATGGACAAATATTATTCTGGTATAATAATGTATATATTTATAAGATAAATATTTATAAGATATAAATATAAGATTTATATTTATTAATGTGTAAGATTAAGAAGATTTCAACAAATCACAGCAGCGTGTCCTGAAGGAAGGGTACCTGTTTTAATTTATACAATGGTGTGCTACAGACCACTGGTGACCTGGATTGAACCTCTGGTTCTATGCAATTCATAAGTGTGGAATAAAGAAACCAAGATACAGAGCATACAGGGAAAATGAAGCAGTTGATCACACAGCCTTGATCACCTGGCAGGTCTGTAAATTAATCAGTCTGATAATGCACTGGGTCTCAAGCTTAACTAGACATTAGAACCTTTTGGGGAGATGTTTGGGTCCCACTTCTGGAAATTCTGATTTGACTGGGCTGAGATGTTACCTGGACATTGGAATAATCCAAAGTTCTTCATATGATTCTAAGGAGCAGCTGAAGTTGAGAACCACTGCATTATTGGAGAGGTGACAGCCAGGTAGGCAGGTAGAAGGGTAGGTGGAGGAACACTAGGTGAGAGGGTGCATTGATAGGTGAATAAACAAACAGGCCAAGCGACTGGTCACAGAAGGCCAGGCTTGACATGGTTCTCATGATGCGGCATCTGCTCAAGTCCCCAGACACATTCTTCCTCATGGTGCCCCAACTCCGTGCTCCTCTACTGAATTTCAGGCAGGTCTTCTCCTTGTAACTCTGGCTCTCCCCTTCCCTGTTCTCCTTGATTAGAATGTGCTTCCTTTATCTCAGGACTGTTCTTATAAAGTTCACTTCATTCTGGGAAACCTTCCTGGCTCCTCTAGACCCTAGTTTGGATTCTGCCTCTGCTTTCCCCTGGCTCCTCTCCTTCCCCTCCAGAGCACCCATCACCTGGAATGGCCCTCCGGGTCTGGAGGAGGAGAAGAGGAAAAGCTCAGGTGTTCTTTCCTGGCCCCCTGCTGTGTGGCCTCCTACCGAATCCAGCAGTCCGGACAGTTTGACAGCAATCCCTGCATCATCCTTTGATGGCTCAATACAGAGGACAAGCCCCCTCCCCTTATCTTGCCCTGTAGTCATTGTGTCACTCTGCCACCTGTCAATCCATAGAGTGCTCACTGAGAGTGGCTTTCTCTGCGTCCACTCAGATCAGGATCAGAGACTCTCAACAAGGGCCACAAGGGACAGGGTGGATATTCACATCAGATTCTGCATTGGAAACATCAGCAAATGAATACTTAACTGGCAGTGACTTCCCAGGGTCCCAGCCCAGCTGCCCCCACATTCAAATCTTTTTTGGAAAATTCCCAAAATGCTAGACCTGGGTCCCTTCTCCTGTCCCCTTCCAAGGTCAAGGCAATCTTGTGTGAATGAAGCCTTGCTCTGAAGTCACCAGTGGGGCAGAGGTGGGACCAGTTGGCCAGAAGGCGATATGTCACTCCCAGGATGTCACTGCCTTGGGTGTGGTTACTCCCCAGGCAGCTCTTAATGCTAAGATACATCTGTGAGGGGTACAAGCAGAAAATTATTTGGGAAGATTTGCTCTGAAGATTCAGAATTGAACATTTGTGCATAAGGACATTCTAAAGGTCTGGTGACAGGGTCAGGGGGGGATCATTAACTGAGAGAACAGGGCTACTGCCCTGGACGTTGACTCCACCTCTGTGCTGAAATGGAGAGCTAACCAGAGGTTAACTCCTGCTTTTTTTTTTTTTGGTACCGGGGATTGAACTCTGGGGTACTCGACCACTGAGCTACATCCCCAGCCCTATTTTGTGCTTTATGTAGAGACATGTTCTCTCTGAGTTGCTTAATACCTCACTGTCGTCGCTGAGGCTGGCTTTGAACTTGAGATCCTCCCGTCTCATTCTCCCGAAGTGCTGGGAATATAGGCGTGCGCCACTGCACCCGGCTTGACTCCTGGTTTTTGAACCACTGGTTGGTTTACCTATTTGTCCAGGAAGGAGCAGCAGGAAGCACATGGAAACCCCAGAGCAGGGGTGGCTAATGGCCCTCCTGTTTGAGGTGCTGGGTAGCCCCTAAAACATTAAAGTTCTCAGATTTCACATTAAACAGGAAGGGCGGGAACACTGGGCTTCATTCCCATGGGGAACTGCTAGGAAGCAGCACAGCAGTGGCTGCTCCTTTGGCCCACAGGTCATGTTGCGCCCACAAGGGCATCTGGTGGTCCCTGTGCACCTGGGAGGTGCAGCCAGGACTGTGGAGGAGCGTCAGGACCAGGGCATCCCACCTGACATCACGTTCCATCTGGTGTCTTAGGTTCTGCTTGTCATGTCCTTGCATTTGAGCCCTAGGAGGACTGGGGGCACATCTTACTCATTTTTGTGATCTGAGAGCCTACACAGGCTCTGGTACCGGATGGAGCCTTGATAAATATTCCTGAAACGAATGAACAGAGCAAGGTCTCACTTACAATATAGCTTTGTGCTATTATCTCAGAAATTATTCAGGAGCTTATCTGCTACAGAACCTTAGAAAGTTTTGCTGAAGGAAATTATCTCTTAGATACCACAAAAAGAAAATTACAATAATCCTGGATTTCTTTTCGTACCTAAATCTCAGCAGGTGTCTCTCAGGTGAGGTTCAACGCAGTCCTCTGAAGATGGGAACCGGGGCTTGTTCAGATGGCAGAGCTCTGGTTCAGCACGAGGATCTCATTAGCCAAGGCAAGGTGGTGGGGGCAGGTAGCAGGACACAGCAGGCAGCTGGTGCTGAGCAGGGCGTGTGGGCGCAGGAGCCAGGAGACCTAGAGTCATATCACTTGGACCTTGTGTGACCTTGGACTTGTGCCTCACCTCTTTGAGTCTCAATTGAGAATCACAGACTCCCTTTAAATCACTAAAACAGTTGTTTTTGTAGGCAGTACAAGTACATGGTATAAAATTGAAAACATACAAAGTGAAAAGTCACTTTCCTACTGGTCACTAAAATCACTCAGCTCCCCTCTTGGGAGACAGCCTCTGTTACCAGGTTTTTGTGTATCCTTCCAAAGATATCTTATAAATATGTATATATACATATATATTTATATATGTGTATGTGAATATAGCCACATATGTAAATATATGCAGTGTGTGTGTGTATATATATATATATATAAAATTTTTTTTTTTTTGCTACCAGCAATTGAACCCAAGGGCGCTTAACTACTGAGCCACATCCTCACCCTATTTTTTTATTTTTTTATATAGACACAGAGTCTGGTTAAGTTGCTTAAGATCTGGCTAAGTGGCGGAGGCTGACTTTGAACTCGAGATCCTGCTGCCTCAGACTCCCAAGATGCTGGGATTACAGGCATGCACCACTGCACCCACCTAGCATGTACAAATATTTTCTCTGTTCTCCTATGTCTTCTTTGTTCTCTGAATGCATCTTGAAGATACTTCTATATGAGAAAGAGTGGCCTCATTTTTTAACATCTACACAATATTCCATTGACAAATGTGATATAAACTGGCTTAATAGTTTGCTTCCAACACTGCTAAAATGGATATGATATGCATGCACATTTTGCAGGTATGCATGGGTCTGTGGGATAAATCTCAGTGCTTGGGATTGTTGTCTTTTGGGTCCACTTCCTCTGTTCAGCTCATCAGAGCACCTTTCTAAATCTCTGATGAGATGCTGCCAGATTCATGAGTTACCAATAAAAGACATTTTATTTATTTATTTTTAGTTAATTATTTTATCTATTTGACAATAGAATGCATTTTGACATATAGTAAACAAATGGAGTACAACTTCTCATTGCTCTGGCTGTACATGGTTTGGAGTTACTCCAGCAGTATAGTCATACGTGTATATATGGTAATGATGTCTGTCTCTATCATCCTCCCCATCCTCACCATCCCTCCCCTCCCCTCAATCCACTCTACACAAACCAATGTTCCTTCATTCTTCCCTATCCCCCTGCCCCACTATGGATCAGCATCTGCTTATCAGAGAAAACATTTGGTTTTTGGTTTTTTGGGACTGGCTTATTTCACTTAGCATGATATTCTCTAGTTCCATCCATTTACCTGTAAATGCCATGATTTTATTCTCTTCTAATGCTGAGTAACATTCCATTGTGTATGTATACTGCAGTCTCTTTATCCATTCATCTACTGAAGGGCATCTAGTTTGGTTCCATAGTTTAGCTATTGTGAATTGGGCTGCTATAAACATCAATATGGCTATGTCACTGTACTATGCTGATTTTAAGTCCTTTGGGTATAAACCAAGGAGTGGAATAACTGGGTCAAATGGTGGATCCATTCCAAGGTTTCTGAGGTATCTCCATACTGTTTTCCATAGTGTTTGCACCAATTTGCAGTCCCACCAACAATGTATGAGTATACCATTTCTCCCTCATCCTTGCCAACACTTATTATTGCTTGTATTCTTGAGAATTGCCATTCTGACTGGAGTGAGATGAAATCTAAGAATAGTTTTGATTTGCATTTCTCTAACTGCTAGAGATGTTGAACATTTTTTCATATATTTGATGATTAATTATATCTTTTTCTGAGAAGTGTCTGTTCAGCTCCTTAGCCCATTTATTGATTGGGTTATTTGTTTTTGTGTGTGTGTTAAGTTTTTTGAGTTCTAATAAAAGACATTTTAGAATTAAATTTCTTTTAATAAAAATTTTAACAATTTGTAGAGTTGTTTTGAGGAGGTACTTAGAGTATTTGCCACTGTTCATCTCTCTCCACTTCAGAAAGCTTCAAATCTTCTTTGGTGTCTGCAGCTGGTAGATGCCAGGCTCCCATGTGGCAGCCACACGTGGTGGGATGGCTTCCATATTAGAGCAGTACATTCTTGAGAGCATATTGTTCTGAGCCCAATGAGAGATGCCCTTCTTTTTTTTTTTTGATTTTTTTTTAGTTGATGGATCTTTATTTTATTCATTTATTATTTATATGTGGTGCTGAGGATTGAACCCAGTGCCTCACACATGCTAGGCAAGCGTTCTACCACTGAGCTACAGCCCCAGCCCCTATTTTTATTTTTATGTGGTGCTGAAGATCAAACCCAGTGCCTCCCGCGTGCTAGGCGAGCACGCCACCACTGCGCCATAACCCCAACCCTGAGAGATGCCCTTCTAACACTTTTGTTTTAATGCTAAACACCAATCAAGAATTTCACTTAGGTGAAAGAAATGGATGAAAGCAAATCTTTATTTGGAGTAAAAATACTGACTTATCACTAGTAAAGTGGAAAATGACTTTGTTTCTCAATTTCTAGGTAGTCAAGGAGCAAATGCCATCATAAATTGAAAAAGAGCCAGTTAGAGGGTCTTATATAGTACTTTCAATGACTTCTAATCTCTTCCTCATAATTGTGCCAGGCCACCTCCTTTATTATTCTGCAGAAGGACTTTTTTTGTTCCCCATGTAGTGACAGGGACTTTACCTGTGACATTCCAATTTTTTAAAAAAATTCTCTTTTGTGTTACTTCTCAATTTCTTTACAAAGAAGAATACCATCCAGTGGTGATAGGGACATAGGATAGGTGGGGACGTGGTGGTGCCAAGCTGTCCGCATCAGGACCAGGGCTCTCTCAGAGATCCTCAGGCTCCCTTTGGGGCTTTGCTTCCATTGGCCTGAGGCAGGTGATCAGTGATGAGGAGTCCTAAAGCAAGCTCATGCTTTTAGGGTTCTTACATCCTTTCTGAAATAGAGGAGTTGGGTATCCTCAGCCTCACATGCAAAAGACTAATAATTTTCAAGAATAAGTATTATAATTTTGCAATTTAAAATATTTTTTAGTCTTGATACAAATGATTGCCTGGGGTTGTGTTTTTTTTTTTAAATATTGAAATGATTTAAATATTTAAGTTCCAGCCCTTATAGTGAGCTATTTTTATATTGATTTTTATATGTGCCCAAAATGGTATTAATAGCAAGCAGGGGAAGAAAGAATGGGCCTGTTGACACTGCATTAAGTCCAAGTTCACTGTTACTATGTCTGTAATGGCAGCACAAATATGCCCAATGCTGGTGAAATGATACCTCAAAATGTTTTTCTTCTAATGGCAGGGCAGTTTGGAAAAGGTGGGTCTAAAATTAGAAACCTCTTCCCAGATGTAGAAATGGGAAGGGGTTGGCTGTCAGAGCGGTGACTGTTGATGTTGGCTACACATTGGAATCCTGCGGAGGGCTTTCAATCTCCAGATGCCCAGACTCCACCCTAGACTAGAATTCCAGGGGAGGGGGAGACCTGAGTGAGAAGGACTGTGTGGGAGAGAAAGATACCGCCTCTGCGGTCTCCATGCCCCCAGCCCTGGGCGAGATGGACAAGAGGAGAACAGAAGTGAAAAAGAGGAAGAACTAGAGGCTTTAAAGCATGGTGACAATATGTCCCAGGAAGCACAGGAGCCCAGGACTCGCTGGTGGCCTTGTACCCGAGGGAGCTGGAAATACAAGAAATGGTCTGGGCTGTGGGCATTTAGGTAGACCCAGCCTTCTCCAGGTTTCCTTTTTATAAAATATACATATTTATACTTATGCTTATTTATTTTAAATTGTTTTTATTTGTTTCTTTATTATGTATAAATATATGTTTTATATATTTTTATATTCCATATAAAACAATAAATTGATAAAAAAAAAGATGTCAGCTATGAAGGGCTCTAATTTATTCTAGTTTAGGTGAAAATGAGGCCAGAGAGCAACGTTTCCCTGACAGATGTTTCCCTGATGGGGCCTGATGTCTTATTCTGAAAATGTGGTACTGAGTGACCTCTTTACAGGTAGGTCTGACCTCTTCTTCAACACACACACACACACACACACCCAGTGCCAGCAGAATAGAGACAGGTCTGCTCCTTCCTGAAAGTTTAGTTTTGGTCACAGTCCTTTTCCTCATGTAGACCCCCACTCTGACCCTCTTATCTTCCGCCTCATGTTTAAAGCCAACTATGTACATTCTGACATGTGTGCCTACCATATAGAAAATCAAGATGTCCTTCACCTGCAGTTAATTAACACTCCCTGCCCTGGACGTGGTCAGGTAGACGGATGATGAATCCATCCTGGGGCTGCTGTGCTTAGCCCTGTTAGGCTGAGCTTCTGCAGCCTTTACCAACACATCCAGGTGGAGGGCGTGTTTCCCCCATGTCCTTGCTAGCATTTATTATTATTTGTATTTTTGAGGCTGCCATTCTAACTGGAGTGAGTTAACATTTTAATGTACTTTTGATTTGCATTTCTCCAATTGCTAAAGATGTTGAGCATTGTTTCATACATTTGTTGGCCATTTGAATTCATTCTTTTGAGAAAATTGTTAGGTAGGGGTTCAGAGACACCAAGATGGCAGAAGCAGAGTATAAGAAGGATGCCACCAGAGGAAAAGACAGAGAGACCAGTCATGTCCCCGTTTATGGTAAGTCACAACTGCTGCCATAGTTTTGTTATTTTAAAATGACCAATGGGGTAAATTAGACATTATTCTAATTAGGTTTTCTAAAGTAAACAATGGGGGAAAGTTGGACAATATTCTAATCAGGTATCATAAGGTAATCAATGAGGGCAAATGGAGTAAGGTCTCAGTCAGGTCTGTATAGGGAAGAGGGCAGCTTACAACTCAGCATAGAAGACATCAGTTTCCAAACTTCTCTATCTTGCTCGGCCCACTTCTTCTGCCTTACAGAATGTGACTTCCACCTTCACTTTCAATAAATCTCTACTTTGCCTGTTACTTGTGTGGGTCTTGCTCAATTCTTTATTCGAGACGCCAAGGACCTAGACCCCAACTAGCAGCCCTGACAATTAAAAAATGTCCATTTTTCATTTTCCCATTTACTTACTGGGCTTTTTTTTTCTTGGTGTTTTTTGAGTTTTTTAATATATTCTGGACATTAATCCTCTGTCAGAAGAGTAGCTGGCAAAGATTTTCTCCCATTCTGTAAGCTCTCTCTTTATACTCTTACTTGTTTCCTTTGGGTACAAAAGCTTTTAAATTTGATACCATACCTTTTATTAATTCTTAGTATTGTATCCTTGGCTTTAGGGGTCCTATTGAGGAAGTCAATGCCTAAATGATCAAGTGTTGACCCTATGTTTTCTAACAGTTGCAGAGTTTCTGGTCTAACTCCTACGTCTTTTGTGTGTGTGTGTATGTGTGTGTGTGTGTGTGTGTGTGTGTGTGTGTGTTGGAGGACAGGGATTACCGGGGATTGAACTCGACCACTGAGCTACATTTCCAGCCCTATTTAGCGACTGGGACTCATTGACTTGCTTAGTGCCTCCGCTTTGCTGAGGCTGGCTTTGAACTTGTGATCCTCTTGCCTGAGCCTCCCAAGCCACTGAAATTACAGGCATGCCCCACCACACCTGGCTAACTCCTATGTTTTTGAGCCACTTTGAGTTGACTTTTGTGCAGGGTGAGAGACAGTGACCTAATTTCATTCTTCTACATGTGGATATTCAATTTTCCTAGCACTATTTGTTAAAAAGGATGTCACTTATCCAGAGATTTTTTTGGCACCTTTGTCAAGCGTTGGCTCATTAGCAAACACATCAAAGGTCTATTTTTTTGTACTGGGATTGAACCCAGGGGCGCTTAACCACTGAGCCACATCCCCAGCTCTTTTTATATTTTATTTTGAGACAGGGTCTTGCTAAGTTGCTTACATCCTTGCTAAGTTGCTGAGGCTGGCTTGGAACTCTCAATCCTCTTGCCTTAGCCTCCCAAACTGCTGTGATTACAGGTGTCTGCCACCATGCCTGGCCACATCAATGTTCTTGAGGTTCCTTGGATATACCAAGTTTATTCTTGCTTCATGGTCTTTGCTTTTTCTGTTCCTAGGCCTAGAACACATTTCCTTGAGATCAGGATATGGCTGGATCTTTCTCATTCACTTCATCTGAGCTCAAATGGCACCTCCTCAATCAGACTTTGCAGATAATAAAAGGTAGGCAATTTGCATGTCTTTCTATTTTCTTCTGGCCTCTGATGATTTCTCAGTCTCTCCTTGTTTTTCATAACATTGACAGGATTATGGAATCCTGGCCAGGCATCCTGTAGAATGTCTCTCAATCTGGATTTGTCTGACTTTTTCTCATGATGAGACTGGGGTTGAGGGTTTCTGGAACGAATGTCACAGAGGTGAATTGCCTTCTCTTGGTATATCTGGACTGCTGGGCTTTCCTTCAGATGCACAATGTTTTTCTATAGAGATCCAAATGCCTTCAGAGGCCATACAGGTAATGTAAATGAAGAGTGAAAAAGTGCAGGATATAACAGCACAAGTCAACAGAGGGCGGTGGCAAGCCCAAAGGGCCTGCCTAACCCAAAGGCAGGAGAACTCATTTTGTGTTCCCAAGAACACTCTGCTGGCCAACCCAAACATTCTCCAGTGGAATTTGGCTCAGGCTGCTCTGCAGGGGGTGGGTTGAGAGGTGTCTCCTACTATAACCTTAAGCAGAGCCATATAAGCTCCTACAGACTCTGCTGATGTCAGCTGCTTTCAATCTGAATGCAGCTCTGTAAATATTTTCTTGGCAGATCTGAAGGAGGAGGGCCTTCCCTTGGAAGCCAAGAGCTCAGAATCCAAGCAGGGTTTTACTTGCCAGCACTACTATAGTTGAGCTCACCTGAGGCTTCGATGCCGGAACCCACACTCTTACCAACCTTCCATGATTATAATGGCTCATCTGTTGGCCTTCTATGAATGGGTTATTTTACATTGTTACACATGCATTGACATATCAATCAGAATAGGCTAGGTTATGCTGCAGTAAAAAGCGAAAAATCCCAAGTTTCAGTGGTGTAACACAAGTTTTGTCACCGGCTAAGTGGGTTCTAGAGCTCATGCAGAATAGAAATCAAATACAGCAAACAAAAAGAGGGCTAGAAGAACAATTTAGTCTCTTGATTAATACAGCAAGGTGGCTCCCCCAAAGGTAGAGCAAGAGAAGATAAAGGGGTGATATATGTACACATATATATAATCATTATTATTATAATAAATATATAAAATCAATTTCATATATATGTGAAATTAACATATTTATCATATTTAAAAGCTATGAGACAATCTCTTACTGTACTTGCATCAATTTGTACATGGTCAAAAATGTTCACACATGATTCAAAATATACCTAAAATTGTCCATTTCCTGGGCCTCTTTTAACATGGAGATGTATTTAAATGAGGGTCCCAGTTACTTTGGTCAAGGGGTTGTGGTTAGATCTGTTGCATGGTTTTGATGTTTTCTTGTTTCTCTTGAACAATAGGTGTGGTTGGAGAGGCCTTTCTACCACTCACCTTAACGTTTGTAGCAAACAGTGCTTTTCTCTTTGTAGCAAACAGTTGAACCATCTTCAACTTCAACTTTAACCCCATACTCCTGTTCCTGCTAATTATTTTAAGAATAAACTTAAAATAATTAAATGTCACCAATTTTTAGCCCTATACTCCTGCCTTAGTTTAGATTTTGCTAGGATGATCATCCTTTTTTGAATCACACCTATTGTCCCTTTAGCTCTCAAAATTGTCCAGTTTGGAATACTAGTTCTCAATTGTGCTATGTGTCCATAGCAGGTCAGAAGAAAGGCTTGGCATCCTCTAAATCCTCAACGTTTCAAGTGGTAGAGTGTTCTAGTCAGCTTTTTCACTGCTGTGACTAAAGGATCTAACAAGCACAACTGTAGGGGAGGAAAAGTTTATTTGAGGGCTCACGGTTTCAGAGGTCTTAATCCAGAGAAGGCCTGCCCTATTACTCAGAGCCCAAGGTGAGGCGGGAGAGTGTGGCTCAGCTCATATCACAGTGATCATGAAGCAGAGAGACTCCAGCTTCAGATACAAAATAAATACCCCCATAGCTACACTCCCAATTAACCACTTCCTCCAGCCATACCCCATGTGCCTCTAGTTACCACTCAGTTAATCGCATAAGGGATTAATTCAGTGATTGGGTTAAGACTCTCACAATCTGATCATTTCTCCTCTGAAACTTCTTGCATTGTCTCACACATGAACTTTTGGGGGGCACCTCACATCCAAACCATAACATAGAGGCATCATCTTAAGATACATTTTCATCATTTCCACAGTAGAAAGGGGATATGGCAAATGGCACACCAACTTGTAAAGTTTCCACTCAGAACTTTGACTGAAGCTAATTATGTGACCACATCTAACTTCCAAGAGAGAGGTGAAATGCAAGGTCTAGAAAACGAAATCCAGAAACAATTTGTGGTTATCATTAATGACCACACAACTTAGGACACTTTTTTAAATGTTATATTAAAAAACCATCAAAACCATGAAGGTATTTAGAAACCATCAATGAAGATGCCATTTATAAATGCTTCATCTGATTTTGTCAGTGTGATGATTAATTCCATGTGTCAATTTGACTGAACTATGGAATGCTCAGAAGCTGGTAAAACATTGTTTCTTGCTGTGTCTGTGACGGTGCTTCCAAAAGATATTAACATTTGAATCAGTGGGCTGAGTAAAGAAGATCCATGGTCACCGAAGTGTTTGTACATCGTCTAATATTTTGAGCACCTGAATGGAACAAAAAGATGGAAGAAAGTTGAATTCATTCACTCTGAGCTGGGACATCCAGAGTCTCCTTTTCTTGGATATCAGTTGCTGCTTGCTTTCAGGCCTTTGGACTTGGATTGAATTATACCACTGGGTTTCCTGTTTTTTCACATACAGATGAAAGATTATGGAACTCCTAATCATATGAAACAATTTCAATAATCAACTCTCTTATCTCTATCTATCTGTCTATCTATCTATCTATCATCAATCATTTATCAGTTTCCTGTTGGTTCTGTTTCTCTGGAGAACCCTGACTGATTGTTGTGAATTTTTAATTAAATAGTTCTCCAGACCATAACAATTCATGCTTCCTTCTCTCAACAAACTCACTGAACACTGGGAGATGGGACACTATCTATCTGTGGCCTTGAGTTTGGGTTCACTCTTTTCTACCTGTATCTCACTTGTGATCCCTCCCCGCATTTATACTTTTTACCATGTCTTGCTTTCCTCTAATCCTTAATAGTAGTTAGCTCTTTTGCCCATGCCCTTTCTCCTTGGCCATGACTCTTCAGGCAGATACATTATTTTCAAATTTCTCCCAGCCCCACAAAGTCTTGTTCTTCAATTTGAGATTTTACCCTCAATGTTGTATATACAGTTTACCTAAACCATTTTATAAAATGTGTTTTAGTAAATGAGAGGTAAGTTACTCATGGGGCAATTGCTGTTAAACTTTGTGCAGGAAACAAATGTATTAGTATTCAGACCACATAAAGTTTGAGCCCTTCTGCTGCCCACTGCTCAAGTCAGACCACCTCTGGAGTGCTCTCTGGTCAGCAGTGACCCCTGTTGAAAAGGGTTCTTTTCTTTCTTTCTTTCTTGTTTTTTTTTTTGGTACTGGAGATTGAACTCTGGGGCACTCGACCACTGAGCCACATCCCCAGCCCTATTTTGTGTTTTATGTAGAGACAGGGTCTCACTGAATTGCTTAGCGCCTCACTGTTGCTGGCAGTGATTTTGAACTCGCGATTCTCCTGTCTCAGCCTCCCGAAGTGCTAGGATTACAGGGTTCCTTTCAGTGGATCAGGAGGGATAGAGAAGAGTAGAAGAAATGTGGTGTCAGTAGGAAAGGAAATATGCAGGGGACCAGCAGGGACTGTGAGGGTAAAGGCAAACACTAGGCCTTAGCACGGTCCCTGCCGCTGCAGATTTGAAGTGTGCAACAGAATGCTGGACCTGTATTAACACTTGAGGGTAGCACTGCCACTCCTGTGGCTTTTATTTCCACTTACTGTAATTGTCATTGCTTCTTTGAAGGAGTCTTGTGATTTTACTCAGTTTGATTGTTGTCCAAGGTAAAAAGAAAAGGGAAGGACCTTTCAAAGACACACTGGAAAATATATTTATTGCTAATTCCAGAAGTCAATGATGATGAATGGCTTTTGCAGAACACTTGTCTGAGCTGTCTATTAAAGATACATCGTGAGACATGCACTTTGCCTGACGTAGAACCATAATCTGATCCACAGAATTTGTTTTGCAAAACCTGGAGGAAGATTTTACATTACTAATGAGAGAGGAACTCCTTATCTCAATTATTTATGACCTCCAACAACTATGCTAATTTATGGTTATATCCTTTCACAGTTGCTGGGCAAGGCCAACTTAGACACTCAGAAGCCAGAAAACTGTCCAGAGCAGTTAGGCAATGGAAGCCATTACAAACACAGACATGCATTTTTCTCAGTAGGTTGTTCATTTGCTGCTGTGGTTTAAATGCTAAGTGTGTAAATAAAAGAAAAACAGGATGACATAAAAACGATATCCTATAATGAAAGAAGTTTCTAAGCAATAAAGATCCATCTAACATACCATGGTCTCATAAACTTGGGAGCTGATCACCTTATTTCCTAGAATCCTAAGCAAATATAGAATGATGTAAAATTTGAATGTGTCATTGGAAAAATGAACAAAAATCCATAAACAGGAAAATAAGAATCTCTGTTTTGCACTTTGGCCATTCCCCTAGTCAATCAGTTCTTTTATTAAGCCTAGTGTGTAGGAGCAAAATGAAAAAAATAGAAATATTTCTTTCTCAGTCTCAAAGGGGCAATGCTATCAAAAGGCAAAATAGAGCCGGGCACGGTGGCGCACATCTGTAATCCCAGCACTTAGGGAGGCTGAGACAGAAGAATGGCGAGTTCCAAGCCAGCCTCAGCAAGGGCGAGGTGCTAAGCAACTCAGTGAGACCCTGTCTCTACATAAAACACAAAATAGGGCTGGGGATGTGGCTCAGTGGTCGAGTGCCCCTGAGTTCAATCCCCGGTACCAAAAAAAAAAAGGCAAAATGGAGGACAAGAATCAGAAAAAATGGAAAGAAGTCTTAAAGCCTACCTTGTGGCTAGCTTGTCTAGCTTCTTTTCTTTTCTTTTCCTTTCTTTTCCTCTCCTCCCTTTCTCCTTGCCTCCTTCCTCCTCCCTGCCTCCCTCCCTCCTTCCCTCTCTGTCTCTCTCTCTCTTTCTTTCTTTCTATACTGGTGATTGAACCCAGAAATGCTTAACCCCTGAGCCATATCCCCAGACTTTTTTATTTTTTATTTTGAGACAGGCTCTCACTAAGTTGTTAGGGCCTCACTAAGTTGCTGAGGCTGATCTCAAACCTGCATTCCTCCTGCCTTAGCCTCCTGAGGCTAGTCTAGTTTCCAACTATTGGATAACTAAGAGTTGCCTGCAGAGAAGCACAAGTGGGACATCTAAGTCAATCAAATTCCCTCCCTTCATGTTTTGTTTTTCTCTGACTTTGAAGGCCTCTAATCCTCTGCCCATCATTATATATGGAGTGTTTCATGTTCTCATTGGCTTTCTTCCCTTCCCACATACCATTTTCTTCTTTGTTAATCATTGATACTTCCACAACTTGAACTATCACTCACAGTCAGATGATCACTCAAAAGTGATGCCTTCCATTCTAATGCTTATTTAAGCTCCATACTTACCTATATACCGACCCTCCTTCCTTCTTTATACTAGCAATTGAACCCAGGACTTTGCACATGCTAAACAAGCACTCTGCCACTGAGCTACGTCTGTAGCCCCAGACTCATATTTCTAACACTGTGCTGGATAATTCCACTTGGTCATTCAATAGATATCGTAACCTCACCATCTAGGCAAGGGTGCCTGGTCTTTAAGGGAACATCATAAGCCATGGCCAATGTTTATGGAGCTGGGGTGGGAGATCCATGAAACAATGTTTTGTAGAAAAGCTGGTTCAAACCACACAGATTATTCAAATTGCTGATCATTTTGAAAGAGCTGAGCAGAGACAAGGAATCTGGCTACAAGACTCCATGAGAAAAGCAGAAAACCCAGATAAACATGAGAAAGCTTATAGTGAGTGTGTAAGGCAGAACTCTGAGAGATTTGTCAAGGTGAAGAAGGTATCTGTGATGCTCCCACTGGACCTTTAAGCAGTCACAGAATCTGCATCTTTACCTCAGTAGATTTGTTAAGGGAAAACTTCTGAGATGTCTTCAAGTTTAATTACAAGGCTCAGACAATGGGATGTGGGGAGGAGAGAGGAAGAAGTTAAGTGATTAACAGCTACAGGTCAAAAACCACAAAACACCATTTCACCTTCCTGAATGTATGTTCAGACCTTAACCCAAATCCCACGCTGACCTCCTAGGCTCTGCCACATCTTGCTTACCACCCTGAACAATTCAGAAGCAAGAATTATTTCTTCTAATGAACTGCCCTCCTATCCCAAAGCTTTATTCACTTCCTATAATTCCTCCATTCTTAGGTATAGCCAAAGTAGAATCAATGTAAACAACTTGTACAAATTTTCATTATAAAAATATTCTTATTTTTTTTCTAGCCCTGTTGCTGGAATTTATAGAAACTTGTCCCAGGACCTGGTCATTTTTCTGCCTGGCATCTATAATGGCTCAATAAACCCTTTTACTTCAGAAATCCCATGGTTCAAGAGCTTTGGTTTAACAGATTGGTCAGAAGTGGAACAGGAACTAAGATGGATCAATGAAACTCTTTCCAGACTTTTAGACTTAGAATCAAGAAAGAACAAAACTAATCTCTCCAACAGCTGAATGCTCTGCCACCGCAGTAAAGGATGTCAATAGGAAAAGAGAAAAAGCAGGGTGCATTTACCTGAGACTGAAAAGAGTTTTGGGGAGCATTTAATCCCTGGGTCCAGTTGACTATATTACCATCCTTTGTAATACTTTGTTTCACCATAATATAACATCAGTAAAATCCATCCCTAGAAGAAGTCTTGTTCAAGTTCATGATTGCACTCAGAAGGGTTTTAATGAGGACAACCACCAAATCCTTCTGAAATTCTTGAATGACTAAGTCACCTGTTTCTGTTTTTCCATTATCTCTGCTGGATGACGTTTCCCTGAAGGAACAGTGGCATCTCACTTATCTTAATGCCCCTTCCTACCTACCACATCCTGGCAGAGAGGGTACCAAGAAAGCATGCCTTGGGATGACTTCCTGCTGCACAGCCCAGTGGCCCATCTGTGTTTGATTAGCACTTTGATTCAAAGGTGTGTTTTATCACCAGTGACTTAACCAGGATATAAGAGCCAGAGTGTGACCTGGGAGGTCTAAAAGCCTTCATTTGTCACATTTGATTCCCATTTCTCACCACTCCTTGTCCATGCTAAAATGATGAGGCTCTTTCCTCTTAATCAGCCATTTCTCTCCAATAGTCTGTTTTCTTAGATAAGACTGAAAATAATTGTTCACATAGAACAACAGACTGACGTGTCCTCTCAGCATGTACCTGCAGAGAAGACAGGAAGTATGGGGCCAACAGGAAGGCCAGAGTGTTGCAGGCAGGGTGGCCTCTTGGAAAAACTGTCAGAAAGATCCATCTTACATCAAGGCCTTGTGTCAGCCCCCTGCCTTCTATTGACTGAAAGGCTGGGTTTGTCCTGTGCTCTTCTCTGACACTCCCTTCTCTTCTATTTCATTCCAGGGCATTCAAGCCAATAATTTGTTTTGGAAATGCTATCATTTGTTAGCATAGCTTTTATCTCAGTTGGATACCTTTCCTATTTCCCTGCTTTCCTTTCAAGGAGGCAGAGCCAACACTTGACTCTGGCAGTTTATTCAACACACCCCTGTTGTTAGATGAAGCTAAAGAAATTTTGATTAACAAGCCTGCCCAGGACTCCAACCATGGTCGAAGGTACGCATCTGGCACCCTCTGAAGCCTGGCCTAGAGATGAAGTGAATGGAGCTTCTGTTTTGAATACTGACCTGGTAAATAAACCCCAGTGAGATGGGGACCAGAGGGTGCTCTGCTTGAGTCTGTAACTGCCCTTAGGAAGGTTGTTCCTGTGTTAATAGCAGGGTCCTGATTAGAGTTCTGAGATTCCTGTGCCGCTCAGGGCTGTTTCTGAGGATGCTAAGTCAATCGTCCCAAGCAATGCAGAGTTCTTCACTGGGAATTCTGGAGTCTGGACGATGAGGAAGAAACAAAAGGAAATCAAGAATACAGATATGGGATAATAGGAAAGAAGTACCTGCTAATTGGCAAAATGTAAGACTGTTAGAAATAAATTGATCATGACCTTCTAAAACTTTGTATTTGAATAGTGCCCTATAATTTTTTTAAGTTTTTTTTTTTTTTTTGTCTCCAGGTATGGTGGCTGACACCTGTAATCTCAGTTACTCTGGAGGCTGAGGCAGAAAGATTGAAAGTTCAAGGCGAGCCTGGGCAATTTAGCAAGACTCTGTCTCAAAATAAAATTTAAAAAGGGAAAAGGAGGGCTGGGGTTGTGGCTTAGTGGTAGAGTAGTTGCCTAGCATGTGCTAGGTTCAATCCTCAGTGCCACATAAAAAACTAAATACATAATTAAAAAGGGAAGGGGATATAACTCAGTGGTAGAGCATTTGACATTTGAGTAGCATGTGGGATGCCCTGGGTTCAGTCTCAGTATTACACACACACATTAGTTTTTCAAATTACTTTTATAATTACTAACACACTTATAATTATTAACACACTAAAACTTGGGGAGGGGGGTTGGGGAGACCATGATGTAATGGCACTAATAATCTATTATGCCCTAGAAGACTGGGACCATTAGCCCAGTTCATTATAGCTAGAAGGGTGAGAATCTAAGCATTAAAAATGAAAACCTAGAACATTATAAGAACTGGATTGAAAATATGGAAAATTAATCTTAGCATCTAGATGGGGAAGGAGGAAAAGCTTTACTGACCAAAAAAACCCAAGAAGCCCTTACAAAAGTCTAACAGATTTGACTGTATCAAACCTTTAAAAGAATTTGGTTCTCTTCCATGTTTGAAACTTTCATCAGAGGTCTGGGGACTCTTGCCTATTTGCTTATGATTCTGAATGAAAGAAAGGGATAATTGGAAACTGTGTACATAGGGTTTATTGACTCTAACCTTCACTGTTAGATGAACTGAGTGAGCCATTTACTGAGCAGGTCCAAGTGTCGGTGTATTAGTTTCTTATTGCTGTTATAACAAATTAGCACAAATTTAGTAGCTTAAAACGACATAAAATTATATTCTAGACATGGAGGGTAGAAGTCCTAAATAAGTTTCCTTGGGCTAAAGTTAAGATGCCTCCAAGGTTTGGTTCCTTTCTGGAGACTCTGAGGGGAAATGTGTTTTCTTATCTTTTCCAGCTTCCACGGGCTGTGCTTCTTGGCTCCTGCCCCCTTTCTTCCCTTTTCAAAGTCAGCAATGGCAGGCCAAGCCTCTTCTCCCATCACATTGCTCCAACACAGACTCTCTACATCTCTCTGACACATTTAAGGACTTTCGTGATTGCATTGGCCATGTGGATAACCCGGGATAATCTATTTTAAAGCCCACTGATTAACAACTTGAATTCCCCTACACTCTGTAACCTAATTTGTTCTAGGGATTAGGGCCTAGACAACTTTGGCAGGCCTTTATTCTGCCTACCAAAAAAAAGTGCGTATACACTCCTATGTATATAAATGCATAGAAAAAGAACGAAAGGGCCTATGCCTAACTACCTAGCAAATTAAACAGCTAACAGCAGTTGCTTTGAAGAAAAAGAATGGAAATGGGAGACAAATAAGGGAGAATGATTGCGTTTTACCTGAGAATTGTCCCATTTACTTTGGAGCAACATGCTTGAAACAAAGACTTCTAAATATACTAATAAAAACCATTAAATTGTAGTTACTTATATGTGACATTGTAATGTACGATCTCCATTTTCTAAGATAGTATACTTAATAGGTTCAGTTATAGAATTACTGAGTGCTCCAAGTGTAACTGAGAATAACAATAGGTTTTAGAGGTATGAGCAGATTTTCTTTTTAAAAACCTTCCTCTGATTTGTTGATGTGATGGTAAAAATGTGAGGTGTATAGTATGCTGTCTTGCTGTCTCTGGGAAACACACTTGTGACAGACGCATGATAGGTATGTGTGGCATGAGGCCCACGTGGGAGTTTACAGAAAGCTGACATATTTTCTGTCACGTTCTTCTACCTTGATTACTGCTCCTTAGTTTTCTCATCAGGTGCATCTATTTCATGAAGCTGTTGGCATGTCGCTCCTGGTTCTCAGTACGCCTGCCTCTTTGTCTTCATAGTCTGATGATTTCATCTTGCCTATCAGCCCATTTGCCCCTCGCTAAAGCTCTTCTTTGATTTTTCAGTTATTTCCACATCCTCAAGTCATTTGAACTTTTGATTAAATAAACACACAAAGTACTTGCATAAAGAGATGCTCACAGATGAATTTAATTACCAAAAATGCTTTTATAGCCTACTTCAAAAACAAGTGACATAAGTTTAAGATTACCCTTAAAGAAATTCTGAGCTTACTTTTAAAAATGGAACCTTTACACACATACTTCTTTCAAGGACGAGCAACCTCATGCCTATCAAGGTAAACACTTATAAATTTATAGACATGGTTTTCATATCACCACAGAATGTTGTTAGCTAATTCACTGGCTGGAGTGATCCACATGAAAATCCACATTAGGCTACACCCAATGTGACTCTTTGTTGTTGTTGTTCTAATTAATTATACCTGACAGAAGAATGCACTTTGACACATCATACATAAATGGAGTATAACTTCTCATTCTTCTGGTTGTACAAGATGAAGAATCACAATGGTCATGTATTCATATAAGCACATAGGGTAATAATGTCCTATTCATTATTTTTTTTAATTTAATTTTATTTTTTTATTAGTTTATTTAATTGCATTTCAAGTCATAACACATATATAGAGCTCACTTTTTCCTTTTCTCTGGTTGCAAACCAGATAAAGTCACACCAATTGTGTCTTCATACATGCACCAAGGGTAGTGATGACGATCTCAATCAACCATCTTTACTATTCCCGTTCCCCTTTCCCACCCCCCACCTCCCCCATGCCACATCCAGTGTTCCTCCATTTCTCTTATGTTTCCCATTCCCACCTCCTTTATTTATCAGCATCCACTAATCAGAACATTCGGCATTTGGTTTTTTGGGATTGGCTTACTTCATTTAGCATAATGCTTTCCAATTCCATCCATTTGCCTGCAAATGCCATAATTTTATTCTCTTTTATTGCTGAATAATATTCCATTGTGTATATGTACCACAGTTTCTTTATCCATTCATCTATTGAAGGAATGTCCTATTCATTCTATTATCGCTCCGTCCCCCCATGCCCCCTCCCTTCCCTTCACTCCCCTTTGCCTAATCCAGAGTAACTATTCTTTCCTAGCTGCTGCCCTTATTTGGAATTAGCATCTGCATATCATAAAAAAACATTTGGCCTTTGGTTTTCTGGAATTGGCTTAGTTTGCTTAGCATGATATTTTCCAGCTGCATTCATTTACTGGCAAATGCCATCATTTCATTCTTCTTTGAGGCTGTGTAATATTTCATTATGTATATATACCATATTTTCTTTATCCATTCATCTGTTGAAGGGCATCTAGGTTGGTTCCATAGTTTAGATATTGTGAGTCGGGCTGCTGTGTGACTCTTTTATTTGTGATGTCTTTAAGAGAAAAAGATTCCTACTTAGAGAAGAATTAGTTTGGAATGAGTGATAGAAATGGAGCCGAATGGCTGCCCAACACATGGAGGCTGAGAAGTGGGGGAATGGAGGTCTGGTTGGCTCAGTTTGTGGAGGGAAGAGTGTACCATGGGGAGAAGTATGCCATCATGTGTACCCAAGAGTTTACTATGGATGGCTGGGTTCCAAAAGCAACTGTCCATGAGGGCATGAGAGAAGCATACACTTTCTTATGATAGAGTCTCTTTCAAGGTACAGTATTCCAAAGAATAAACCTAGCTTTGGTTTTGAATTATCTGCCCACATCTAAAAAAAAAAAAAAAAACCCAAAAGCCAAAAAACACAAAAATCACATCATTGTTACTGATATTGGGGAATTGCATTTTTTTTTTTTCTTTAAACTCAAAGGCTACTTTGGCTTTGATTTCAATTCTGACAGTGCTGTGGAAGCTCCCATTTGACCTCCAGCCCCACATTTGCAGAGACCTCCGTTCTTGTCTGCTACCTTCAGGGCTCTTTTAAGTTCAATCTTTGACATGCTTTGACCACTATAAGTTTGACATTATTATTCAGATCTTTTATTATTTTGTATTTGACTTTTCCAATTGATCACTTAAGACTCTGATAATCTCAAATCCATTACAGAATGTTCTGCACTCTGCATCTATTGACCAAAGGTGGCTTGAGGTATCTCAGCATTGGTCGGAGTCTACACAGCAGGCAAATGAACTGAGAAAGAAATCTGCTTTTCTACCCAGCTGTACTCTTATAAAACATGACATTCAAAGAATAGATGTAAGAACACTATAGTTAAACACACTACTCTCACAGAGTCAGAATTACAGAAATAAACAACTACACGTCTTTTTAACATGTTATTCCCTAAGCCTCGTTAGTTATGGTTGCTCTCATAGTGCTGTGATTTTAGTCTCCTTGTTGCCATTCATTAAATAGAGGGAGAACTGTGAGTAGAGTGAGGAAAATAGCACCCCCACCTCCCCACCCCTCCCAGGGGTGCCTCCACAAAACAAAACCAGAAAAAGTAACACTGGAGTCACACTCCATTCACACAGCAGTATAAACACCTTATTTTCAATAAGGAAAGGTGTTTTGATCCTTTTCTCCTTCCCAGCTCCTCCCCAGGACCCCAGATGGTGTTAGCAACCACTCCCACCATTTGTAATGAGTTCTCAGAATTTCCAGAAAATCCATTCAACCACCTTTGGTGTCAAAGCATAACATTTTAATCTTTCTTCCTATTTGTTTTTAAGTGTTATTTTAGAGTTGTGTAAAGGGTTTGGTTTTGTGTTGTTTTAACAGCACCTCATCCTCATCATCTGGTCATCTTGTGCT
>CM053409.1:35358556-35578191 GCA_028644305.1 Xerus rutilus
GCTGGGGATGTGGCTCAGTGGTTGAGTGCCCCTGAGTTCAATCCCTGGTACCAAAAAAAAGTTCATTACTGTTGGCATGCAAAAGGCAAAAGAAACAGGGTGAAGATGACAGCGTGTCAGATCACATTCTAACTGCTCTATATTGATTTGTCACTCAATTTCTACATCGACACTATGAGGGCGCTACAAGTGGCCCCATTTTATAGATGAGGAAATTGAGGCTTGCCTTGCTCAAGGTAACTGACCTGGCAGATGGCTGAAATTGAGGTTGGACCCTTCTGAAGCAGTGCCATTGTTATTAAATATACAAAGCTGCCTCCTCCATGTTTACATTACACCCAGTTCACAAACTTTCTGTTTTTGTCCTTACCAGGTAGCTGCCAAAATACTTGTTTTTAATCAAAATTTTATTTTAGTTTTAATCCACAAGGTCAGCAAAGATAGCCATGGTGGTTAAACAGGGTACACATACCTGTCATCCTGGTACTCAAAAGGCTGAGGCAGGAGGGTTGAGGGTTCAGGGACAGCTTGGGCAACTTAGGTTGAATCCTGTCTCAAAATTTAAAATTGTGTCTCAGTGGTAAAGCACTTGCCTAGCATGTGTGAGACACTGGGTTTGAACCTCAGCACCACATTAAAAAAACAAATAAACAAAATAAAGCTATTGTGTCTATCTACAACTGAAAATATTTTTTAAAAAATTAAAATTTCAAGAAAGAAACAAAAGGTCTGGGAATGTAGCTGAGTGGTAAAGCATCCCTAGGTTCAAACCTCAGCATCAGAATACCAAAAAAAAAAAGTATAAGGAACACATTTTGCACCATCACCCCTTAGCGAAAAGGAAAGCAAACCAGATCCATTCCTACAAATAGTCTCTGAAAGGCAAAAGAATTTCAAGTTTAACTTTTAGGCTCACTAATTACTAGCTAATCAAATTGCAGCTCCACTAAAACTAAGCCACACCCTTAAAGTGCTTTTAGCAGGGTTTAAACTATAGAGGGAATTTTGGAGAGAGCTGTTTTTTGGAGAGATGAATGTGTTTATTAAAATGCATGAAAGAAACAGGTGCCTTTATTACTTTCATTAGTTTGCTTCTCATGAGTCTCTCTTTATTCCTCTAATATCTCGCCTTTAAGGGAAGAGCCAGTCTGGTAGGATGGATATCTCACTGAACCTTTAGTGTAAGAGCTTAAGTTCAGTCACTATGGACATTGTAGGAGCCTGAGCAAGAACTCTCCTCTTTTTTATTTCCTTGTCTGTGTAGAAGAGCAGTCCAAAGTGCAGATTCTGAGGCCAGACTTCCAGACATCCCAGCTATGCCATTCTCTGCCTGTGCACCCTTAGATAGGATACTTAGCTCCATTAAGTCGCGGCTTTCCCATCTGTAAATTTGGAACAGTCATAATTCCTCCCTTATGGGGCTGCTGGGAAGAGTCACTGAGATTATTCATGGAAGGATCTTAGAACAAGGTCTGTACAGAGAAAGACCATGATAAATGTTAGCATTTATCATGTATTATTTTCTTTTAATTCTACACCTCTCTGTCCCATTCAAAGCCAAGTGCTACTCCTTGGAGAAAACCATTTTGCTTCTCCTTAATTGTTTTTTCTACTTGAGAAAGATCAACGTAAGCTTTGCATTTTAGTACAGTTGCAGATGGGAAGGAACCAGGCCTCCAACCTTGGCACAGCACATGCAGCACATCCTGTCCTCTGTATGCTGTGGCTCCTCTCAGCAAACAGGAATCCTTCTTGTTCCAGACAAGCCATGGTGACCTTATTTTCCATTTGCTCTGTGGAGAGGATTGTTGTCTCTTTGCCATAACCAAGCATTGCAATCTGTCTGTAATGGAAAAACAAATATTGATGATCTTTTTTATTTGTTTCTTTTAATGAAGGAAGCCTACTATTTGAAGTTGACAAATTCTACTGGAGCTAAATTATATTGCTATGGAAACCATGCCCATTCACAGCTACAGTGTGGTTGCTATATATGTTCTTTGGATGCACATGCTACAAGAATTACATTTTAGCACACATCTGACTTTCAATTCTGTTTCCATAGTGTTAGACTACAGCCCATCAGCCGCTTCTCTGTTCAGTCTTTTAGGATGCTTTCCTATCTTTGGGATGTTGAATCATGTGATAGAAACCACGAAAATCCTTTTTGGTACCGGGGATTAAACTCAGGGGTACTTACCACTGAGCCACATCCCCAGCCCTATTTTGTGTTTTATGTGGAGACAGGGTCTCACTGAGTTGCTTAGCACCTCGCCATTGCTGAGGCTGGCTTTGAACTCGCGATTCTCCTGTCTCAGCCTCCCAAAGTGCTGGGATTACATGAAAATCTTATGATTAGTTCTGGCTATGCTACTTCTGCCCTGGGACGGTTTTTCTAATCTTCCTGATCCAATAAAATTATCTATAAATTCTCTGGATTATAAAAATAAAGATTAGGGGTTGGGGGCATATAGCTCAGTGGTAAAGAGGATGCCGAGCATGCCCACAACCCTGAGTTTCATCCTTAGTGCCAAAAATAAATAAATAAAAATAAAGATGGTATCTCATAAGATTTGAGTGAAGATCAAATAAAGTGGTATGTATACAAGTACTTAATACATTCTAAAATGCTTTATGAAGGTAAAGCAGTTTCTCTTTCAGAAAAGCTACTCACTGCATACATTACACATCCTGAATACCCTTGGGAATTCCTGTTTCTTCCTTACGATTGGTTTTGGGAGGTATGAAGATGTAGAGGATGAACGCAGACCTACCGTGATAAGAACCCAAATAGCATTGCTCAATATCTACATAATGTAGGCACATTGCTTAGCATCACTTGCTTCACTTTTTTCATCTTTAAAATGAAATATCAAAATTTGTATCTAGGGTTATGTAATAGATTAGAAAAAGAATTAAGACAGTGCTTTAAAAAAAAAAGCCCTTAAAAATGGTACTCACTGCTAAACATGTTCCTGTGACCACCATCAAAAACATTCCAAACTCCCTTGTAATTTAGAACTGATTTCTAGCACAGAGAATTCCATTTATCAACACCTGAAAGTTCTTATCCATTTCTGAAAAGCATTTGTTAGAACAACTTATTGATTGTCCAACATTTACCAAGCATGGACTAAATGTGTGGGAAGATGAATAAAAGGACAGAGTTGCTGCTCTCCTTAAGTGTCATAACTTATAGGAGCAAAATAAGCATATACATGGGTGACTGCAGGTAAGAGGTAGCTCAGTGACAGCACTTGCATAACAAGGGATTTTGGTGAATACAGTAGAAATGATAGGGGACAGACAGATGTAAGTGGTGGGAACATGAGGTTAACAGAATAATTCTATAATCTGGGCCCATTGTGCTGACCCCACGTTTTTGTTTTTGCTTTTTTCCCAAGAAGCAATTTACCTGCAGCCTTGGCTGGCTTAAATGGACAGGATATGTTACATTCCTCAGCAAATTACCTGTTACCTGCAGGAGAAATGCAGGCCTGAAATAATTCTGATAAGAGGAACACAAGTTACCCTGAAGGGAGGTGGGGAGGCCTTTTGTGATGCTTATACAGACCAGATCCTGGAATTCAGGGAGATAAGGATAATTCTTCCTAACCATAAAATCTATAAGAATTTATGGTTAAGAGTCCAAATTAGAACCAGTCAGCATGGTGCAAAGGGACCTAGAGAGGTCATGGCTATGGGGACTTGGAAAATTTGATGTCATCCTGCTGTCAGTCAAAAGTCAAGAGGTGGACCTGGGAAGGACTCTCTGGAAACCTCTTTGGGATCCTCAATAAAACTAGAGTGCAAGAGAGGCACATTGTCCCTCTCCTCTCTGAGAGGACCCGCTATCTCCCTTGAATGTCCCTTTTTCCCCTTTCCCATCCCTTCTAATAAACTCATTCCTCTTACTCTGAGTGACAAGCCTGAAATCCCTCTGACTTGATGCAAGACTTGGGGTTTGAAGTGGGGGATGTCTTCAAGCTGTCTCAGTTTCCTGGAAGGCCCCAGCCCTATAACAGAAGGACTAGCAATAGAGAGCTGAATTCTTTCAAACGGAATTTCTTGTACAGAAGACTATGAAATGCCGAATGAAAAACACATGTCATGATTCATAGATATGAGACAGCAGTGATACATCTGTCTCTGAAAAGCTTTGGCGAGTCTCTGACTGACCTTAAGATTGAAAACCGAGTGGAAAGAGAGTGCTATATAATAGGATTCCTGTGGACCATATTTCAGCCTCATAATTACCTTCTGTACTAGCACAGTCATTAAACCATTCATTTTGGATAGAATTTGAAAATAGATGGTCTTCCTGGACCAGAATTGACCCTTCTTCAAGAGAAGAAGCAAGTCTAAATTGAAACAGACTCAATCAAGGAATGCTAAATCAGACTAAAGAAGGAAGGGGACATTTTGTTTTCAGTTTGGGGGACTATTCAGCTTGGACAACTTAATAAATGAAATGTTGCTATACCTTAGAAGTAAAGTACATAAATAGCACTTTGGCCATAGATCAAATGTGATAAATTTCAATAAAATTTCTGAAGCCGTAGCAAAAACTACATGTGTTTGTGTGTGTAACATGTAAGCACACACATTATATATATACACACCACACCACAGACACACACACACACACACACACACAACCAAAAAAATAAAACAAAACAAAAACGAACAAAAAACTGCATCCTGCATTAGGATGCTTTCTGTAACCCAGTGAATTATCCACCTCAGACCAGCAGGTGAAATGGCTGTTCTCTTTTCTTCCATTCCTTTCCCTCCTCTCCCCACTCTCTTCATTCTTTTTCCTTCCTTGTTCTTATCTCTACTCCCCTGCCTACCTTCTTTATTATGTCTATATAAACTTATTTTCTGTCCCTGATTTTAAGGACAATAAGATGCCTGCAGAAGGGCAAAACAGTCATTTAGAACTGGCAACTCTCTCAGGCTGTGATGTGGGAGTCTCATGTGGAATTTTGGCCACTGAGATAACCACCCAGTGGGTGGTGGGTATGAATCCTACCTGGACTTCCTCTGTGGGAGGCAGCTGAGCATTTATTGAGCCTCCCTATGGTGACATGTCCTAAGGAGTGCAATGATGCCATAGAGTCTAAATGCTCTCCAGAGAGGACATGCACAGGCACATTTTGAATGATACTCTTCTTCATAAGGAAATTGATAAGAATAAACATTTTCCCCAAGGAAAGTGAATGTAGAGCCCTAGAGATTCAATGAGGATCTGTTGAGCAAATCAATTGACCAACGTAGAAAAAAGAAGAGATTATGAAGGTAAAAGATGGGGAATGAGAGGAAAAGATTACTCCAAGTTCTAAAATACCCTATGTCTCTATTCCTTTTCCTCCCTGAACCACAGCTTCTAGTTTTCCTTTTACTACAGTCTTCCTGTATGGTATCTGCTTAGTTAGAACTCCACAAACACACACTCCAATGATTTCTTCTCACGTATGCCTAGGATCCCCACCACTGAACCTTGTGTCAGGACTGATTACACTCCAGTCGCTATATGCATGGCTGGTCCTGGTTTTCAATTAATCCATCAATCATGGATTCCAACAGCACTGGACCACCCAACTCTGGTTTGCCCATGCAGACTTCTTTGTTCTCAATCAACAGGGTTTATGTGATGATCAATGTCTTGTGGTGAAACTGAGGAGACTCATCTTCTCAATTTCCATCCATTTCTCTGAGACCTTCTGTCTGGAGCTGTTGTGCCACCTTGGTCTGCTGAACACAAAGGGAAAGAGGTTCTGATAACAGCTACTCGTGTGAAATGTGCTAAAGGGTAGGCTTTCAAATGGAGGTGATCCCAGATGGATCTAGCTTGTAGTCCAGAGGGGTCAAAAGGGAAGTCAGGGCACCAGACTGTCCGTAAGTGGATAGACATAGGAGCTGGTGGTTAAAGACAATGCTGAAGGAAAAGGAGGGTGTTGGCATCAAGCCCAGACAGCCTGAGAGGTAGGAGAAAATACAACATTCTTGTTTTTGTTCATTCATTTGTTTATTTTGAAGTCTATGGCCCTATAAATTGAGGCAGAGCTTACCCTCACCTGCACTGCACACGCAGCTCTCCCTCTCTCTTGTTTCTGGAGTAGCAATCTTTGGTTGGTCACCCCAGGTGTGCCCAGTCCAACCCTGGGTGTTCCCACAAGTGAAGCAATCTACACTGGTTGACAGAGAACAGTCTGGCAGTCACCCAGACCTCCATCAAGCACAGATTCAGCAGCCAGTCCCTGGCTGTGTGACATTTGGCAAGTCACTTAACTTTCTCCAAAACTCAGTATCCTCATTTAGAAATGGGGAAATAGCATGTACTTCACAGTATGACTGTGAAGACTCAATAGGTACTCGTGTGCAATATCGGAAACATGCCGTGTTCTCAACATGCCATAGCTCTTTACATGTGCTGTGCTTGTGGAAACCTACCTCAAGGGGGGCTCCTCCATGAGTGGCCTCTCCTGGACATGGAAGGGAGGCTCACACAGGGTAAGTGGCCTAGAGTCCACATCAGTTAGTTACTCTGTCCAAGGTCATATCATGGAGCTGAAAAGTGGACTGTCTGCCACGGCTTTGGTCAAAGTGACAGAGGGCCCTGTTTCCTACAGCTAAACCTCTGGAACATCTGGGCAGCAGGAGTTGAACAGTGAGCCTCATTAAACACTCCTACCTTGTGCAGATCTCCAGCCCCATCTTGGTCTGACTTCTTGCCCTTTGGCTTTTTATTTTAGACACACAGCCCCCTGGCTGCCTGCCAAGAGCTTGAGGAGCTCAGAACAACAATGTCATCTGTCATGATGAAATCTCATGTCCAGCCATTCCCATCTGCCCACAGTGGAGATCTTAGTCTCAGGTATAATGCTGTGCTCCCATTTCAAGTTCATTTTATACTAGACAACTTCCTGGCTTGTTATTGTCTATCTGTTAAAAAAATGAATGGGGAAATGCTCACTTTAATCATGTCTTTGGGATGTTCTTGCAAGTTGAAATCATTTTTACTATCTTAGGACCAAATAAACAAACTAACATCAATACCATTACCAACAAAAGCCAAGCAGAAAATAGGCTTTAGATTGAGTAGTAGGCTACATTAGATCTGCAGATCTGCAATTGGCTGAATAAAATGGTAAGAAACAGAATTCAGAAAAACATAATTGGTGTGATATGACTTCTCCATGTGATGGGTGATAGACCCTGGAGAGCTTATGGTAACCCACTGATAGCCCAGGATAAAAGGTAGCAGCATGGGGTCAGGACTCTCATTCCATTAACCACCAGATCTCAGACACAGGGAGTCATATCTACTAATTCACATGTATCTTTGATGTTGATATATGCGGATCTGTTAAAAAGAATGCTTTCTCCAAATCTTAGTTGTCTTTCTTGTCCAATTCTCCAACTTTTATGGACTAGTCTAGCTCAGAACAAGACACATCTTGGCTTAAATTCTGGTTCTGCATTTGATGATTTAAGATGACAGACAAATTAGTCTTCTAACCTTAGCTTTCTCATCTGTAAGAAACACACACTTCATAGAGTATTCTTGAGCATTAAGTGACATAACACAAATGAATTGTCTGGGACACTCAGACAGTAGATGCTCAGTAACTTAGTGACCTCCCCACTTCTTCCACAGGGAGCCAGGTGAAATGGCCCTGAGCCTCACCTATAAATTGGTAGTGATGCTGACTTTATTGATTCCAAGTTGCTCTTTTGCCATTTTAATGTCTTACAGTTTGCAACATCTTATAGCCTCAGTCCATGGTAGTGTGTCAGTTGTTATTTCTATTACACAATCATGTGAATTTATTGTCATTTCTGAAGACATGGCCAGACTATAGCCTCCCTGACCATTTAAGAACAGTTTGAGGAAGGAATGTAAGTCTTGGTTGTGAGCAGAAAATCTTCCACAACTTCTGATGAGATAAAAACAATATCCTAGCACCAAAACTTGCAAACTGGGCATTGGCAACATGAAAGAAAATATCAGAGAAAACAGTAGAGCACTAAAGTGCAAGAAGTAAAATAAAAAAAAATAAGTGAAGTGGCATCAAATTAAAAAAGCTTCTTCACAGTGAAGGAAACAATTACGAGTGTGAAGAGAGAGCCAACGGAATGGGAGAAAATCTTTGTCATCTGCTCCTTGGATAGGGCATTAATATCCAGAATATATAAAAGACTCAAAAAACTTAATATCCCCTAAAAGCCAACAACAAATAATCCAATCAATAAATGGATAGAAGAACTAAACAGACAATACTCAAAAGTTAAGAAATATAAATGGTCAACAAATATATGAAAACATATGAAATATATGAAAATATATGTCTGACCTCTCTAGCAATTAGGGAAATGCAAATCAAAACTACATTGAGGGGCTGGGCTTGTGGCTCAGCGGTTGAGCACTTGCCTTGCATGTGTGAGGCACTGGGTTCGATCCTCAACACCACATAAAATAAAGATATTGTGTTCATCTACAATTAAAAAAAATTTTTAAAAATCTTACATTAAGATTTCATCTCACTTCAGTCAGAATGACAATTATCAAGAATACAAGTAACAATAAATGTTGGTGAGGATGTGGGGAAAAGGGTACACTTATTACATTGCAGGTGGGATTGCAAATTGGTGCAATCACTTTGGAAGTACTATGGAGATTCCTCAAAAAACAAGGAATGGAATCACCATTTGACCCAGTTAACTTACTCTTCAGTATATAATCAAAGGACTTAAAATCAGTATACTACAGTGATGCAGCCACATCAATGTTTAAAGCAGCACATTTCACAATAGTCAAGCTATGGAACCAACCTAGGTGCCCTTCAACAGATGAATGGATAAAGATAATGTGGTATATATACACAATGAAGTATTATTTCTTTGTAAATAAGAATGAAATTATGGCACTTGCTGGTAAATGGATGGAATTAGAGATTCTCATGCTAAGTGAAATAAGCCAGACCCCAAAATGTCAAAGTTTGAAGGTTTTCTCTGTTATGTGGAAGGTAATCCAAAATAAGGGGTGAGGGAAGGAAGAAAAAATAGGAGATATAAGGAAAAAAAAAAGGGAAAGGGAATTTCATCCAATAGAGGAAATACCAGTAAGGTAGATGAAGGGGATTGGGGAGGAGGAAGAAGGAACAGGAAAAGGGAAGAGCAGTGGAATGCATCTGACCGAACTTTTGTCTGTACATGCATAGATGTGGCACAGTGGGTCCCGGAGTCAGGTGTATCCACAAGACACTAATTGAAAAATAAAAATTAAAAAAGTAAACTGTAAATGGATTGATAAGGGATCGGTGGAATGGAGGGAGGACAGTGGGTGGGCAGGTCGAGGGGGAGGAGTGCTGGGAACTGAATTGGAGCCAGTTGTGTTCCATGCTTTTGTGATCATGTCAGGTGTCCCCAGGTGTTGTACATAACTAAAAAGAGTAAAAAGAGTCATCAATATCCCTGATGGCCCAGAGGACAATACCAACTGCTGAAACATGAATATCTTTGGACAATTCAACAGAAAAGTATTTCCAATGAGTCAGACTGAAAATGAAGAGTTTTTCAGTAACCTTAAAGAATATATTTTGCTATGTTTTCCTTTGAAAGTCCACACAAAAATGATATGTAATAAAAATCTATGTCTATCTAAGTCAGGGATTTTTGATATAAGTGGTGAGAATGTTCTGTCAAAATTTAATTGGCAATATTCTTTGAGTCTTACTATTACATAAAATAATGGTTCAGATTATGACTGATGTCTTAGGTCCAACAAAGTGGGGTAAAAATGGGCTGGGATTGTGGCGCAGTGGTAGTGTGCTTGCCTAGCAAGCATGAGGCACTGGGTTCGATCCTCGGCACCACATAAAAAAACAAAGATATTCTGTCCACCTACAACTAAAAAAATAAATAAATATTAAAAAAAAAAAGTGGGGTAAAAATGCTTCCCAGTTTGTTCCAAGAAATGAATGAGACAGTGTATGTGAGAACATCTGACATGTAGTAGTCATCCAACACAGGCTAATTGAATCTCAATCTAAATTGGCTGTTATAGACTCTTAGGGTTAAGTGACCTCAGAGGTCATTCTCCTGTAATGCTTGTATTCTTCTCAGCTTCATTGGTGCCAACTGTGTTCACAGACCTCTTCGAGGAATTTCATATGCATATACATCACATGATACCAAAACACCTGGCCACATTTGCTTAGAGCAGAGCCTAGGTCATCTGCTGAACAAAACCAGTCAGTTGTGGCCGTTGGTGAACTGATGCTGGAGCCTGGCCCAACAGACATGCTCTGTTGCATGGCAGCCGAGCCTCTATCAGATCCGCTGAGCTAGGACACTTGAGAGGTCTTGTCAAGTAGAGAAGCAGCCACGGGCTCCACAGAAAGAGAACAGAAGCCATAGGGCAGTAGAATGATACAGAAGTGGAGGCCAAGAAACAAAGCAGCAGAGGAATAAGAAAAGCAGAAGAGACGGAAGGAGAGATGGAGAAAACCTGAAAAAGTCCAATTCACTGAAATTCACTCTATAGTTGGGATTCCTTAGTTTCTCATTAATTGCATGAGTTTTACAAGGAAATAAAGATACATTTTAGCTGGCCATATATAAGTCTTTTTTGGTCAACTGATTCAGTGATCTTTCTTCTTAAAACATTTTTATGAGGTCTACAGAGATTAAGCTTATGATGCCTAGCACAATTAAAGAAGACACTCAAAACATTTCCATATATTTGTGATTTGGAAAAACCACAAAGACACTGCACAGATCATATTTAACTTCACAGCAAATTGCCTTAGGCAGCAATTTTCTTGCTTATGAATTTTGAGAAATGGTAATTTCCCTTAAAGCATGGCATATTTACTATAATTAAATATATATATACTTTGTTCTCAATTCAAGTTTTCAAAAACACAATCTGTATTATGTTGGTGCTACATTTAACATATGCAACATATTTATAATTAAACCTATGTATGCTTTGTGTCTATAACTCAATGTGTTTATTATAATTATATGTATGATGCATTTGCATCTGAAGACATGGGGGAAGAGAGCTCCCCCGTTGAGTGATGCCCTGTGCAGATGCTGAGCTAGGTGTTTTATATTTATAATTTCAATTTTTGCACAAGTTGTGAAAGATAGGCCCACATTTTATGACAAATTTGGTTGTTTCCTTGATTTCTGGAAAATCATTTTTCAGTCCTTTCAGAAGCCATTTCTAAGGCACAGAATGTTGTCAGATCCCTAAAGTTGGCAGCATCTTTTGTAGCAGCCCCCCACTGGCCGGGAAGCAAGTAAACTGAGGCCATAGAAATGTCTGAGTTATTGTTAGCAATTTGCTTAATTCTGAGCAAGACTGTATAGAACCCAATTATTTCAAGAAAGATGGCATGATACATTATTATCCACTCCTGATATCATTCAGTTGCCTATCTCCCTTGTAACTGATGCTTTCAAGACTTTAAATAGGTCTTAACAAACACCTAAACCATGTTTGGGTATCTAACATGGATTCAAAACAACAAAACACATCAAAGTGTCTCTTTCCACTGAACTTTTTTTTTTTTTTTACATTTTCAGGTGTTTTCCTTACTACTTTGCAAATTTCATAGCTGAAGTGTATTTTACATCTTTTGGAAGTCTGCCCTTCCTCTCAATCTTTTGAGACACTAGCTTTTATAACTGGTCAGCTATTAACTTGCTAAGAGTAATAATTGCTTACATTTAAAAATCAGAACATTTTATACTTTGAAAAGTACTTTTATATGCTTTACATGATTTAATCCTTTCTTCATCCTTGTGAAGCTGAAAGACCAGAAGCACAATCCATATTTTACAAATAATAGGCAAAGAAAAATTAAGCCTTTTTCATTTTGAAATACAGAAAATGGTGAAGATTTGAGAGTCTTTCTAGTTTGATCTCTCTCTCCCTTGTTCTTAACTTTATGCTTAGACATTAACCTGCAAAGGCTTTGTTTATTATTGACTTAAGATTCTTAGTAGTCAGTGAACTGCTTGTGCTAAGTATTATTGGTAGGAAGTGGTAAGGGGGCTAGTCCAGCATACACAGAAGTATAATATATGTTCTTTGCCTTCAGGAAACTTTAGTTAGGTTAGGAATATATAATTGCAGAGGAAAATAGCCATTAACTCAAGGCACTCTTTGATATGGTACCTGAAGACTTAAATCAATAAATAAGGTCTGCTAGTATATAGAGAGGAATGGAAAGATACCAGTCAGGGTCCTGGCAGGAAGCAGATAGCAGATTCAAATTGGGTTATTTAAGGAGAGCATAATTTCTTTAAAGCTATTTACAAAGGTGGGTGCTGATGGAAGAAAACCACAGAGTTCAGTATTTGAGAATAAGGGAACTAACTGGGTGGAGAGCAAGGTAGAGCGGAGGAGAGGGTGGAGGGTGGGTCTGGAGGGATGAACAGAAGGCACTAGTCTGAAAGAATTGCATATGGGAGGCTGAGGCAGAAGGATCACAAGTTCAAGGCCACTCTTAGCAACTTAGCAAGGCCCTGAGCAACTTAGCAAGACCTTGTCTCAAATTTAGAAAATAAAATGGGGTGGAGGACTAGGGATTTGGCTCAGTTATTAGTCCCTAGTACCAATAAAAAACAAACAAGCAAAACCACACACACAAAAAATCACCATATTTGGAATATTGTGGGGAAGGCTGTGAGGAGGTGAGAAACCTCATCTTTGAAAGAACAGAAGAAATCTGTAGACAAAGAGGAGAGGGGAGGATACTGCAGTCAGAATGAACATAGGACAAAAAGATTCAAATTTGGCAATATTCTTACTTTGGGATGGCAATGGGCAGAGGGTGCATTTAAGATTGCAAAGTAGTTAGGGATCAAATTGTGGGGGCCTTGAATGCCAAACTAAAGAATTTGTACCTGATCCTGAAAACAATAGCCAGAAAATGTCTTTAAATCAGCAATGAAGTTGGCATTTTAGGAATATTAATCTTCATCAATGCAAAAATTGGTTTGGAAGAAAGATGTATAAATGGCAGAATATTCAGCTGAGATCAATACCCCAGGGTGAGGTAATAGAGGGCAGCAGAAATAAAACAGAGGAAAAACAGACATAAGACTAATGAGGAAAGACAGTCTTCGTAAAAGCAAGACTGAGCACCTGCTGCTAGGATGGTCTTCGCTCCCAAATGGTAATTTGGATTAAAATGTAGCATCAATAAGCCAGCACTAATGCCCTTCTGGTTAGACTCTCATGAAAACAGGGCTGGTTGTGGTGAGGAAAAGGCTAGTCTGAACCAAGAAGAAGTGGTTTGAGTCACTGCTCTGCCACGTATGACCTGGATGTCTTTGAGCAGATCATCTGCACCCCCCACCCCAGCCTCCATTCACACCCTTAAAATAAGTTAAATGAGTTGCTGCTTCTCATCGCACAGCTGTGAGAGCTCAGGCAGCAAAGTTTTAGGTTGTGGAGGTCCACATGCACTTCAGGGTGGGAGTCAATGTCGGTCCCTCTGGTCTCTCTGAACAGGGCAAGTGCAGATGAAGCAGGATCTTGCCAAAGTATGAACTGCATCCCCTATTTCTCTTCCTTGCCAAAGCTGCTCTGTGTGGTCAGCTTTGATTGATTACTATAAGCCTCAGCCTCCAATTATCCCTCCACTGCAAGGTAAGGCAATATATTCTATCTGACAAGGTTTTATTTATTTATTTTAAAAATCTTGGTCTATTTTCATTTTCCCAGCCCATGAACCTCCCCCGACCCCAAAAGGCTGTTTCTGTTAGGTTTCCTTGAGTTTGCCACTATGGTTAGTTTGAGCTGAAGATACTCCTCACCCCCGTGCTTGCTACTTTTTGCCTTAAGTATTTAGCAACCTGCTCAAATATACATGAAAGCAGTAAGCCATTTAAAATTTGGTTGTTTTTATATTTTTGAGGTTTCCATGTGGAGGCTCTATGATTCCTTAATGGAAACATGACTTTTGTTCTTAGCTGATTTTTGCATACAATCCATTCTCTTCCCTTTAGAGAGTGTCTGCAGATCTGAAAATAGCTATAAAACAACAGAACCACACTGAACTATAGACACTACGTAGCCAACTGGCTGGTCTTTCTCATCAGCTAAGGCTCAAAACCATGAAGCCTAAGTTCATACTTTAACAAATTACAAATTATCTCCTGTCATGGAATACTATGGTTCATTTTTTAAAATGTTTTTTTTAGTTGCAGATGGACACAATAACTTTATTCATGTATTTTTATGTGGTGCTGAGGATTGAACCCAGTACCCCACACATGTGAGGCAAGTGCTCTACCACTGAGCCACAACCCCAGCCCTCCTCATTTGGAATAATCAAAGCCATTACTTTAATTCCTCTAAGGCCAAGGATCCCTTTTAGTCAATCTCAATGTCTTGGCAATAATTTTCTTTTTTGGGAGGGGGTCTATGTACAAACAATGGTTTATAGTAGAAAATCTGAGTCTTGGTGCTGATTTTGTTTTAATTCTTCAATGTTTTTTTTTTTTTTTCCAATGCAAACACATAAATTTTCATGGAGCCCTTTCTGAGCTCATGGCACCTGCTAGAGCTTGGGAAGATACAGCTCTTCTCCTCTAAGTGTTCTTGGAGACAGAAGACCCAGGGAATGATGATTAATGATCTCATCCTCTGCCTCTCCTCAGTCACTGACTCCAGTCATGCCTTAGACCTGGTCAGTTCATGCACCCCAAACTCACGCTTCCTCCTCCTATCTTTCCAACCACACCTTCTAGTACTCCAACTCCAATAATTCTTCAACCTCACCAGGACCCGGGAGCCATCCTTTCACTGTCCCTCAACCCTCCCTTTACTTCTCTCCCCAAAAGCTTACATTCCATAAACCATTATTAAAAATTACTTGGGGCTAGAGATGTAGCTCAGTGGTAGAGCCCTTGCCTAGAATGTGTGAGGTCCTGGGTTTGATCCCCAGTATATATATTTCATATTGCTCACTTGTACTCATACTCAAGTTCAAGAATGTGAATTCTTTTTCTTCATCGCATCTGTCTGGTAAAACCCTATTGAAATCCAGCTTCCCTCCTAGTCAGACCCACCACCTTAGCAGCTGATTGCGGTTGGATAAAATTCCCACAATCACACTGACAAGCCTTATTGTAAACTCATGACCATCACCCTTAGTGGCCCATAGAGTTGCTAGCAATCCTTCCTTATTGTCCTGATCCATTCAATCTCCTTCCAGAAAACCACCATACATGTTCTCTTCCTCTTCAAACCTCTAGCACCCCCTCCATCCTTTCACCACTTTCTGTTGCACTGGGCTATGGTGGTGGAGGTTTGGGGGGACGACAGGAGCTCTTAGAAGAGAATTTCCCTATTCTGATTCCTGACTTAATGGTGACTATACGCTTGTGCACTGCCTTCCTGTTGCTGTGCATGGTCTAGTTGGGTGCCTATCTAAGGCCAAACCCTCTCACTCTGCTCTTGATATCATCCCTTCTTGCCTGTCCACAAATGTTTTCTCAGAATTATCTCTTCTCTTTCCTGATTAGAAATTTTTCTCTTTCTATTGAATCCTTCCTAATAGCACATGGATATGCTGGTAATATTACCACACATCTTATAACAGTAAAGCAGACCTCCTTAGACCACACTCTCCTCTAGCTACTACTTCCCTTTACTGCAAATCTCTTTGAACAAGCCTTCAAAAACCAATACTTCCCGTTCCTCTTTCTTCATATTTTTTTTCCAAGACTGAAAGAAGTAGGATTTATTCAAATGAGAAGTCTAGAAACAGAACTCTCACAGGGGGCAGAGGGGACCTGATAGCAGATTGCCCTCCTCATTGTCTTAAAAATATTGCTCCAGTCAGGCTTTCATCCTCAAAATGGCTCCCCCAGAAATGCTTTTATCAAGATCACCAGTGACCTCCACATTACCAAACCCAATGGCCAGTTCTCAGTCTTGGTCTTATTCAGCTTATCGGCTGCATCTTACGCAGTGGACCACTTCTTTCTCTGGGTGCCATCCTGGCTTGGTTTTCAGGATCACTCTGGTTCTCCTCCTCGGTTGATTCTTCTCAATCTCCTTCACTGGAGCCTCCTCGTCATCCCAAACCAGCACACTGCGGGGCCCCAGGAGTCACTGCTCCAGTGACCTCTCCAGTGGCCTAGCTGCACATTTAACTTACATGTTTGACTCCCATTTTTATATTTTATGCCTAGATTTTCCCGCCAGGCTTGCATGTCCAACTGCCTGCTGAATCTCCATCTTCATATCTAATAGACATCTCAAATTCAACAGGTGAAAATGAGCACAAAATTCTCTCCCTACTGGAAAAAAAAAAAAAAAGAATCCTCTTCCCATGATCTCTTCCATCCTCCCAGTTGTTTAGAATAAAAACCTTGGAGTATCCTCAGCTCCTTTCTTTCCCTCACATCACGTTCTCCATCTATCGGAGAATCTTTTTTAGTCTTTCTTCAAAATGTATCCAGCCACTGTTCACCTCCTCCATTCCCACCCTCCATTACCACCATCTTGACAAGCTGCCATGATCTCTCACTTCCTGTTGCAAAGCCCTTCAGCTTCGTCTTTCCTTCTGTCCTTATTCCTCTGAAGCCTACCAACGCAGCATATGAAGTGAAACTTTTTAAAAATTGAAATAAAACAATGTAACCTCTCTGCTCAAAGCCCTCCATGGTTCCCAACTCAGAGCGAAAGTCAAAGTCCTTGCCATCACCTGCCAGAGCCTACCTTTCTGACCTCAGCTCCCACCTGCTTCTTTGGCTCACTCTGCTCAGCCACAGTGGTGTCCTTCCCAGAACACACCAGGCTTGTCCCTGCTTCTGGGCCTATGCACTGGTCAGACCCTTTAACCTGAAATTTCACTCCATAGATTCTTCATGGCTCACTCCCTGCTATAGGTAAATGGCCTCCTTTGCCACATGCTACCATAGTCTCAAAGACAGACAATGGAGCCAATCAGTCATAGACTAAAATCTCCAAAACTGTGAGCCAAAATAAACCTTTCCTCTTTATATGTTGATTATCTCAGGTATTTTGTCACAGTGATGAAAAGGTGACTAAAACAACTTGTATTAATTAGGCCCAAGCATCCTCCCCCTATCATACTACACATGATGAAGGATGACCTTTGTTGGTGCTCAACTAAGTGATACATGAGAAATCAAAGTAATGAAATGTATTCTCAAATTTTTTCTCATTAACCTCACGAAGGTTAAACCTCTTTGAACTTATACTGGCAGCAGCACATACTTTCAGCTTATGGCCAGCATTAACCAAGCCATTTTCCCTGTGGTCCTCTCAGCATGAAACATCTGTTCCTTTATATCATTGCTAAGCCTGAGTGGAATATTCCATCCCTGGAAAATCAAGCTTCAAGTTTAAGTTTGAAATCCTTATTTCTATCTGGCAAGTTGGCGATATCCTCAACAATTTGGAAGGAAGTGGTGTTTCTGCTGCCATCAGCTACAAAGTATTGGACGCCCACAGTGCTATTTATCAGATTTACATGGATTCCAGGTGAATCTCATCCAGTGGCTACAAAGACTGAATATTTAGATGATTGTTATTCTATTTTCCCAGAATGCCTCTGATATGGAAAGAGCAATTTAATATGAAAAGAGTCAGAAATTAAAATTAGATTTTGTTCACCATTGAAATTCATACAACTGCCAGAGAGGGGAGAAGGGCAAATTTTTGTTGTCTTTTGCAAAATCCATTGCCTTTCATAATAAAGTAAAAGAAAAAGTTTATTAGTCAGCTTTCCCGGGGTAACAAATAACCTTAAAATGTCAATGACTTATAATAATAAGAGTTTGTTTCTTATTCATATTACATGTTAGTTATGGGTCATTGTGGATTCAACTGTGGGTCTGCTCCCTGGGTCATGTTCATTCCATAACTCAGTTGAAGGAGCAGCTCATTTACAGGATAAACCATTCTGTTGGCAGAGGGTAAAAAGCAAGAGAGCTGTTGGAAATGCGGAATAGTCTTACGGCTTCTACTCAAACAGATATATAATGTCTGTATATATTTTATGACTAAAGCAAGTCACAGGACCAAGCCCAATGTCAAGAGGACAGAAATGGATAGTCCTCCTATAAAAGGCATTGAAAATTCCTAGCAATGACTGAAGATACACAGTTGTCCTACAAGAAGGAAGGGTGAAGAGCTGAGAATCATAAAATCACCACAAACTCTTTATCCTAGCATTCAAAACCCAGAGCATGTCCAGCTTCATCTCTCTCCATCCCTTCTCTTGTCTGTGCTCTAGCTAAGTCATCTAGTCTTATCTCTCCTTAAAAACAAAAACAAAAACAAAAACAAAAGCATGGTCCCACACTTCCCACACTTCCACATCTGTTTCCTAAGCTGAAAATGAATTTCATTCCATTTTCTGACAACTGAAGTGACTCTCAAACTGCAAGGTCCAGCTCAAGTTCCACCTACTTTACACAGCTTTTCTCAATTCCCCACTTAAAATTAAACACTTCTGAGCTGGGCACGGTGTCACACACCTGTAATCCCAGCCACTCAGGAGGCTGAGGCAGGAGGATCACAAGTTCAAAACCAGCTTCAGCAAAAGCGAGGCACTAAGCAACTCAGTGAGACCCTGTCTCTAAATAAAACACAAAAAAGGACTGGGGATGTGCTCAGTGATTAAGTGCCCCTGAGTTCAATCCTGGTACCAAAAATAAATGAACAAACAACCCCCAAACAAAACAAAACAAACCCACTCCTCTCTTGGAGCCACTGGGACAGGCAGACTGATTGTATATCTCTCCAGCTCTGATTTAAATCTTCTTTGGCACATCTGGTAACTTCCTTGGTAAATTCTTCATTAGTAAACTCCTAAAAGACAGAAATCAGGAATTCCATTATCATGGAGCCTCTCTTCAGCCTCTTGAGGTCAGTCTTGGCCATGACAGATGTTTAATAAAGTCTACTGAGTGACTAAAACCCTACATATGCACCATCAAGCTTACTTTAATGTGAAATTTTACGTCTTTTCTGTACCAGGCATATACGGCAAAACCACAAAAGGGGGTCTTTTGGAACTCCTTCTCAGGTGTGAAAAGTCGTGGATTATACTGTTGGTTCCACAATATAGTTTCTATGAGAGAGAGAGACAGAGACAGAGACAGAGAGAGAGACAGACAGACAGAGAGAAGTGAGAGATCCCTATCTTCCTAGGAAAGCATTTTGGGGCCCATGTTCTCACAGCAACATTATTTCCGTTGCCAGTGATTACTGAGTTGAGAAGTAGGGATTGCGGGGGGAGGAGGATGCAGGAGTGGTACTATGATATGGTGAAAATGGAAGGAGCCTTACAGTCAGAGAATCTAGATGGTTAGATTGTGTTCTCTGCTCCTTACTAGCTCTATGGCCTTGGGCAAGTCACTTGGCTTTACTATCCTTTCAATTTTCTTATTAGTTAAAAAAAGAAAGAAAGAAAGGGGGGAGGGAGTAATGGCTGTGAAGATATTATGTTAGCACTAATGTGTGAACATAGTCTTATACCCTGTATGTGCTCAATATCATAGTGGTATATTTTATTCTTTAAAAAAATAACATCTTGCTGGGTGCAGTGATACACATATACCTGTAATACCAGTGCCTCAGGAGGCTGAGGCAGGAGAATTACAAGTTTGAAGCCAGCCTCAGCAACTTAATGAGACCCTGTGTCAAAATTAAAAATAAAAGAAAGGCCTGGGAATGCAGCTCAGTGGTAAAGTACCCCTGGATTCAATTCCCAGTTCTGGGAGGCAGGGGGACAAACAAACAACAACAATGAAATAAAAAAAAAAAAAACAGAAAGACCCTACAGTGTTGTAAGCTTTCTTGTTTCATAACAGATAGACCACTGATCCATAATGGAGCAAGAGATCATTGTTCCACAGTAGATCACATAGTAGATACTTGGTGTTATTATCCAAATGATCTTGCTGTTTCCCAGCATGGAATGGGCCATTTGGTTCCCAATCAGCTCCCTCATCCTCATCCCATCTGTTTACCCTTGGGCCTTAATAAATCCACAAGTCAATGAGTATTTTCAGATGTAATGGCCCCATCCTACCTCATATAGATGTGGTAGTAAAAAATCAAGGACAATAATCCCGTGTCTTTAGTTCCTGGGAAAGCTGACTTCATAGGGAAGGTGAGAAGGGAAGCCCAGTCCACAGTCCTCTCCATCAGTTATTTGACAGCAGCCCCCCTTAACTTTATTGTCCAAAAAATAAAAAGGTATTTGGTCAAAAATCTCTCAATTTCAACAATATCCTTTTCTTCTTCCTACTCAATAAATGTGTTGTACTTTATGAAAAAAGTCTGGAAATTTCTTTGAATAAGCAGACATCATATGCAAAACTTTGTTCCGTCCAGAGCATGGGTGGAAAATCCTAGGTTTTATCAGATTTCAGAGGCATCTAGAGAAATCTGTTTCAACACCTCTGTCCCCTTTTCTCACATAGTAATCTTATTAGTTAGGGTGTTCCAGGGAAATAGAACAAATAGCATACAAGCATGCATATAGAGAGAAATCTATTTTCAGGAACTGGTTCACGTTATTGTGGAGGCCTGAAGTGTCTAAAATCTGATGGAATGGCCCACCAGGCTGGAGACTCAGGGAAGACTTGCAGTTCAAGTCTAAAGGCCTGCTGGGGGCAAAACTCCTTCCTTGTTTAGAAGAGGTCAGTCCTTGTTCTATTAAAGTTTTCAACTGATTGGTTGAGTGCACCCACTTTACAGAGGGTAATCTGATTTACTCAAAATCTACCCATTTAAGTATTAATCTAATCTAAAAACTATCTTTACAGAAACATTCAGAATATTTGGCTGAATATCTGGTCAGTATGGACTTAGCTTTCAGGGGCTATGGTTGTGGCTCAGTGGTAGAGCACTTGCCTAGCATGTGTGAGGCACTGGGTTCGATCCTCAGCACCATATAAAAATAAACAACTAAGCCAGGCACGGTGGGGCACGTCTGTAATTCCAGCACTTAGGGAGGTTGAGACAGGAGAATTGCGAGTTCAAAGCCAGCCTCAGCAACAGTGAGGCGCTAAGCAACTCAGTGAGACCCTGTCTCTACATAAAACACAAAATAGGGTTGGGGATGTGGCTTAGTGGTCGAGTACCCCTGAGTTCAATTTTTAGTACCAAAATAAATAAATAAAGGCATCGTGTCCATCTATAACTAAAAATAAAAAAATTTTTCTAAAAGATTAGCTTTCAGAATAATATAAAGCCAAATATCCATCGACAGGGGAAGTAGACTCAGGAACTGACAACAAAAAGGAATAGTTGAGACCAGCTAGTCTGCCTTTCCATGCTGCAAACAAGAAAGTGGAGACTCGACTTGGACTTTTCTAGCCAGAAAGCTGAAACTAGATAGCAGCTCTCCTGATTCTTTCTATAACTGCCATATCCAGTCTTGGTTTCTAAATTCAGCATGAGAGGCAACTTAATGCCCTTTCATGAAAATTAGATTTGTGTTTAAGGTCAAGTTTAGATTTGGGTTAGTGTGTGGCTAACTGCAAAGCAAATGGCAATTAGACCCAAGTTTCCTTGACACAATATACGAAATGTAGTTTGTGACCATAACAACATAAGAAGGGATGGGACTGATTAGGAGCAGAGTTTGAATACTATTGAAGCTAACTTGGTATTAATTCAACCTATATTGTTACACACTGAAGACATTCATTATAATTCACTTTTTCTGAGCTTGCCTAAGCCACCCACAGATGTCATTCTCCAGGCCAGAAGTGTTTGGTTTAAATGTCTAAGAAAGAAATTATATTTCAGTAGAAAACTATGCTTTTTTGAAAGTGCTGGAGATGTGACTCAGTGATAGAGCGTTTCCCTAGTATGAGCAATGCCCTGGGATGATCCTCAGTACAGAAAAATAAATAAACAAACAAATAAATAGATAAATAAATAAATACACACACCCTCCTGGATTGTCTCATTGGGATCCCATGGGAGACTTTGAACTGTATAAATTGTAGATAACTAATAGAAACACCAAATAGCTGTTTTTGTAGACATGCAAATGATTTACTTTCTAGGGAAGGACAAACCTTTTTCACTCCAAAAAAAACTGGTTTTGTATCCATTTGCGTTTTTGTTTAACTTCGTAAAAATTCATAGTATACTTGTCCGTCATCCTTAGGAGATTGGTTCTAGAAGGGTAATCCCTTATGTAAAATGGTGCAGTATTTTCGTATAACCTGTGTGCACCCTCTCATATGCTTTTTTTCTTTTTACTTATTTATTTATTTATTCTATTTAGGTTTACATGATAGCAGAATGCATTTTGATTCATTGTACACAGACAGAGAACAACTTTTCATTTCTCTGGTTGTACGTGATGTAGAGTCACATCATATATGCAATCATACATGAAGCTAGGGCTATGATGTCCATCATATTCCACTATTTTTACTGTCCCCATGCCCTCTCCCTTCTTCCTCCCCTTTGACCAAAGTTCCTCCATTCTTCCCATGTCCCCTCCCCATTACCTCCCATATACTTTAAATCATTGCCAGATTACTTACAACACCTAATACCATGTAAATGCTGGGTAAAGAGTTGTTATGCTGTATTGTTTAGATAATATAATAGCAAGAAAAAGTCTGTACATGTTCTGTACAGATGAAATATTTTTTCCAAATATTTTCAGTCCAATTGGTTGAATCTATGGATGTGGAACCCTAATATGCAAAGGCTGACTGTATACATTTGTGCTTCTTTGTTTTCTCCTTTAAGCAGGTTCTAAGATTTGACTAGTTTCCTCAATTAATGAGTCAAATAAAGTCTTTAATATGTGTTAATTTCAGCCAGGCACAGTGGTGCATGCCTATCACTTTGGGAGGCTGAGACAGGAGAATCGCAAGTTCAAAGCCAGCCTCAGCAATGGCAAGGAGCTAAGCAACTCAGTGAGACCCTGTCTCTACATACAACACAAAATAGGGCTGGGGATGTGGCTCAGTGGTCGAGTACCCCTGAGTTCAATCCCTGGTGCCAAAAAAAAAAGTGTTCATTTCATATTCTTGAGAGTCATAATTTTGTATTTTAAAAAAATTATCCTTTAATAAATGCCACGTATTTACCAGTACATAAAATTGATCCTCTGCATCCATCAACTCCATTTGGCTCGAAATCCATATACATATGGATATGTATAAATTCAATGAGGGTTTTCACAGGGTTTGTTGCATTAAAATCAGGAAAATTAAAACTGTCTAAAACTGGAAGTGGGACTAGAGACTCTAATAGCAAAACAAAATCGATTGAGTAAGAGGAGCAAGAGCACATAGATATTTTAACCACTCAGTAAAAGATCTGAGAGATTAGGCTCAAAGCAATTGCCTTTGAGATGCACCCAAACCATCAGCTATCCTCCCGATGATCTTGTTACTACAACCCACACTCGCTCACACTCTTAAAAGGATTATTGCTAAGTGCTTGTCATCTCCAGAATGCTTGTCAGTGTGGAAGCCTGGATTCCACCCTGCTGGGGAACAGCCAGGGAGGACCAAAGAGTGGAGAGGAAAAGACTCAGGCAGATCCTGGCTCCCAGATGACTTCAAAGCCCTCCAGAGCTATTGGGTGAGGAGAGCCAGGCAAGGAGACACAGCACGCACTCCCCAGGGTCCCATCTCAGCCTTCCCAGTCTTCCCAGACTCTGCAACAGATGTTTTCCTGTTGCTTTTGTCCCTGTCAGGTCACTGTGCTCCCAGCTTCTTAGTGGCCTTGCAGGAAGTCTGTTGCCATGACTACAACTTTCCCTTACTGACACCTCCACCAACAGCTCTGTTTATCTGTTTGACTACTTGCTTGGGGGAAGGGAGGGGTCCTCTCCTTATTTTCTCTAGACAATAAAGCTTTCATTCAATTCTGAGGGCTTCCTTTACCTCCTCTCCATTCCTCAGAGGGGTGTAAGAAAATCTCCTGGGGCAGGTCAGCCAGTTTCCCTTTTCTATTCTTTCCCTTGTGGTCATATCCCTACAACAACTGCTGATCATATCTTTTACAGGCCATGCAACAATCTTCTAAATGAATTACATTTGCTCAAGGGAGTATGTAGACCCCCAAATTACAATGACTTAACACAATAAAAATTTATTTCTTGCTACAAGGTTGATGAGGCAGCTCACTCTAACTCAGTCTTTCAGACTCTCACTGATGGAAACTTTTCTGTGCTCAATTGTTGGTTTCCAAAGGCTCCAGGGACATTGACATTTCAATGTCCTGGAAAGAAGAATGAGAATGGAAAAACATGCATACGGATCCTTTATGGGCTAGGTCTGCTAGTGGCACACATCACCTGCTAGTCGCACACATCATCTCCCATATTTTGACACAGCCACTTGGCCACAATTAACTGCATGGGAGTCTGGAAATATAGAATAAGCATGTGCTTAGAGGAAGAGAGAATGGCTTTGGGGACAATGGTGACTCCATTACCAGGTCTTCCTGCTTCTGGTTCTGTTCCCCTCCATCTTTTATAGCAATCATTTGTCCAGAGCTTGAACTTGCAGTCTCACTTATCAGTGTGGAAGCCTGGACTCCACTCTGCCAGGGAACAGCCAGGAAGAACCAAAAAGTGGAGAGGAAGAGACTCAGGCAGATCCTAGCTCCCAGATGACTTCAAAGCCCTCCAGAGCTATTGGGTGGGGAGAGCCAGGCAAGGAGACACTGCATGTACTCCCCAGACTAAACCCAGGGTCCCATCTCAACCTTCCTCAGTCTTCCCCAGACTCTGCAACAGATGTTTTCCTGTTGCTTTTGTCCCCATTGATGTTAGGTCTGGTCAGGATCCAGGATGTTCAATTAGGGGGACTGGTCAGTAGCTGCAGAATGGAGTGGCAAGCCAGATGCTAACGCCACCAGTAGACATGCCTCCTGTCAATCAGCGGGTTTTCCTGACCTATCCAGGAAGGACTCTGGCCTTCTCTTCCTGCCCCCAATCCCTCCCCTTCCTGACCGGGCTTTCTTGAAATTCTTTGTGCACTGAAGCTCCAGTGCCATTTCTCCCGGACACGCTCTGATGGATGGGGGGATTCGGCCTGAGAGCGTGTATTCCAATAAAATCTTGCCGAGCGGCCTAATTCATCTCCTCCTGGTCATATAATCTTTACATAATGGTGCCAAAACCCCCAGGAGGGTTTTGAACCTCCCCCGTACCGGGGTCGAGGCAAGCCCTCCGAACCGGGAGAACTCCTGAGCCGCTCTCTGTCTTCCTCATCCAGACCGACAAGAGTGAGGTAGGCCCCCTTTCCTCTGACTCCTCAGCTTGCCCCTCCCCCATTGCCCGCTCCAGAGGCCCATCCTGTAAGTCGCACGTGTGCGTGGGCACTCTGTCCACTCGAGGCCACGTGGACTGGGAAGACATTCCCAATCCCTGTGTTAGCCAATTGCCACTGCTGTTCAGGCCCCGGAAGATTTGAGGGACACCTCAATTTTGCGCCTGGCCCCCATTCTCCCGTGGACGCAAACATTTTTTGGGGACTCCATTTTATGTTCCCACCCACTCCTCTGGGACCGCTGAGAAGTCACAAGCAACCCCAACTCTTCTCTAGACCTCGAAATTCCACTGTACTATGGCGTAGATAACGGACCAAAATGGTCTACAGGGGGAACTTAATTTTCAAATCCTCACTGATTTGGCTAATTTTTGTCATCGGATGGGAAATAGACAGAAATTCCTTTCACCAAGGCTTTGTTGGAAAATGCACTCTCGCCCCTCCCTTCTTTCCCCTCTGTTCTGTCCTCAAGTTCTTCTCGCTGCGCTCTCCTCCCTCCCCTCTCTAAAGCCAAAAGAGTTCTCCAGCAGTTTCCTGCAGGAGAAAACAAAGCCGGCCTCACTCCCAGAGCAGGAGGGCAGAAACGAGGCGTTGAGCGGCGCCTGCCCTTCCCACCTTCCTGCGTTTCTCCCTGCATCCGTGCACCGCTCAGACAGGCTAGCACCTCCCTGCATCTCCCTCTGCCTCTGTGCCACTCAGATGGGCCGCTGCTGCCCCTCCCCCCAGCCTTACCACTCGGCGTCTGCAGCCGGCTTGCCTTCTCTTTCTAGGACTCTTCACTCTTACATTTTTAAACTTAAAACTTTCATTCTGCGCACTAAAGTTAAAACTTCTGATCAGATGTATTTTATCCAACTATAAAAGTTTTTTAAACTCTACTGAGACAAGTTATACCTACCTCAAAAGGAATTAAAGATTCTAAATATGGTATTTTTTGGAAGGAAAGAAAATATTTCTAATCAAAAGGTTTACAACTGTGATTAACGAAAAGTTAACATCTAAATTTTTCTTTCAGAACTAAACTTAATGTAATAACATCAATCTAATTCTGGTTCTACATTAAATGTGTTCATATCTTCCAGGTATACAAGTCTTTAAAATAGAAGGTTTAAAACAATGTTTTATCAAGCTGATGTTCTCTAAACTGAACTTGTATGGTATCCATTCATATCATTTAATGTCTTATAACAGAACCTATCATCAATAAGATAAGACTTTAAATTATTTTTACATCAAAGTGATCTTTTAAATAAATGAGGACCTAATCTATTTAATATTCTGCTAAGATTTTGCAAGGAGCCCTGTCTTACCTGAGATAGTTCTGTCTCCCAGCTTAGTACAATGGCTTCAAAGTAGATGAGACTCCAGTTCATTTAAAGATATGTTCAAAGGATTAATTTTGTTGTAAAGATCATTAGGACCTCAAACAGGGATATAATATGTAACTCACCTGAAATTTGAGAAAGCTGTTACACAAACTAAATATGTTTTGCTGTTGTTGATATTATTTTGTATTTTACTGAAACTCTAACTATTGCCTGTTAATGTTTTATAGAGATACTGCTTCAAGAACAACCAACCCAGATTATTTTAAGATAGATCAGCCACCACCTATAAGATAGACCTTAAAGTTAAAGCCCAGTACCCTTACTTTATAACTGGTGAGATTGGCTTGCTGAGTGTTTAAGATCAAGACTTAAAAACTAAAATTAAATTAAAGGGCCAAGAAAACCAGTATTTGGCTCTTGCCCTTTGAGTCAACCTGAATCCAAGGAATGAGGAAACTTCTCTGAAGTGCTCTACACCTCTGGGCCACAGGACCTCCTGATCAGGGAGATTTCTGAGACCATTAGAGAATTAAAGAGCCAATCAAATGCCACACGATGAACAGGAAGGTCAAAAAGAGAGGGAACCTTCTCTCATGCTTTCTGGGGAAGCTGGATGGTCACCACCAGACCTCAACCTATCCTAACGCAGATGGCACTAGCAGAGCTAACTGCTGCCCTCAAGTTCTTCAAGGATGCCTCCCAGGAGAACAAAAGGTGACTCTTAACAATAGGTAAGAACAAAAGTCAATTTGACTTGCTTCATCTTAAACACCTAGCAAAACCAAGAGCACAGCCATTCCTGGGCATTTAAAATAGTTTAAAGATAGACATCTGTGACATTAAAAACTAAATGCAATGTTTACATGCCTCGTCCTCTCCAGCCTTGTTATAGGGACTTAACTGTACAATGAGACTGAATTACCATGACTTGTTACCACCTCCCTCTCTAGGGAAAAAAGGGCCATCTTTCTATTGGTAATAGTTGGGCTCTCCTTGGCCCCCATTCACTGCCTCTGGGCTAGGGCAAGAAGACTTAATTATGCAGTAATTGCTACTTAAAAACTTGAACAAATTTCATTACAGAATAGACCAGCCTTGGACTGCTCCATCACGCTGCACTCCCACCAAACTCAAAATTTCTCTGCAACCCCTCTTCTTTTTCTGCTAATCAGTAATCTCTCCCAAGCTTCTGTTCCTACCCACAGGTCATGTTTCTACATTCAAGCAACATGACTGACAGCCAGAGGCTCCCACCCCCTGCGTCTGCCTCCCTGCCTGACCAACAACCCAGCCGCACCCCCATCTCTCAATTCCCCCAATCCCACATGAAGTAGCCAGACAGAATCTGCTGTCCTATATCACCAAAAAGGGTGGGATGTTAGGTCTGGTCAGGGTCCAGGATGTTCAACTAGGGGGACTGGTCAGTAGCTGCAGAATGGAGTGGCAAACCAGATGCTGACACCACCAGTAGACACACCTCCTGTCAATCAGTGGGTTTTCTTGACCTATCCAGGAAGGACTCTGGCCTTCTCTTCCTGCCCCCAAGCCCTCCCCTTCCTGACCAGGCTTTCTTGAAATTCTTTGTGCACTGAAGCTCCAGCGCCATTTCTCCCGGACACACTCTGATGGACAGAGGGATTCGGCCCGAGAGTGTGTATTCCAATAAAGCCTTGCCGAGTGGTTTTAATTCATCTTCTCCCTGGTCATCTAATCTTTACAGTCAGGTCTCACAGCAAGTGAACATTAGAGGCAGCACCAAGTCTTGATTTGTCTGACTCCAAAATCCCAGCACTTTCACTACATCTCTCAGCCTCTGTAGCAGCTCTCCCCAACCCATCTTTACCTCTTCATTTCTTCCTCCTCTCTAGATGAAACCATCACCTCCATAATGGAGAGGATTAAGAGCACATGGGATCATCCATTCTCCTTTACCCAACTTAAGTCTAGGTGAGTATAAAAATCATTTTTCTTTGTCATGTCTTCTCAGTTAGTCCACTACATCCCCTTCCCAAGGCCACTTTCTGCATTTCTCTGTGGTCTCAGCTTTGTAAATCCCAAGTTGTCACTGACTGGGGCAAAGTTGAGCTGTAACCCTAGTGACTGAGAGAGGAGGTTCCCCATCATTCTGACCCCAAGGTCCAGGCCTCCCTTTTCTATATTATGGCTCCTCTTACTTATTTCCTGACCTCAGGTCTACTGATCAAGGTAAGTCACAGGTCAGTCCAGAGTTTGTGTGGGAGAGGAAGTAGGTACCACTTCTTGACAGGGGGAGTGGCAACATATGTGATCCTCTATAATCAACCACAAGCAACAAAAATTAATGATAAACATTTGCACCATGCTTGGCAGTTATGGTATTTTTACAAATATTCTCCCACAGACTTTATTTTGACTCTCATTTTGCAAATAGGAAAACCATGACAAAGCAGAGTTAAGGTACATGCCAAAGACCATTTGCCTAAGAAGTGACAGAACAGGGGCTCTTATTAGGTTTTCCCTCTGTTTATGTGTTTCTGCTGGCTCTCATTGCGTAGTCCTAGCCCCAAAGGGATTGTAGACAGGATTACTCTTTCCTTTCTTTCTCTCTTTCTCCCTTCCTTCCTTCCTCCCTTCCTTCCTTCCTTCCTTTCTTCCTTCCTTCTCTCTCTCTCTCTCTTTCTTTTTTCATTTGTGTTTTCATTTGGCAACCCCAAACAAAAAAACTAGACAGCTAGGGAGAGAGGTTGAAGAGCTATAAAAAATAGACTGTGGGACTGGGGCTGTAGCTCAGTGGTAGAGCGCTTGCCTAGCATGTGTGAGGCACTGGGTTCAATCCTCAGCAACCACATATAAATAATAAATGAATAAAATAAAAATCCATCAACAACTAAAAAAATTTAAAAAAAAATAGACTGTGGAGGCAGATGAACTAAAACATGTACTTTAGGACCATAGATTGTGACTTTTAGGTTTTACCGAAAATGTGTTGACTATGAAAAGACAGAAACCTATCAATAACTTGGCAGTATGGACATGTTTTATAAGTATCAAAGAAATGATTACAAACATTTCAAGGAAGAAATCTCCCAGGAGAAGAAGGGTGGATCTTGGTGTGATTTCTTTTCAGCTAATGCTTTGCAAGTTTAGTGCAAACAAGTCTCAGTGTGTTATTCTGCAGCAGCATCCTGGAACAGCATGTCCTGAGTGGGGCCACACAAGCCACCTGAGCTTACCGTGAGAATAGAAAGAACAAATAAAGGAGGAGAGACAAGAAGGAGGCAGGAAAAGGTAGGGGAGCAGCTTAAGAAGCCCAGCTAGCTACCCAGGCTCTTTTCTGTGCCCTCAGCCACAGTAAAGATACAGGTCTAAAAGTTCTGACCTCAGTCAAAGGTCCAGTGGGGGCTGAAATACAGCCTTCATTTACTTTCTAAACCATGCCCTCTAGACAGCTCTACCTCATTACAGTGGTGAAGGGAGATTTCCCTATTTTATCCAAAGGCACTTCTCTCTCCTGCATCACATGCCTGGAAGAGGTGTCTTTTCCTAATTTGTCATGAAGGTGCTTTATGTGCTACCAGGGGCTCTGCCTCAGCAGCCGATGAGCTGCTTGCTGCCAAGTGTGCTCCAATCACATAAATTAAAAAGTCACACGGAAGCATTGTCCTTTCAAAAACATGTCACCTATGACTTGGACTCTCATATAGATCACATGGATGGTGTCCTCAAAGAATGCATCCTTCCCAGACTCATATGGGGTTGTGCTACTTCCTTCCCAGTGGCCATTTGGACAGATCACTTAGCTTCTCTCTTCCTCCCATGCTTGTCTTAGAAATGAGGAAGCAGGACCAGAGATGTTGGTGCCCCTTTCCAGTTTTAACATGTTATGGTTTGTAATTTTTTGAAAAGCGATAGATACATCAATGAGTGGGTCAGAGTCAAAAATCTAGTCTACGCTTTTTTTCTGTATAATTTAATTTTTTTCTTCTTTCTGGCCATTTTGTTAGTCTCAACACCTATAGAGATTAGAAAACCACAGGTAAACTGAAGAAGAAAGATTTCAGCTAGATATAAAACAAAGACTAATACACAGAAGCATATATTAGATCTCTTCCTCTCCCTCAGTTCACTTTCAGATCCAAATGTACACATAAAGTGCATAAAGGCAGATGTGTGTGCAGGTACACACACACACACACACACACACACACACACACACACACCAAACTTAGGACTGAGCTTCCCTTATTTCAAGGCATCAACTGTATGCTTTATTTTCCCAGAGGTAATCATTTAATGAACTCTATTCACTTCTCTGTGAAGCCCAAAATCAACCAACGTGCCCAGAATCCATGCCTGGGGCATTTCTATTTACATATTTCCATATAAAATGTTTGAAGGAAGTAATTCATATTTATAAATGAGTTGGTTTGCCTCCCCCAATCTCCTTATAGTAAATACTACATCATCAGTCGCTCATTGCCCCCAGGCTTGTCTCTATAACATGAAGGAAGCCCTGCTCCACTCAAGCCCTCCATCCATCTCCCACACACTCTGAGCATTTCCATTATTTATTTATTTTTATAAAGCAAATGATTCCCTAGTAACAGATGCAGAGAGAGAGAGAGATTTTTTTATTTGTGCTGGCAGGTTATGAGGAGTCGGGGAGAATGGAGCGGAGGTGGAAAGGCTAGTGGAGAATCCCAGAGCCCTTGGATTACATGCATGAAAATGAGGGAGAGAGAAATTTGGGAACAGGGAAAATAAAGGAATTCAGTGAATGCTTACTTGATACTTATCCAGCTGTATATGCCACTGCCTTCGAGAATGTCTGCCTGGATGTCCCATAGGAACTTGGCAATCAGTAAGTCCCAAATTGCATTCATTTCCCCTGGCTGCATAAACACACCCCACCTGTCCCCCACACTGTAAACAAGACCACCATCCATCAGGGAGTTTTCATATATTATCTCATTTGATCCTCACATCCATCCATGGACTAGAAATTACCACCTCAGCTTAACAAATGAAGAAACTGAGACCTAGAGAAGCTGAGAGTAATGGTCTGCGTGGGCTTCTGTAACTCAATCCCACAGATTAGATGTGTTAAACAGCCCACTTATATCTTCTCACAGTTCTGGAGGCTAGACATGGAAGATAGAGGTCTTGTAGTGTTGGTTCCTTCTGAGGACTGTGAGGGCCTTTCTCTTTGACTTATAGATGGCCATCTTCTCCCTGTGTCTCTTCACGTTGTCTTCCTTCTGCATGCCTGTGTTCAAATTCCCCCTTGTTATAATGTCACCAGATTAGGGCCCACCTAATGCAATATGATTACCTTTCAAAAGAACCTACCCCTAAATACGAGGCATTGGGAGTGCAATATATAAATTTGCAATATATAAATTTGGAGCAGGGGGCACAAGTCACTCCATAATACTATCTAACCCCAAAAACCTATAGTACCTGAAGAATGGAGCTGACTGAGTGAAAAGACAGGCCATATATAGTTCATAGGGAGGAGTTCAAAGCGGCCAAGGAAGCCCGACTAATTGCCAGAGTCATGCCCAACAGCATATCCTGGGGCTTGCCAAAGAAGCATGTCTATCCTCACAGGTGATAGACATCCTTCTGAGTTCATCTCGACTGAAGGAAGAGCTGAGCTTGGGCCAGAAGAAAAAAGTCAAAATACCACGAGAGCCTTCCCACTGTGGTTAGTGGGATCATAGTGGGAACCAGCTCTGTTCCCTCAAATCCTTTTGGTTGGTTCGTTTACTGGTCTCAGGTAGTTTCATCTCCTACATGTACCTATCGAAATGAAGGGGGACCTTCGGAAGACTCTGGAATTCCCTGTATGTACAGTTTCTCCTCTCTGCAACCTGTCCTGTTCCCACATAGGGAATTCTTTGAGCTCTAAGAATAAGCATAACAGGAAAGGGGCAAGGTGCAGTTATGAGGAGGCAGAATGAAGAACAGTACTTAGAGGAGAAGCTGGACAGAACCGGACAATTTACAATTAGTGCTTCAAATGCTGGCAGCTGTCCCCACCACCACAGCCCTCATCAGAGAGCTGAGGGAATGACATGGCAGGAGGAGGAGGAGGGAGACAGCTGTTTCCCTTCCTTCACAGTTCTGCCTTCTCTGGATACAAACAGAAATATGCACTGACTATAATATAGGGACTTTTTAACCCTTAGATAATATGGTAAAGTGTCAGAGGAAGCCAGACCAAAACCACCTGAACGAGATTATCACCAAGCCAGGGAGCAGGTCTTCATTTTATTCTAAGCCTTTGCACATAATAGAGTCCAGCACATGGGGAGAAATCTGATGGACCCTTGAATACCTGTCCCTTTGGTTACCTAAGAGGACATCCCAAGAATTCCAAAGGCTTCTAGGTGAATCCTATGACTCTTCCCCAGCCTGGAAGACCTGCCTCTGGAAAGGGGGATGCTATTGTAGTTCACCCCATTTTAAAATCTTTTAATGATGATTTTCTTTTTGATGAATCATTGTTGCCCAAGTTCTTTAAGTAGGGAGTCTGAGATATTATAAAGCATAGATCTTAGAATTTAATAGCTTTTCTCCAAAGATGAAATCAGATTCTTTCTGAAAAGTATCTAGATAGCTTAATTGCATAAGAAGAGCAGGCTTCATGGGAAGATGTGGATATTTTTAGACCATGTGTTTTGAATCTTATATTTTTGGCCCTATTTACCTGACTGAGTCACATTTTTAACTTTTTTTTCTCTATGTTATGCCTTTAAACCCTGAGCTTCTTTGTGTGTCTTTGAGGATATTTCCTCAGAAGAGCACCCATAATGCAAATCTTCCTATCATCAAACTGCCTCACTACTTATCAAATCTACTGTTTGCTTTTTTTTTTGTATTGAGTGACATAATATCAAGAAATTGTCAGAAAATGTTATTATTCATCCCCAAAGGAACAGTTCTGAGTAAATGAATTATGAAGAAACAGCTGGGAGCTTTAGAGTGGAGTTTTGTTTTGTTTTTTGTTTTTTTGCATCTCCTTTAAATGGTGGTTTCAGACACTTTAGCAGGGGGCAGTGGGGAGCAATTGAGGCCTGGAGGTCTCCAGTGGCAGAAATATACCTTTAAAAGGTGGAAGGTGCTAAGAACTCAGAGAAAATCAGTGAAAGTCACATTTAACACCTTCCAACTATGATACAATTGGGAATAATGTGAAACATTTGAACTGAAACTGATAATATGAATTGAGGAAGAGGTATGCTGGATAATTTTTGATTGGATACTAGATATTGGAAATTTCATCTTATGGAGTCCTAGATATTTTTATATTGCTTTTGTATTAACCAGGTTTTTGTCACTATAATGGAATACCTGAGGCAGGCTACTTATGAAGATAAAAGGCTTATGTAGTTCACTGTTTTATAGGTTTTAATAAATGGCATTGGCATTGGCTCAGTGTTTTAGTTAGCTTTTTGTGACCAAAAGAACTGACAAGAAAAATGTAGAGTAGGAAAAGTTTATTTTGGCTCATGGTTTCAGAGGTTCAGTCCATAGTCTGCCAACTCCGTTGTTCTGGGCCTGAGATGAGGCAGAACATCATGGTGGAAGGGCATGGCAGAGGAAAGCAGCTCAGGACATGACAACAAGGAAGCAGGGAGCTATAGTCACCAGGTACAAAATATAAGCCCCAAAGGTACACCTTCCATGACCTCCTTCCTCCAGCCACAACCTACTAGCCAGCAGTCACCACCCAGTTAATCCATATTGGTGGATTAATCCACCAGTTAGGTTGTGATCTAATCATTTCATCTCTGAACATTCTTACATTGTCTCAAACATGAGTTATTTTGGGAGACACCTCAGATCCAAACCATGACACTCAGTTCTGCTGAGGGACCTCTCAGCTGCATCCCATCAAGCAGACAGGAAAGGTGGGAACGCATACAGAAGCAAGTGATCACATCTCAACACATGGGAACAGGACAGGTTGCAGAGAGGAGAAACCATACACATAGGGAATTCTAGAGGTCTTCAGAAGGTTCCCCTTCATTCCAATAGGTACATGTAGGAGATGAAACTACCTGAGACCAGTAAACGAACCAACCAAAAGGATTTGAGGGAACATAGTTGGTTCCCACTATGATCCCACTAACCACAGTGGGAAGGCTCATCATTTACAGAGCATCTGTTAGAATACTGAAAAGTTCTTCACCTTAAAGGAGGAGCACAATTAGTTCTAGAATAAATGCAGCTCTAGTCCTACCCAGAAAACCTTAAAATCAAGAGCCTGAAGGGTCAAACTGGTTTTAGGTATTTTAATTGTATACTGGAATAAACCTCATGAATGTTATGGTTTGGATAAGATTTAAGTGTGCTTCCCCAAAGTTTATGTGTTGGAAGCTTGGTGGCAATGTGGGAGCTGATTGAACCTCTAAGAGGTGGGACATAGTGGGAGGTGCTTAGGTCATCTAAGGCATTGCCGTCTCCTCTGAGAGCACATTGTTACAAAGTTTGAGCTTGGTTCCACCCAAGCTCAAGGCCAACCGACGTGGCCTTTCCAGACTCCCTGCTTCATCCCCTTACTCAGACAGAACATGGGTCCACAGCTTGGACATTCTCTCTGGTAAATAAACTGTAAGCATCATAGAACTCAGTGACATTCATTGCTAATGTCCAGGGTCTTGATTGTTTTTATGTATTTTGTCCAGTTTTTTTTTTCTTTTTTAGATAAGATGGTAAATCTTGTCCAGGCTACTCCATCTTTGGCTAGAGTGGAAGTCAGCTGTTTGAATCATTTGAATTCATTTAAAGTAAGTCCAGAACCATTGACAGAGCCAGCCTAGGCCAATCTGTCTTGATAAAATTTCTTTATTCACAGCAATTTTCTTGACAGTGCCTCATCTTTCTATCTAGTGAATAATGAACCAAAAGTAACCCACAGGATCTTTGCTGATTATCTTTTCTCTACATTATAATGACCTTCCTGAGAAGACCAGTGCCAGGCACTGATGTTTAAGCACTAAAATAGAGATTAAAGCCAGACAAACCTGGCTTTCATTACTACCTCTTCCACTTACTGACTGTGTGACCTTTGACAAGTGTTTTAATCTCACAGTGACTGTGTCTAGCAGCAAAATGGATAAGGTGAAAGATGAGATGTGTTGAGAAAGACATTTATACTATGCATGACTCTGTTCTCTGTTACATTTTCTTGTAATCTTAAAAATAACTTAAAATATCAAAATACAAAATAAATGGTGATGGTGATATCTTATCAACAGGGCTACATAAGTATTAATTGAAATAATATTTGTACTCAGTGAGGTAGAGATGAAGCTTAACCCATCTTCCCACTGTTTTATGCACAGAGCAATCAAATTCTAAATAGGTAGTTGAACACACATATAAAAGTGTGTCTACTATAAAGGGTCCAATTTGCTTTCTTTCTCTTCTACTAAACCCTGAGAGCATTCCTAAGGTCCAGATGTGTTCCTCAAGAACAGTTTGGAATTCCTTAAATGTGTGTGGATGTTGGGGCTGGGGTTGTGGCTCAGTGGTAGAGCACTTGCCTTGCATGTGTGAGGCACTGGGTTTGATTCTCAGCACCACATATAAATAAATAAAATAAAGATCCATTGACAACTAAAAAAATATTTAAAAAAAAATGTGTATGGATGTCACTGTACAGATTCCCACAGAGTGACCTTTAACTGAGCAGGTCTCAAAAAAACATTGGCACAGGAAGACTTTAAGTCTTTGAAAAGTGAACAGGTATCTAGGTATGGATCTTAAAATGTCCCTCCAAAGCTCATGTGTTAAAGGTTTGGTCACCTGTGGTGCTACTGGGAAGTGGTGAAAACTTTGAGGATGGGACCTAGTGGAGAGAAGTGAGGTCACCGGGGAATATGTCCTTGAAGGGAATATTGACACTTTCCCATTCTTCTCTTTTCACTACTTCCCTGCTGCCATGAGGTGAGCAGTTTTCCTTCTGCATGTGCTCCCTGCCATCATATACTCCCCCACCACAGGCCCAAAGGCAACAGAAGCAAGTAACCATAAACTGAAACCTCCGAAACCATGAATCAAAATAAAACTCCTCCTTTTGTTTACTTCAGGCATTTTATCACAGTAGTGGAAAACTGATTAATACTACTGAGATTTTTATCCATGATGCTAACCAGTTGACAAGAGAAAGGAAAGAAAAAACCTGGTTAGAAATAAAAGTAAATCAACATGGTGATTAGTATCAAGTATGCAATTCATCTTGAATTAGTCTCAACCTCTTTTTCTTTGAATTCCTAGGTCATACCTCACTCAGCTTTCTCCAACATCATAACGCCTACATTCTTTATATCTGACCCTTAAAATGGCCTCAGAATCCTTCTCAACACTGCAGTCCAGGCAGCCAGAATGTTGAGTTGGCATAAAGTCTGAAACCTCATTAGCATCCCATGAAGGTTTCAGTGTTCACTTAAGAGACTCATCTGATAACCTAGCCCTACCCTTCTCAGACCTCCTTATTTTTCTGACCTCCCCTCCACTTCAGCCATCCACTCCTACCCCAGAAACTGTTATCATTTGGAAGAGTTGTCTTAATCATTTTCTTCCATATGACAGCACATTTAATTTTCCAATGCTCCCACCACCTCACTTTGTTTGCTCTTGCTCTTGACCATGGAGGCCCATTTTATCCAGAAGTTTCTCCTTTGGCTTTTCTTTCCAATCCTGGATCCCATGGTGAGCCTCTAAACCACTTCCCACCATCATCTTCAAGTTCCTTGCTGTCACCACTCCCTCACCCCTTGCTATATCCATCCAGCATAATACATTCCAGGATTGGTACTGCAGTTTTCTTTTTCCTTCTTCAAGAAGTTGAGCACTTATGGATAAAACCCTACAACTACACAGACTGATGCAACAGCAGACTCACAGCCCCAACCCACTACCAGCTCTTGGAGTTGCCAGTCCATCATTGTACCTGATTTTGGTTGGCTCCTTTCATGGCTCTCAATGACTCTTTGACATTTTCTCCATTTTCTTTAGGACTCTCAAGCCATCCAAGCTCAGCAAATAATCTTATCTGTTACTTTATTGAGGAAAAAAAATCATGAAAATATCATCTTTTCTGACCTCTTCAGCTTTCTGAACTTTTCTTGCAAATATATCAATGGAGATGCCAGCCCTTACTGCCATGTACAAACAATGGTAAGTGGCAGTGTCTCATTCACTGTTATTACTCTCAAGTTGTTGACTTGCCAGAGAATCTTCAAGGTTATTCTGAATGAATTAGACCAAATTCTTGTTTTCAACTTCAGCAGGACAAAGATGGTTATTCATGGACCTTGGGGTCTGTGTATGGCTTGTTTACTTTGCTCAGGTTCCCAAGGCTGTTTTAGAACCTCTCACCTTCTGTCACTGAGCAAAAGGGCACTCTGACCCTCAGCTATCCTCTTTGGTCCTCTCCTTCCCAGGCCTTTAGAACTCTTTCTTTATTCCCATCACTGAGGAAGTGACCCCCTCCCTACGAAAGCCAATCCTGCCACCTGTCACTGATATCCCTAAGCCTTATCCATCAATCATCTTCTCTATTGTCTGCTTTTTTCAATTTTTTTCAAACTCACCATATTGTCTTTATAGTGAAAATGCTCAAAACCTTAAAAATAAAAGAAGAAAAATGAATTGAATTTCCTATGCAATCAAGCTATCCCTTCCTTTTATGAGAGAACATTTTGCAAGTCTATATTATTCGTTTCTAATTCCTGAAAACCTATTTCTTTCCCAACCCCTTAAAATGGAGCTTTTGTCCCCACTGTCTTACTGAAATCTCTCTTGAAGGTGGTTAAGTGTGTAACCCACAAAGCCAAGAGTTTCCCTCTGCTGTTATCTACCTAAACTCCATACTAAAATTTTTGCAATTTTTTTTACTTTCCTCTTCCTTAAAATATTTTTCTACTCTAAGATAGGATTTATATAGAAATGTGCACACCACATACATAAACAGTTTAATGGAATATTATCCACATAATCCCTTCTTAGAACAAGAAATTAGACAGTGTCAGGCCCCCAAGAGTGGGCTTTGAGTCCCCTTCCTACCCTCTAATGTTCACCTCTATCCTGATTATTGTATTAGTCACTTAACTTGTTTTTGTTTATACTTTTACCAATACCATGTATCCCTAAATACTCAGTTTTGCATTTTGTTTTCTGTGAATGTCACACACAATATGTTTTTGGATCTGCTTCTTTCATTCAACATTTATTGGTGAGATGTATCTGTTTCCCTGAATCTAGCTAGAGCTTATTCATTTTTATTGCTTTATAGTGTTCCACATAATAAACCACAGTGTTTATTCATTCAACTGTTAATGGCCATATGGATTGTTTTCAGATGGACCTGGTGTGCTATGGAACATCCTTGTATATGTATTTTGATGTGTGGGCATACATTTCTTCAGAAGATATGCCCCAGAGTGGAATTACTTAGGAATAGATTGGATTATCCTTCACTTTAGCAAACAATGCTACACTGTTCTCCAAATCATGTGTCTTCATTGACATTCCACTGGCAGTATATCAGTCTCCACTGATCTAAATCCTCACCAAAACTTGGCATAGTCAGCCATTATTAATTTTAGCCATAAAGGTCAGTGTGCATTTTTAATTTGCTTTCCCAGGATTACTAATAGAGATCCTTTCACACATTTTGGACATTTGAATGCCATTTTCCAGTCTTGTGCCTGTTTCTCCTCTGTGTTGCCTTTCTTTGTCTTATTTATCTATAGCAGTTCATACAGTTGCCATCATGTTCACCAACCATTGTATGGGTTGCAAATATCTTCTCCACTCTGTGGCTTGCCTTTTCACTGTCTTCCTTTGGTTTCCTAGCACACAACTCTTAAATCCTTGGGATCTCAGAAATTGAGATGTCTTTTTACATATGTTGATGGGTTGATTGAAGGCTGGCAACTTCAGGATGAGGGCTGCTCACTAGAAACACCAAGGCAGGATTAGAGGTTTGGAGTTTTCAGTCCCACAGCCCCTGCCTCTGTGGAAGGAAGAGGGGCGGAAGTTAAGTTGATCACTAATGGCAAATGATCTAATCAATCATGCCTATGTAATGAAGTCTCCAAAAGGCCTGGTTCCAAGAACGTTGTGAAGAGCTTTGTGGATAGTGGAACACATGCAGCTTCCTGGAGGGTGGTATGCCTGTAGAAGGCATGAAAGACCCATGGCCCTTCCACATATGCTTTGCCCCATGCATCTCTTCATCTGTATTCTCTGTAATATCCTTTATAATAACCCAGTAAGTGTTCAAGTTTTATGAGCCATTTCAGCAAATTAATCAAACCTACGGAGAGAGTTACAAGAATCCTGATTTAGAGCCAGCAGGTCAGAAGCACAAGTGTAGTAACTCCTGATGCTTCTGATTGGCATCTGAAGGGGAGAGTAAGGGGGTAGTCTTGGGGACTGAACTCTCAACCTTAAAAATCTGATGTTATCTCTAGGTAGAGAGTGGCAGGACTGAATGAATTAAAGAACACCCAGCTAGTGTCTGCTGCTGCAGAATTGATTGCTTCCTTGCTGATGAGGAGAAATTATCACACCTTTTGAAGTCACAGAAGTCTTCTCTGTTGATTATTGTGGTATGATAGCAGAGGAGAAGCAGTTTGTTTTCCTACACATTCTTTTTTTAAAATATCTTTTTAGTTGTTGATGAACTTTTATTTTATTTGTATGCTGTGCTGAGAATCAAACCCAGCCAGTGCCTCACACATGCTAGGCAAGCGTTCTACCACTGAACCACAACCCCAGCCCTCCTACACACTTTTAATAGCTACTTTTGAAGGACAGATGTATGCAGCTTCAATTAAATTGTTCCGTATTCTCCTTAATCGATGGTGCTTTTGGTCTCCTGTTTAGAAAATATTCCCCAGACCCATTTTTTTAAAAAATATTTTTATTTTTTAGCTGTTGATGAACCTTTTCTTTTATTCATTTATTTGTATGTAGTGCTAAGAATGGAACCCAGTGCCTCACACATGTGAGGCAAGCGCTCTACCGCTGAGCCACAACCCCAGCCCCCCAGCCCTATTCTTGACATCTTTTCTTCTCAGTGTTTCTGGGACCCTGCATAAGGTGCTGTCCTCTACCTCTGATCTGTACTCTTCCTCCTCAACTTTCTCCTGTTGGTGAATCCATTCCTCTCAAGCACTGAACAGTGACATCCAACAGTTCAATCCCACAGCATCTACTGAGACATTTCTCAATATCAGGCTTTGTGCTGGGTGCTGGGGCTACTCGGGTGAACATCACACAGCTCTTCCCTTGGGCACACCACTGAATGAAGATATCTATAATCTAGTCACAATAATGTCTCAAATATTCTAAGATCCTCAACTCCCACATTCTCCAAGATGTGCTTACCATAGGGTAATGGCTCCATCATCTTCAGCAGCCAAGATTCAAGGGTCACATTGGCCTTCTCTTTCTTGCTTCTCTACTATACAATGACCTGACAAGCCCTATGTGCCTTAATTCTATACTTTGAATGTGTATCTTCCCTTCTTTTCATTCCAACTGGTGACCCTCACCCTTAGCTGCTTACCATGCCTCTCATAAAGAGCTGAATTAGCATCCCCTCTCTTCTTCTCTCACCCAGAAGTCTCCATTCTCATCAGAAAACCACTTTCACTTGGAGGTATTGTCGTCTTCTTCTAATAACCCTGAAGTCTCTTTGAAGACAAGAACTAAACAGAGTCTTATTCATCTTTCAAAAGTAATTAGTTATTCCATCAGCTAGAATGGACCTTGGGGCTCTGAGTATTTCATAAGTCATGGAATTTGATTGCCCTGAAAAGGGAACATCACAATAATCTGGATGGATAAAGATTTTTAAAAATCTGTGACTTTGGATCAAAGTGCCATGGTTACCAGTAGCTCCTGAGCAATTCCTATTTTGGCCTTTGAAGTGATCCCAGATAATTCTATACCCTTGCAGTTTTATCACATCCTTGTGAGTCTGGATTGCATTTCATCTGAGTATTCATTCTTTGCTCTTAGAAAATGGGAGCTACCAGGACAATTCATTCATGTTTTTCACTTAATGAGGACTCTTACATGTCTTTCCTGTTTCTATATCCCCTCCCTTCCCTTCATTACCCTTTGTCTAAAAATAATAAATTTTTTAAAAAAAATTTTAAAAGATCTTCCATAAATAACTCTTCACCACCTGGTTTGGGATTTGGTTCCAATCTGTCTTATGAGCTTGATCTCCCACTTGGAGTATCTATCACTAAATCAGATTCCTGGCCACATCCCATATGTGCTCTGTGCTTTCTGCCTTTAGGCTCATATCTGTCTACAAAGCCTTCCTGCATCATCTCACCATATCCAGTTCTTGCATCTTTTTCGAATCTCAGCTCAATTATCTCCTCCTTGAAATTCCAGGGAGGTCTCCAGTCAGAAGCATGCACTCCTTTTTAAAGTTTTGTTTTAGTCAGATTTTTTGATGTTGTGGCCAAAAGACCTGACAAGAGCAATTTTAGAGGAGGAAAAGTTTATTTAGGATTTGTGGTTTCAGAAGTCTCAGTCCATACACAGCTGGCTCCATTGCTCTATGTCCAAAGTATGGCAGAAAATTATGGTGAAGAGTGGTGAAGGAAAGCAGCTCAAGACATAGCCAACAGGAAGCAGAGAGAGAGTCCCCCCACCATAGACAAAACTCGTACCTCAAAGGCATGACTCCAATAACCCACCTCCTCCAGCCACACCCTATTTGCCTACTGTTACCAGCCAATTAATCCCTACTAAGGGCATAAATGCTGATTAGGTTGAGGCTCTCATAATCTGATCATTTCACCTCTAAATTTTCTTGCATTGTCTCACACATGAGCTTTTGGAGGACTCCTCACATCCAAATCATAACAAGCTTCCTGCATTTAATTTCTACTTCTTTTTTTTTTTGGTACTGGAGATTGAACTCAGGGGCACTCGACCACTGAGCCGCATCTCCAGCCCTATTTTGTGTTTTATGTAGAGACAGGGTCTCACTGAGTTGTTTAGTGCCTCGCCTTTGCTGAGGCTGGCTTGGAACTCGGGATTCTCCTGTTTCAGCCTCCCTAAGTGCTGGGATTATAGGCTTGCGCCACCGCGCTCAGCTTAATTTCTACTTCTAACCACACTTTTTACTCTCTCTTTATGCCGAGAACTTTTGTGGGCTGTTTCATTACCATTTGTCCTCCAAGACCCCAAGCCTGTGTTCCACTCATCTTTGTGTTCCTTACAAAGCCTTGTAGATTGCTTCCCAGGTAGCAGATGCTCAGGAACTAATTGTTGCATGATTAGGACTATTGAGGATATGTCATAGGCAAAGCTCAGTGGTAGGCTCTGTTGAAAATATGTAAGCAAATACAATTCCATTTCTACTGAAAAAACTTATAATCAAATATGGCATTAACACAAGTACTCATATAGAAAATATTAATATGTTACACATTTTGTAAATAATGTTTGAAATGTTGTAACTTTTAGTCCCTGAGGCAATCTTTTTTCAACTTGCAAAGCACATAGAACCTTTTAAAGGAAAGAAACTATTGCAAGCTACCAGCATTTACTTGAATTATTTTATCATATTATTATTACTTAAAGAAGAACAAATATAAGGCTTATGGTTATAGCTCTTGATATCTGTAAACCCAAACACATTTATTAATTGTAATCAAGCAAAATTACTTTTTTAAAAATATTTTTTAGTTATATATGGACTCAATGTCTTTACTTTGTCTATTTATTTTTATGTGGTGCTGAGGATCGAACCCAGTGCCTGACATGTGCAAGGCAAGTGCTTTGCCACTGAGCCACAATCCCAGCCTGCAAAATTACTTTTTGCTCTGTAAACTGGTTCCGGCTACAATATGCCTATCGCCAGTTGAGAGGAGCTTGATGCAATGTGACCTGAGAACACTAGCTCCCTGCAAAGCCTCTGTCCAGGAGGGAGAAATGCCTTCCTGGAAGCAGGAACTTCAGGCTAGGTTTTATCACAGTCTGCACTTCTGATATGATGCAGTGGGAAAAGAAGATGTAGCACAGGCAGCCAACCAGAGGGAAACCTCCAGAATAGGGATTCTATCAGCCACGGAGCCAAGATGAATCCCAGGAAGCCCACGAGAACAGCAGGTCGGAAACATGCTCACGGGGAATGTGTTTCAAGCCCTTGCACTTTTAGGCTCTCTGCTAACCACTTGCCTTAATGCCATCGTTGAATCCTCACAGTAAACTGATGAGATAGATAGGTACTATGGTTAATCATAAATCAGGAAATGAACATTAAGGATGTTTTGTAATTTTCCCCAAATCATAAAAATTGTCAAGTGAGATTTGAATTCAGGTTTCCCTTTCCCAGAGTCTGAGCCTATAACCAATATGCAGGATGCCTCTTGATTGGCCTCTGGGCCCATGGATTTGTTTCTTTTTTGTTCTAAATGGCATGTTCTAAAGGAATGTTATGAGGAAAGTAACTCCTTACCCCAACCCCATAGTCACTCAGAATACTGAGTGACTAATCCAAGTGACTAATCCAAATCACTAAGCCAAGCTTGCCCTCCAGGGAACTGTGGGGAGGGAAGGTAGGAGAGCAGAGTTGTACTATGTTTTAGGGGCAACCTGAGGTAAGTTATGTTCACAAGGACCAGATTTCAGAAGGATTCCCTCAGATTTCTCTCTTTCAACTTTTTGATTTGAACTCCAGATATCTCTAAGATTGTCCTACATGCCCAGCCCAATGCTTAGTGGTGTTCAACCCAGTATTTTTTAAGGACCTCAGAGATATCAATATCCCTGCTACACTGGCAGGGTATTTTGAGGGTGTGAGAGAGAAAGCTGGTGGGGCGTGATGGGCTGGTGTTTAGTGGAACCACTTATGGAGTAAGAAGGGAGCTCCCTCTCTAAGAGCTGGTGCTAATGCTGATATGTACATTCACTGAGGACAAGGTGATGAGAAATCAGTAACATGCATTTATATGGCTCTCAATCACACACAGAATAGGGGTGTATAAAACTTGTATGCAGATTCCAAATAAGTAGAAGCCATGGTCTCTGCTCCTTTTTCTAGTTGGTGGAGTGAGAGCTGAGGAGATGTGAGGAGGACTTGTGCTTACAGAGCAAAATAAACAACTCTAGTTCAAAATGGCAACAGCCACCCAGAAGTTTCTATGCCCACAGACAAGGCTAGTTAAAGGAATGAGCAGAGGAATATTAGTTTTCACCTCGACCCCTCTTCTGAATCTTTTCTTGGATCCACAAAATTAGATTGGAAAACAGAAATCTGATTAAAATGCTCATTCATTTCAGATTCTTCACTTCTATGGGATGCAGAATGGGTTTGCTGGGGTGTTGGGAACCTGTAGCCTAAGTACTCTAGGAGCCCCAAGGCATGAAGAGGTCAACAGACTTGTCCTTGAAGATAAGGACAGTATATTTGGGTCCCCTCACCTAAAGGAGAATCTAGAATGTGGCAGTTATTTCATAAGTATTGGTTAATTAATAATTTATGCTGTTCCAGGGATTTCAAAAGTCTGGTGAGGGTAACATGATGCTTGAATGATGAGTGAGAGAACAGGAAGAGTGTGGTGGCCATTTCTGGGAAATTCTGATGCCCTGCAAGACGCTTATCACAGATCCAGTCAGAATGCCTGGGCTCCACCAGAGACCTGGAACTGCTGCCCTCTCTCCTGAACCGGTGTGCCATCCAATTGCATCAGGAAAGTAGAACTTTAAAAAATGTGTTGCCAGGGGCCAGTTTAGAACATGAGAGAATAGTCATTCCTTTGGGCTGGGGCTGTAGCTCAGTGGTAGAGCACTGGCCTCACACGTGTGAGGCACGGGGTTCGATCCTCAGCACCACATAACAATAAATAAGTAAAGATACGTGTCCATCTACAACTAAAAAGAATGTTATTAAAAAAATATCCATTTCTTCCTGTCACTGTTGTTCGTTGAATTTAAAGAAGCAAGATTCAGGAATGAGCAAACCACTAGTGCTTAAAAGAAAAAAAAAATAATGTGAAATGCTCTCGCGAGAACTCCTATGTGATCTTTCAAAAACATAGTTTGGATGACACTCAAAAGTGATTCATGTTATCATTACTGGTTGAGATATTTTGTTGTCCATTTTAGTTCACTATTTTAATTTTGGCCTCTAGACAGAACCAAGAAATCTACTACCCGTCAAAAAATTTAGAAAATAAGTATCTCACCTTCACTGAAAAGGAATTTTGAATATAAAATAAAACATGACAAGGTATCTTTCCTTCTTTAGATGTGTAAGAAATTTTGCTTTGTTATTTATAGATTTCAAAACTTGTGATTCATGTTCACAGAGAAAGCAGCAGCCCACCAGGGAATTGCTCACATGAAAAGTGTACTTATTATATTAACTCAATTAGACCCACATTAGAGTCTGTTCTCCATGTGGAAGAAACTGAATAATAGCATATAAAATCACTGTTATTTGAGACCCTGAACAGCATCCTGGGTTTTAAAATGACTCACAGGAAAATAATGAACAGCTCAAACCTAACAAATTAGGGATAGAAATAAAAGCTCTTTATAACTCATCCAATGTAGTGATGGAACAAGATTGGTAGTAGCCATAGAAATAATGACTAACCTAAGATGTTTGTGACATGGAGAACAAGAGGAGAAATGATTTACAATTCTTGAGTCAACTGGTATGAGCTTGCAATATACTGGAAAGTGGTAATTTCAAATCATTGTCAAATTATTTTTTCTCTGTTCTCATTTCCCTCAGAATTTATTTGTTTTAGTCAGCTTTTACACTGCTACAACTAAAGGACCCAACCAGCACAATTGTAGAGGAGGAAAAGTTTATTTGGGGGCTCAGAGATTCAGAGGTCTCAATCCATACACAGAAGGCTCCATTCCTCGGGGCTCAAAGTGAGGTAGAACATGGTGATAGAAGTGTGTGGAGGAAGGAAGCAGCTCACATGATGATCAGCAAGCAGAGATAGAAAGACTCCACTTGCCAGATGCAAATATATATTCCCAAACCACACCCCCAATGCCCACCTCCTCCAGCGACATCCCACCTGCCTTCAGTTACCACTCAATGAATCCCATCAGGTGATTAACTCACTGATTGGGTTAAAGCTTTCACAACCCAATCATTTCCCCTCTGAACCCTCTCTCATTGTCTCACATGTGAGCTTTTGGGTACACCTCACATCCAAACCATAACATTATTGGTATCATTTGTATACCTATACTTGTATTTTCAATAGCAAATAATAACAAATCAATTTGGGAAGCTATAATACAGACTTAAACTTTGCATGTGTGTATATATGTGTACTGGTATATGTTTACATATACATATATACACACATGTATACAGATGTAGATATAGGTAGATATATTTATATATGTACAAATATATATGTACAAATACACATACATACACATATATACACATAAGTGTACATTTTTCTATCCTGGTCTCTTCTGGATACACTGTGAGGATAACTAATCCTGGAGGAATTCAGTACTGGGATAATATATACATGGAGTATAACAGTCACAATTTCAATCAAAGTCTGTTGTCTTATCCTTAGGAAACTTCTAGAGGAATTAGGTATGCAAACCCAAAATACTGAGAAATGCCTAAGTCAGAAAAAAAAAGGCCAGGATGGAACCATCCTACTTGAATTCTGACTTTCTTTACAGCTCCCTTAGTGAAAACAGAGGGCAACATTAATGCGTTGGTCTTGCAATTTTTTGCAAATTTAAACCCCTCTTTTCTTTTCTCTTTGGCAGATCTGAAACTTCTGGGAGCTGGCATCTAAGTCAGTTTCTGTTGAAATGAGTACAGGCAGGCTCTGAGGCAGCTCTGTCCAGGGTTCAAAAAGATAGTGATCACCTTTTACCCCACAAAGGAAATGTCTCTTCTAAAATTTGCTGACTTGACCATGTAATGATGGTTGTGGATTGAACTGTACCTCCCCCTACCGTGTGATATTTTTAAGACCTACATCCTTGTACCTGGGAATGTGACTTATTTGGGATCGGGTCATTGCCATTCGATGATGTTATACCGGGGTAGAGAGGATCCTTAATCCAATCAGACTGTTGTCTTTATAAAGAAAGGACAGACACAGCACAGAGGAAAGATGACTTGTGATGATGGTGACTAAGATCACTGTATGCTGCCACAAGTCACAGTCACCTGGAGCTACCAGCAACTGGAAGAAGGCAAGCTTCGAAGGGAGTGTGGTCCTGCTAACACCTGGGTTCCAGACTCCTAGTCTCCAGAACTGTGAAACAGTGATGTTTTAAACCACCTGGTTCGTGACACGTTATTAAGACAACCCTGGGAAACTAAAACAATGATTATAATAATACAAAAGCAGCAACAGTGTCCCTTTTATTTATGGTCTCGTTTTATAGACAAGGAAGCAAGCAGAGAAGGCAAAGGAAAGCCTGATGGAAATGTGCAATGGGGAGACATGAGAAGTAAAACAAATCCTGGAAGCAGCCTTCGGGAGCGGACAATTTCCCATTGCTGACCCCCTGGGTAGAGCATTAGGGTGTCAGGAGACAAGGCCTCTGGCCTTGATTTCTCTGCCCATTACAGCCCAAGAAGCTCTGTAATGCTTCTTGGGTCTTTGTTTCCTTATATGTAAAATGAAGGAGACTGGATGATCTCAGTGGTGCCTCCCAGCTCTGGACCCCTAAGATTCCAATGAGAATCTACAATTGAAGTGATCAAATAGAGAATGATCATATGCTAGGGTGCAAGATGCCCTGACATCAGGGTTAGACACTTCCCTGGGCTGCTTGTGCAAATTCTCATAACACAAGACTCTGGTTTTCTACTCACTCGGGCTCATGAGTAAGTGTCCAGAGGTGATTCTGGTCTGGTCCCAGGTTCTGTGGGGTCAGCAGGACACAGTACTGATGCCCTTCACTGACCAGTGTGAGTGGTTCTCCTTCTGTTAATACCCGGAGCCCTTGGTTGACAGCTTCTTCACTTGCTGGAGGGACCCTGTGTGACCTCACAGACAGGGATTTTCCTGGTGAGACAGCAAGCACAGAAGGATGAATGGTAATGCCATTTGATATCCCAGCTAAATAATCTAAAATGCAGAAAAGGTAAGAAAGCCTCAAATCTACTGTCCAGCTTGGCTGCAGTGCCAGTCCCCTGATCTAGGGTCACACTCTTGGGACCTTGCCTCCCATCACCTCACATATGCCTCACAGTCTCTGTGCACTTGCATAACTTGGACCTGTGTAAAGACACACAAAGCCAATCTAGTGAGAGGCATTTGGAGGTATAAACCAGACATCTATAGGTGGGCTACTGGGGCCCAACTTGCTCATTAAATCCAACTTCCTAGTTAAGAAAGTAATTGTTAAGGCTCTCCAAAAGTGATGTCTCAGACTCAGCTTTCCAAACCCAAACTGTTCTCTTGCTTGGTTGTGAAAGGAAACTGGGACTTACTTCTACAATAGCTCTCCTTCTGCTTCCAGAGACGGTGTAGAACACAAGCACGTGGGCTGTAGGGTCCTATACTCAAATCCCAGCTTTACCACTTACTAGCTTTAGAACCTTGAAAACATATAATTGCTCAGGGCCTCAGTTTCTTCATTTGTAAAATCTTCTTTAAGAGTGTCATAGATTGAATTATATCCCCTCAAAATTCATATGTTTGAAAGAAAACTGGGCATAGGACTGACCACACAGTCACACCAAGGCAGAGGCAAAAGCAGATTTGACAGGTTGTTTCGCGCAGAGAGAACAGAAGCACTCCCCCTTGAGCTAGAATAATGGCTGTGCCATAGGGGCCGGTTTAGCCCTTGCAAATGAAGACAGAGTGCAGGTGGAGAGCAGGCTTCAAGACCCAAAAAAACCACAAGTGAGGGGCAAGTGTAATCATAGGACACACTTCATAAACTGTGGCACCAAATTCTCAGAATTGGCACCTTCTGTGCATACTCAGGAAGTAAGCTAACGTCTACTCCACAGTTTAAAGACATTGTGGTCAGGGTGCAGGTGGATGGGGTTGTCAGTTTCTATGAGAGTGTGCTCTAACAGGGCAATTTTGTGCAGAGTGAGATGTCTGAGCAGAATGGGGTCAACCTGACTTAACTTTATGCCCATAATGTTGAAGTCCCAATCCTCAGTAGCTCAGAAGGCAACCTTCTTTAGAAATAGGTTGTTGCAGTTGTTACTGACTGAAATGAGGTTATACTGAAGTAGGGTGGGGCCCTCACCCAATATGACTGGTGTCCTTAAATATAGAACACCTTGTAGCCATGGAGTACTGTAGTGCGTGTCTATAATCCCAATGACTCAGGAGACTGAGGCAGAAGGAGCACAAGTTCCAGGCCAGCCTCAGAACTTAGAGAGACCCTCAGAAATTTAGCAAGACTCTGTCTAAAATTAAAACTGGAGAGGGGCTGGGGTTGTAGCTCAGTGGAAAAGCACTTGCCTAGCATGTGTGAGGCACTGGGTTTGATCCTCAGCACCACATAAAAATAAATAAATAAAGGTATTGTGTCAATCTGCAACTAAAAAAAATATTTAAAAAAAAAAAGAGAGGACTGGGAATGTAGCTCAGTGGTAAAGCATCCCTGGGTTCAATCCCAAGACCAAAAAATAAGGGAAAGAAAACACTATGTGAAGAAAAGAATGATATATGTATAAAGGAAAGACAACATAAAGAGACACAGGAAGAAGAAGAGACCAAGGAGTAACAGAACCTCTCCCAGCATTCAGAAGGAGCCAACCCTGCCAACACCTTAATTTTGGACTGTGAGCCTCCAAAACTGTGAAACAATGCATTTCCGTCATCTAAGCCCCTCAGTTTGTAGTACTTTGTTGAGGCAGCTCTAGAAAATGAACACAATGACGTCTGGGTGGGGGCTCGAGCGTTGCGCTTTGCGGATTGTCAAAGAACAACATTTCGACAAACTGGATTCAAAGATCTAATTGGCTTTTCTTAGCAATTTGTGAATCAAGCTGTGTCTCATCTTCAAAATAGAAAGGTGCTCTGATGAACTGCGCAGAGGGTGGCTTGATAAGTGGAAAAGGCTGAAGAACGCAGAAACCAGAAACAAAAGTGGGTTGGTTGTTTCAAAGTTCCTTTCTTCACAGGGTTAAAGCAGAGGGGACTTCTTGTCATGTAGGCTCAGTTGACTGGGTCTCTTTGGATTGGTTGCAATAAATCTCCCATCATTAGAAAACTCACTCATTTCTAAGTTCACTTTGATTATGTGTGTGGCAACTAACACAAGTGACTCCATTTGGATTTGGTCTGGTCTGTTGGACTCAATCCAAAATAATGGGCTCCCATAAATTTTTATTTAAAAATATAAAGCACTTAGTGGTTTCTGGTACTATTCAAACAATGTCCAATCGAAAGCTGTTGTGATTGTTATTTACGTGGCATCATGCTACCAGAAGGAGTAACAATATATTTCTATGTGTTCTTTCAGGCACAAATCCCACAGTTAGGCCCAAAGATACTCCAGGATGTTTCCTGATACTCTAGTTGATACATCGCCTTGGTCTGGCTTTCTCATATTTTTGGTTGTTAATTAGTCAGTTTTGTTTTTAATTAGAAAATTGACTATGGCTGGGCATGGTGGCACACACCTAATCCCAGCAACTTTCAGGGAGACTGAGACAGGAGGATTGCAAGTTCAAGGACAGCCTGGGCAACTTAGTGAGACACCCCCCCCCCGCCCCCAGTAACTTAGTAAGACTATTGCAAAATAAAAAATGAAAAAGGGCTGTGGATATAGCTCAGTGGTAGAGACCCTGATTTCAATTTTCTGTACTGAAAAAATGTTTTATGTTTGCTAAGGAAAATCTTGATTTTCAGAAAGGAGAAAAACATAACAATAACCTCCTTCAATTGCTTACTACTCAGATGAAACCAATTTTGTTTCCTTTTTTCCTTTTTTTTTTTTGGTGCAGGGGATTGAACCCAGGGACACTTTACTACTGAGCTACATCCCCCATTCTTATTTTTTTATTTTGAGACAAGGTCTCCCCAAGTTACTGAGGGTCTTGCTAAATTGCCCAAGCTGGCTTTAAACTTGCAATCCTCCTGCCTCAGCCTCCCATGTCACTAGGATTACAGGCATGTGCCACTGTACCGAGCTCTACTCTATTTCCTTTCCATTTTTTTTATGCTGTTCTTGTACAAATGACTGTGTTCTCTTCATACATACAATGTTGTATCTGTTTTTCAATTAGCACTAGAAGTCTTTTACATGCTATTCAAATACTTCATAAGCATAGTTTTTAATATACAATATTCCAAATTAACAAGAGACACAACTGATTTTTAGCCTCCTCCTACTTCTACTTTTAGCCGCTGCTTCATGGTTGATCACTTACCTCTTATCTTTTACCTACCAAACTGCCTTCCTTTTGTCCCTGAAGTTAGTATCTTGAAGGCATTTTTCCCCAGACCTTCTTCTCCTCTTCTCCCCACTGACATCTTTTTTCTCGTCTCATCCCACTTCTCCCAATCTCTGCTTTATAAATTTACTTTCCTAACATCTTTTCATTAATACCACTTTTGCATTTGAAAAGTGTATTTCAAATAAGATCTCACATCTTATTTGGTGTGCACAAAAGCCTTCTGAGATAAGCAGGAATAGAGGCTGAAACTAGGAGAAGTGTCCCAGGACACTCAACCTGGAAGACTTAACTCAGTCTACCCCACGTCCCTCCAGATGACAGTTCTTTCCAACACGCAAGTTGTTTTGAAGCTACACAAGATTCACCTAAGTTCAGGAAAGTAGATTTCATTGTTCATTTTTACTGCCAGGTTGATACATATTGCGCTCAACAATGGTTATAAATTCTACCAAAAATTTAAAACATAAGGAAAAACAAAATAATGGGCCATGATGAGCTTTAGCAAGCACCTTAAAGGAACAGAAAATTGTCATTTTTGTCTTTCAAGTCTTATCAACAGTTTCTCAGGCATTGTACTGGCCTCATCATATATTTCCCCAGCATGCTTTTTTTTGTTGTTGTTGTTTTTGGTACCAGAGGCTGAACCCAGGTCGCTTAGCCACTGATCCACATCCCTAGCTCCTGTAATTTTTTATTTTGAGACATGTTCTCACTAAGTTCTTAGGGTTTCTCTAATTTGATGAGACCTGTCTTGATTATTGCAATTTTTCTGCCTCAGCCTCCTGAGTTGCTTGGGATTACAGGCATGCACCACCATGCCTGGCTCTGACCCCACTTTTAAAAATAAACAAAATACTATTTTTCTAATGAGTATATGGGAATTGACTCCTATGACCTCTAGTAGTATTCAGTTATCTCCCTGAAGAAGACTAGCACCCCTCACTATCATCCTCTGAGCCCTCTCTTTTCATGTTGAAAAAGCACTTTTGTTCAGTAATGAGATGAGGTTTCCCTTTCATGCAAGTCTTCCAAGAACCCTCAACTTTCCCTTTCCCAAGGAAACTGAAGAGAACCAGGTCACCTGGGACATCTCCCTCCCTCAGATGGTCTCCCCAAGCCAACATCACCTCTGAAATTTTCTTTTATCAAAGAAATAAAAAGTAAATGGAACATCTTAGTCTATGACTAAGGTTAACCGCATGACCAAAGGTTAACCACTTCACTTTGATTTTATCAGTTCTTCAGGACAATGTTTTTAAAGTCACTATTTATTTCAGTAGCTGGTATAATATTTTCACATTCTGATAATAATAAAAGATACTTTTATAGTGCTTGTCACATGTCAGGCACGTTCTGAGCAGTTTTCACCTATTCATTTATTCCTCACAACCACCCTAGAAGGTTGATTTAATTATTGCCCCATTTTGCAGACTGACAGACTAAGGCACACAGCAGGAGACTCAGGAAGAATTTGGAGGAGACAGTCCAGCTCCAGCTCATGTTCCCACTCACTACCCTATCCTGATCTCTTGTTACTATGCTAAGTATTTTATATACATTACTTTAATTTTAATTTAATGCTAATTTTTACACCATGTAAGTTACACTATTACTTCCATTTTACAGATGAGGACTAAGGCTCAGAGGAGTTCAACAGGGTTCCACACTGGTAAGCTCAGTGAGACAGAACCCATTTTCCTTTCTATTTCTCTTAGTATATAAAACCATTGATGCAGTGATGAGGATTCTCAGAGACTGCTCTGAATATTGATCATAGGATCTTCCTAAAGATCAAGTGGTGTGGTCAGGAAAGGAAAGCTAAAAAGGTCGCTCTGCCACTCTGTTATATGCTGCTGCATTTCTCCTTAGGAAAATAACTGCTTCACTACACACAAAGTCAAGTGAGTCAACAGGGAGCTGGGAAGCAAGGGGGATTGATGGTATCTGCAAATAGGTTGCCGAGGGAGGGAGCAAGGGAGGTGGAGGGGGAGAGAGAAAGAAATATTTTTAGGGTTGGGATATGATTTTCAGATTAGGTATAAAAACAGACAACATACAGAGAGATTCTTTGATCTTGACCTTAGGCAGAAAGGAGAATTCAGTCTAATCATTTAAAAAAAGGTATTCGTCAAAGAGATCTAATCTCACACTCTTACTTCAATAGGCATCTTGTCCTGTGGCAAAACCACTTGGTTTCCAAATAATTTTAAGTTTGCCTATTATGCAATGGGGAGCTTAATTTGGGAAGTAATGAGACCACCAAAGGAAATTAGAGTCATTAATTGAGGCACAATGAAAGCATGAAGCTGTTGGTAGAAGAAAATTGTATTTGTGGAATTACATGGTATGAAGAGAGCAAAGGACAGCGGTGACTCCTGAGATTGTTAGGAGGAAAACAGAAGATTTTAGGAACAGGAAAATTGTTTTCCAAAAATACTTCTTTATGAAATGACATTGCAGATGATTTTTAAGTATTAGGTAAGATTTCATGACAATAACTCCTCAATAATGATTAGAAATACATTACTTCAGAATGTATTTCTAGTTGTCTTATAACACTCTAAGGTGTGTTTTGAAAATGAAAGGTTAGATTTCTTTATGAGCTCATTGGTATTGCAGATACCTGGGCATGCATGGTGGTTCTATCCATCATAATTGGACATGCAGTGAGCTTGGTGTCCAATTCTATAATTTCCTTTTTATAACACTTCCTTCTAAAGTACTCCAATCAGTCATACCTTCCACTCCAAGGAAGCAGGAAATGTTCTTAGCAAGAAATATGGAAACTTGTGGAATTTCTAGCAAGAAATATGGAATTTCTGGCAAGATGGCTGACTGCAGGTGTCTAATATGTGTTCTCATTCACACAAAAAAGATCAAGACAAAGAGTAAACAGCTACTCTTCATCTAGAGTATTTGAATAGAGTGCTGGAGTATCAATGGGGATATGGTGGAGTCACTGGTGGAAAACTTGGAGACTCAGGTTGGTCCTATGAGGAAGGAATGAAATGCCCTGGATTCACTGTTGTGTCATTCACATGAGATCGGCTCACACCCAACAGGAAGGGCAAAGGTAAGAAGGAGGCCACTGTTACTTCAGGTACCATGTACCTAAAGTCTTGCTATGGGAGAATCCTGACAAGCACACAGACCCTGAGCCCCTGGAGCTGCTGGGGTGTTCCCAAGACTACCTTAATTCAGAGAAGTCCAGCCTATATTGTGTCCTCCCCGACTGTGCTGGTCAGCTTTCCATTACAATAGCAAAATGTCTCAACTCTTCTGACCCTGATTCATACCACGACTGTTCCCTATGTTCTCTCACTTCATAGAGATGCCTTAGGTTACATTAGGCATTACTCCAGTTTCCAGTTCAACTTTTTCTTAAATTGTTTTATGGCCAGCCCTTCACATTGTGAAGTATCAACACATTCAAGATGGACACTTTCAAATAGAATTTAGGAAAACTATCCCATTCACAATAGCCCCCCCACCAAATTTTTTTTTTTCAAGCCAGGCACAGTGGGACACGCCTGTAGTCCCGGAACTTTGGGAGGCTGAGACAGGAGAATTGTGAGTTCAAAGCCAGCCTCAGCAACGGCGAGGGGCTAAGCAACTCAGTGAGACCCTGTCTCTACATAAACTACAAAATAGAGCTGGGGATGTGGCTCAGTGGTCGAGTGCCCCTGAGTTCAATCCCCAGTACTAATAAAATAAAATAAAATATTTGGGAACCAATTTAACAAGAGAAGTGAAATACCTCTATAATGACAACTACAGAAAACTAAAGAAAGAAATGGAAGAAAACCTTAGAAGATGGAAAGATCTCCCATGTTCTTGAATGGGCAGAATTAATATTGTCAAAATGGCCAAACTATCAAAAGCACTACACAGATTTAGTGCAATTCCTAAGGTTCTGATGACATTCTTCGTAGGCATAGGAAAATTAGTCATGAAATTCATTTAGAAAAATAAGAGGCCCAGAATAGCCAAAGCAGTCCTCAGCAAGAAAAGTGAAGCAGGAGGCATCACAATACCAGACCTTAAATTTTACTACAGAGCTGTAGTAACAAAAATGGCATGGTATTGGCACCAAAATAGACATGAAGACCAAGGTACAGAATGGAAGACACAGAGACAAATCCACATAAATATAGTTATCTCATGCTAGACAAAGGTGCCATAAACATGTTTGTTGAAGTAGCCTCTTCAACAAATGGTTCTGGGAAAACTGGAAATCCCTATGTATAAAATGAAATTATATCCCTGTCTCTCACTCTGCACAAAACTCAACTCAAAGTGGGATCAAGGACCTAGGAATTAGACCAGAGACCCTGCGCCTACTAGAATAAAAAGTAGACCCAAATCTCCATCACGTCAGCTTAAGAACCAAATTCCTCAACATGACTTCTAAAGTGCAAGAAGTAAAATCAGGAATCAATAAATGGGATGGTATCAAACTAAAAAGCTTCACAGCAAAGGAAACAATCAAGAATGTGAAGAGAAAGCCTACAGAATGAGAGAAAATCTTTGCTACCTGCACTTCACATAGAACATTAATCTCCAGGATATATAAAAAACTCAAATAACTTGACACCAAAAAACAAAATAACTCAATCAATAAATGTGCAAGGAACTAAGCAGACACTTCATAGAAGAAATAAGAATGGTCAACAAATGTATTGAAAAATGTTCAACTTCTCTAGCAATTAGAGAAATGGAAATTAAAACTACATTGAGATTTCATCTCACTCCAGTCAGAATGGCAATTATCAAGAATATAAGTAACAATAAATGCTGGTGAGAATGTGGGAGAAATGGTACGCTCATACATTGCTGGTGGGACTGCAAATTGGTACAACCACTCTGGAAAGCAGTATGGAGATTCCTCAGAAAACTTGGAATGGAACCATAATTTGACCCAATTATTCCACTCCTCCTTGGCCTGTACCCTGATAAAGGACTTAATCAGCATACTACAGTGACACAGCCACATCAATGTTTATAGCAGCTCAATTCACAATAGCTAAGCTATGGAACCAACCTAAGTGTCCTTCAACAGATGAATGGATAAAGAAAATGTGGTACATATATGCAATGGAATATTACTGAGCAATAAAGAAGAATGAAATTATGGCATTTGCCAGTAAATAGATGGAACTGGAGATTATCATGTTAAGTGAAATAAGCCAGTTCAAAACAACCAAAGGCAAGGGGCTGGGGCTGTATCTCAGTGGCAGAGCACTTGCCTAGTATGTGTGAGGAACTGAGTTCGATCCTTAGCACCACATAAAAATAAACGAATAAAACAGAGGCATTCTATATAACTACAAAAATTTTTTTTTAAAAAAGACAAAATCTTCTCTCTGATATGCAGATGGTAACTCACAATAGGCCAGGGTGGGGAGAGGAGTAGAGTTTCACTGAGTTGGAGAAGGGGAAATGGGGGGAGGGGAGGGGGATGGGAATGGGAAAGACAGTAGAATGAACTAGACATAACTTTCCTGTGTTCATATATGAATACAAGATCAGTGTCACTCCACATCATGTAAAACCACAAGAATGGGAAGTTATACTCTATGTATATACAATATGTCAAAATATATTCTACAGTCATGTATAACTAAAAAGAACAAATTTTTTAAAAAGAGCTAAACTTGATTAATATATAAAAAAACCTCAAAAAAAAAAAAGATGGACACTTTCAGTTCAGATACTTAAATTATTGGTTAAAAAATAAGATACCAGAACTCAGTGCTTTCTCCAAAGGCACATAATATGTGCCTTGAAATTTAACATAGACCCCAAGATTACTACCTTTGCACAAAGCAGTCATCCTGTGAAGTTTCATAATAAGGATAAAATGATCCCCAGAACCACAAAATAAATACATAAATAAAGATAAAATAAAATATAAAAGGGAACTAAAAGAAAGAAGAAATTGCACTTTAGACAAATTAACACATGAATCATGCTTTAAGGAAGATGTGGAGAAATGTAAGAATTCTATATCTTTGGATTTACTGTGAAATTTAGTTGTCAATCCATTATATTCTAATAGTTGATCTCTAAAGAAGAACAATCATTTGGACAGGAAACAGAAAATAAGAACATTTTCCTCTCAAACACTTGCTTGTTTCAGCAGTAACTGTCATTTTTGAGAACTTAAAGTATGTTATGCTGATGGTATCACATTCAGAAACTTACTGATTACAATAGACTGAAGTAGTAAGTTTTATGAATGAGATCATGAGTTTGAACAAAGTGTGCAAAGCTACACAGTTAAGAAGTGGCCAGGCCAGGATTCAACCTTGACATGCTTGAGTCCCAAGCTTATGCATGATCTGAACCATTATGCTGTTAACTCCTGTGCTTTGTGGCTGGTAACATTTTATCTCATGATCAGCAAAAGTAACATTAACTTGCTTCAAATGGGTCTTCCCAAAAGGAAATGAACTTGACCTAAGCAGAAGTCCTTTATATTCCAATAGCTCTGCAGGTACTCTGACCCTTGCTAACCCAGGTATCAGCCTCTTGAAGCCAGTTCAGATCCTCCAAGTAGAGTCATATCATCTGATCACTTCCCACCAGCACAGTCCTTGCTCCTTAGTCATCAAAGGCACACATCCTACCTGCTTTCTTCCCCTTCAGCCAGAGTCCTGCTCATTACCTGCAAAGCTCAGGCCATCTGAGGTTTCCTCTGCCTTCCCACCATAACTGATGGGCCCCAGGAAATCTTTTCCAGCCATTTCAAGATTCCTGGGGAAGGGAATTCATGCTTGGTATGTGTTACCTACATAGCAGGAACTTCACTGGACATTATTTAGGTAACATCATTTAATAACAATTTATCAGCAATAATAAGCAGATTATGCATGTAGAAGTGTAGCCTTCAAAGTCAGGTGTGTATTTAAATCTGACCTTTAATGAACCTGAATCTCCTTTGTAAGATGAGGATAACAGGATTTGCTATGGCTTGGATCTTGAGTGTCCCCCAAAGACCAATGTGTTCGATAGATTCTTCGTTCTCGACATGGCACTGTAGGGAGGAGGTGAAAACTTTGGTGGGGCCTAGTGGAAGGTCTTTAAGTCATTGGGCCATGTCCCTAGGCCCTTACTCCTTCTCTTTCAGTCTCCAGCCATGAGATGAGTGGTTTTGCTCCATACCATGTGCTCCTGCCATGATGTGCTGCCTCACCACAGGCCTAAAACAAAGGGATTAACTGACCATGGACTTGAACCTCCAAAACAGCCCAAATAAACCTTTTTGCTTCATACATTGATTATCTTGGGTACTTGTTATAGTGATGGTAGGCTGACTGGCACAAGGTTGCTTTGCAGACTGAATGAGACAGCATATAAAAACCCTTAGCAAGTGCTTGGCCCATGGTAGGTATTCAATAGCTATTGAAAATTAAAAAATGGAGTCAATGCAAACCTGTATTCCCAGAGACTCAAGAGGCTGAGTCTGAGGAGGATGGCAAGTTCAAGGTCAATCTCTGCAACTTAGTGCAGCTCTTTATCAAAAATTTAAAATAAAGATCTGGGAACATAGCTCAATGGTAGAGCACCCCTGGGTCCAATCCACTGTACCAGAACAAAGAAAGAAAGGGAGAGAGGGGGAGAGGGAGGGAGAGAGGGAGAGAAAGGTGGAGGAGGAGGGGAAGATAGATATTGAAGCTGGAAGAGTCAGAGTTAAAACTGACAAATGGAAATGAATAAGTCTTTGGAACCAAATCTTCTATATTGTAAAGGAAATCTCAATTGTACTCATTTTTTTGTGTGTGTAGAGATTATAAATTGCATAAAGTTTATAGTTGAACCACTATGTAGAAAAAAATGAAAACACACCTACACTGATTCTTATTTACAGAAATTAGACACTCCATTCTCCATTTAAAATGTGTTTCCATGTAGCATGTCACCCATGTCATCACATGCCGACCAGATGAAAGACAGTGGGTTACAGCCACTGTTCTGGTGAGGGATGTGAACTAGACACCAGGACCTAAAAGTCTTTTCCACTGATTCTAATAATCAGTAGCTGAATTTGAACCACTGAGATAGGAAACATAAATGGTGCTTGTTAGCTGTGTGGCCTTGGTAACTCACCCCACCTCTCTGAGCCTCTATTCTCTTCTCTCTAAATTGAGACAATAACTATCCCACAGTGTTGCTCAAGATTAAAGACAATATGTGTGAAATGTGAGCTACGTAACCACTTTAATGTGCAACAGCTATTTAGCACTTATATTAAGATCTGATTTTAATATGTCACCTGTTTAAATATGCAATTTGATAAGTTTTGACAAGTACATAATCTTGTCACCACTCTTTAGTTAAGACATAGGTAGTCCTTGCTTTGCACAGTAGAGTGGGGCTATAAAAATGCCCATGCAAGCTGAGACCAAGAAAAGTGATCTTAACAAGTAATGAGGAAAATTTCAATTGTTCTGTGTCCTCAAAATTTTTTTGCCAACATGTTTATAACTCTCCTGCTCTCAGTTATAAATGAGTAGAGAAATTAAAAAATAGAAAAATGAATATTTATTTAGTATGTTGTAATTTAAAACCTTAGAAACATTGAGGATGAAAGTATTTTATTGACTTGTAAAAGCTTATTAAGACTAGTTGGGACAGGTCTTGCCTGTTTGTTGAATAACTTATCAAACAGTATCTCTTCAATGCTAAATCTGGATCAGTTTCCAACAATGTGTCTTTTGCATTTTTAAGGTTGTAAAACATCTTTCTTAAGAATGCTTTTAATATCCTCTGTTTTGCTTTGCTTTGCTGGTACTGGGGATTGAACCCAGGGGGCCTCTACCACTGAGCCACATCGCCAGCCCTTTTCATTTTTATTTTGAGACTGGATCTCACTAAGTTGCCTGGGCTCTCCTTGAACTTGTGATCCTCCTGCTTCAGCCTCCTGAGTCGCTGGGATTTTAGAGGTGCACCACTGTGTCCAGCTTGAAGTTTGGTTTTTTTAATACAAGTTTCAATTCTTCCGAAACACCTTTCTCCTCTCCATCACAACTACCTTCCTCATTTCTATGAGTCAGTTCATCTCCTGGCTGCAGAGCTAGTCTCACCCACAGTCAACCATTCCTTCTATAACAGTTCGTGTTTGAATTTCCCACCCAGTTTATCTCTTCTCATTTCTTTGCTGCATTCTCATCTCTCTTGGCCAATTCCCTCTTTTTGATTATCTTGTTTTGTTTTTTGTTGTTCTTTTTGGAAAACGTCACATGGGCTTCATTACCTGAGACCAGAGAACAAAGCAGAGCTGTGCTTTGCAATCTGCGCATGAGCTGGAAGACAGGTCAATAGCCAACAGCTTGAGAAGCTGAGACGTGGCCAGTCACCAATTCTATTATTCATGTAGTGACTTGTAGATGGAAGAGCTAGCAGCAGTTTGTGTTTTACACTCAGTTAAATGATTTTGATAACCGAAACTTGACTATGTTTGCTGATAACTGAAACTATGAAAGTTGAAAAATGGAAAACATGCAAAGCAAGGACAGCCTGTCTGAACATTTCCAACCCACCAGGTAGCTCTTGGGGCGCATTTGCAGTTAGTCCCCATGCCACAGCCCCCAGACCCTGGCAAACACTGGTCTGCTTTTTGTCACTGTAATTTTATATTTTCTAGAATTCCAAACAAATGAAACCAAGCAGAATGGAATCTTCTGTGTTTGGCTTCTTCCATTTAACAGGATACTTTGGGGATTCGCTCAGTTTGCACAGACATAATGGCTTTTTTTTCTTTTTGACACCACTATACTGATTTCTCGTCTTAAACACAAAATACAATGAAACAAAAAAACAAACTTCCTTGGATTTATAGCCTCCCTCCATCCACCCTTGTCTGCCTCCGCCTCATAGTACAACTTTGAAATAGGCATCCATTTGCCTTTTCTCTTCCCGCTCTTTCCTCAGATCCTACCACACCTCTAAAGCTGCTCTTAGCAAGCTCACAAACCACTCCCTTTTTGCTATACCCAATGACACACATCTGGGGTTTTTTTCTTCCTCCTCTACTCACACTTGGCACAGTAGAATGTGGTTCCTCTAAACCCTCCTGATGTCATCCTCCTGCCCTGGTCCATCCTTCTCAGCCTCTTCCCTTTAAGGTGGGTGTTCCTTGGAGTGCAGACCTAGGACCTCCATTCTGATCACTTTGGGTCCTGTCCCTGGGTAGCCTCAACTACACCTGGGGCTTTCTCCAGCTCCAGGTCTGTCCTGAATTTTAGACACATGTAGACTACTATCTGATGAACAGGAGCATTTCTGTGTCCCACAGATACCTCAGAATCAGATGTTCAAAGTTAAACCCAATATTTTAAGTCCCTCTTTCTCCCTAAAAGACAGTTCCTCCACTTGGGTTTCCTGTTTTAGTGAACGACCTCAATACCAACTCATTTGCCCAACACCCAAACCTAGATTCCTTCCTACCCCTTCCTCCCAACCTCACATTCGATAAATCAATGCTCCCTCCCAAATCTCAGGCATTGGTACGCTTCTCTCCATTCCCACTACCCCATTCATCTTCCCTTACGTCCCCCTTATGTCTCCCACGACCACTGTGCTGCCATGTGATCTGCTTTCATCACAAAGTGTTTTTCTTGAAATGGAAATCCCATCTTCCATCTTCCTGTTTCCTGTAGGGTGTTCCCATCCCAAGCTCCTAAACAAGAAAGGCCTTCCATAGCCAGGCCTTAGCTTATCGCTGGCCCCAGCTTACCAAATTTTTACTGATAATCAATATCTTGTGGGTCTGCCACTTGGGAGAGATCATCTGACCCTTTGTCCACTGGGTCCCTACCACCAGAAAATGGGAATGTAATTAAGTGATAGGTTCTTGGCCACATTCACAAGGCTGGATCTTGGCAGGTAACCAAGCTTCTGTTTGTTTTTAGCAATGATGAACTCCCCAGCACAGAAGGCAGAGGACCTGTGTTCGGGTGATGACAGAACTTCCAAGGAGGAGAAAGACGAGACAGTGGGGAAAGGAGAGGAACGCAGCGGTCCCCTGCAAGTGAATCATCAGAGCCTCCTTTGCTCGGAGCTCTGTGTCACCCAACAGCCTCACATCCTAAAGGACTTGGTCAAAGAACCCTTCCTGAGGACAAAAGCATTTCTGATCTCAGAGTTTTTCTGATGATATTGCAGAAAATCTTTTTAATCAACCAACTTGGATTTAGGGGTGGGTCAAGAGAGCCCACAAGGCCAGTTCCACTCCCTTCCTAGCTATGTGAATCAAACAAGCACCCAGAGCTGAAACTGTGCCGGGACCCTGGGACTCAGTTTATCATTTTTTTTTTTTTTGGCAGTACTGGGGATTGAACCCAGGGCCTTGGGAATTCTAGGCAGACACTCTACCACTGATCTATACCCACCAGCCCCAAGTGTTTGCCTTTTGAGATTCCTCTCTGCTCCACACCTCACACTCCAATTCCTCTTCTCTGAACAGAGTACCTCTTCTTGTTGGTAGAGGCTCAACTACCAGCAAAATCCCTACAGAGACAGCTAGACAAGTGGAGCACCATCTCCTGCCGAGTGAAGCAGGAGACAGAATAAATACACATTCTGGCCTCCTGCAAATCAGGGGTACTGAAACAATTATTTTTAAAGAATTTCCTTTTTTTCCCCTCCAAAAAAGATTTCAAAAATAGTCATCATTTTTTTAAAAATGAGAATTACATTGCATTTCATAGCCCATCAAACAGCGCTCCTGAGAATAGGTGGTTTCTGTAAGGTAGAAAACAGCCTTTTTGTAATTAATTTTCACATCCCCTCTCTAGAAGCACAAGGCAGTTCCTACCCCAGGGGGTTCCTCTCCCAATCTTCCACCTGGGAAACAAATAGTTTTCACACCCCAGTCCCTGCCCCAGGGGGTTCCACTCCGGAATCTTCCACCTGGAAAAAGAAGGCCTAACTGAAGGCCGCCACTGCTTACCTGCCCCCAATTTTAAAATGACCAATCCCTAGCTCGCCACGCGGTTTTGTAGCGGGCTCTATAAAATCCCTCCCGCGCGTCCCCTCTTTCTCTCTTTTCCTCTTCGCCCGGGCGCCCACTCCCCTGAATAAAGGATTTTCCTGGCTGTACAGAGGTGTCCGTGTCTGGCTGGCTGCTACCCTAACAGTTTCTTTCTGTACGATCTTATAAACAGGGGTAGAACCCTCAAGAGACCTCAGAGGTCACTGTATCTACCTCCAGTTTCGCATTAAGGAAATGGACAGTTGGGGAGGTCAAGTGATTTGACCAAGGTCAGGTGACTTTCTCAGGATTACACTGGTTAGATTTACACTGGTTAGATTACACTGGTTAGAGTCAAAGCCAAGACAGTGGGCCTGGTTTGACTCTGGGATAACACTTTTCCCACAATATCATATATGGCTCAGCAATGGTCCATGACTCCTTCTTTGCCTCCACTGCCAAATAACTTGCACACTGCTTTGGAATCATTCGAATCCCCAGCCTCAGCTTGCAGAGCTTGTTTCCCTCTCCTTCTGGGGTGCTGGGGTGGAGAGGGAGGCTGGTGACCTCACCACAGACCATGCAGTGAGTCAGTGACTAAGCCAACTCCCAGTTCTGAGCTCCCTGATTTTTATTTCTGCTTCTGAGTCAGGCGAGCTGGTCAGCGTCCTACACTGTAAACACACCACTAAGCAGGAAAACAGTGAGGCTGCTTGTTTAGAAACGACCTGCCTCCCTGCCGAGTATCACCACATACCTCTTTTTTTGCACTTGAACAGTGTGCAGTTCCTGCAGGAAAACAGGCAAGAGGATGACCATGTAATGAGCCCTCCTCAGGGGTCCTGCCACATGTTTTTATCCATGAAAATATGCCTACTGAAATCTAGGTGGGAGCATAAATGAGCAACAAAGCTGAAGGGAAGTGGAGGCTTTCCTTGGGCAAAGCTCCAAATAGTTAGGACCATTTAGCCACATATGTCCTTATTAGATCATGCAAATAAATATTACTTCCATCCTAGAAAGAAAACTGCCATCTTCCTTAACAAAATCAAAGCCCACGCTTGCAAGGCAGCCATGCAGGAGGGAAGAGTCTACCTCTTTTTACTCTGCTCCAGGGGTGCTTCTCAAACTCTAGTGAATACTTCTTCAACATGCAGATGCCACCACACCTGTAATCCCAGCCCTTTGGGAGGCTGAGGCAGGAAGATTGTGAGTTCAAAGCCAGCCTCAGCAACTCAGTGAGATCCTGTCTCTAAATAAAATACAAAATAGGTCTGAGGATGGAGCTCAGTGGTCAAGTGCCCCTGAATTCAATCCCTGGTACCAAAAACAAACAAAAAACAAAAATGCAGATGCATAGGCCTCACTCCTGGGGGAGGCAGGTCTTGGGTGGACAGGAAGTCTGGACATCTACATTCTTAGCAAGCACTCTGACCATACTTCCAAAGGGCCTCACTCCTCATTTATTGATTTTATTCCTGTGTACTTCCTTCCAAATAATGCCGGAACATTTAAACAAGACTACTTTGGTTGGGTGTGGTGGCACATGCCTATAATCCCAGCAGCTTGGAGGTGAAGGCAGGAAGATCACAAGTTCAAAGCCAGCCTCAGCAACTTAGCAAGGGCCTAAGCAACTTAGTGAGACCCTTTCTCAAAAAAAAAAAAAGAAAGAAAGAAAAGGGTTGGGATGTGGCTCAGTGGTTAAGTGCCCCTGCATTCCATCGGCAGTACAGAGGGGAGAAAAACAATACTATGCTAAAAGCTGTGGAATGAAAAGGAAAAACAAGTAAATAAACATGTATCCGAAAGCTAGGTTCCTGTCCCCAATGCCAATCAATGCCAATTTAATAATAAGGACATGGTTTGAGAAAAAGGAAAAAAAAAAAGATTTATTGCTTTGCTAGCAAAGGAGAAACACAGGGGACTCCTGTCCCAAAGGCTGTGACTCTGGATCATCAGGGATAGGGGGGTTTTAAAGGGTTATATTCCAGGTGTGCTCTGGTAGGGGGTCCCATGGCGCCCTTATGGCCTTAGGATTCACTTGTTAATTTGTGAGATTTCACTTCCCACATCCTCAGCAGTCATCTCCTTCCTGTAGTGGTTGCTGCGTTCTAGGGAAGTTAACTAGGGGAAGAAAAGATAACGCTGTCTCTCTAATCTTGTTAGGGAGGGGGAGAGGGGAAAAGAAAGAAAAAATATTTTAAAAAAATAAATAAACCTTAGAGCAACAAGGGCTATATTCAGAAGGTGAAGAGACCACTGTTACAAGCAGAGAATAGCTTGCAAATAATTTGGTGTATAAGCGATTGTTTTTCTCATCTTCAGTGTAGAGTCCCCTACAGAGCTGTTTCTGCAGCAGGACTCCAGCCTGTCCTTGAGAGAAGACTTTATTTTTTTTAACCACCCAAGTGGACATGGCTTCATACATATAGTGACACATAGGAGTCCAGATGCAGGAGAGGAAAACTCAGGAGGAGCCAAGCATTTCCTCTCCAGCCTACCTATGGCTCCTCTTCTGATTTTTACTCTCTTGCCTAGGACACAGCCACCTCTTCCCTCAGCACTTGCTTCTGGGAAAACCTAAATTGACCAGGAAAGAAGATGTGATCCCTTTCTGAATGCTCATGATTTTACCTAAGCCAGTGTCACACCTGGACAAACATCAATTCCAGAAAATAAAAAGAGGAGATTGGGAAGAGAGTACTGGTAGTCAATAAAAGACATCAGGTCCTCCCTCCTCATGGCCAACACACCTTGGTGATGAGATCTTGGCGACCTGAGAGGCAGTTGCTTGCAAACTAGACCAGGTCTGAGATTTCAATTCAGCCATTGTTCATTCAACCAATATTTTCCCATGTTTTATTGGCATTACAATGATACATAATGGTGGGATTCATTGTTACATATCTGTACATGCAAATGATATAACAATATAACTTGGTCAATCTCATTCCCTTGTGTCTTCCTTTTCCCTTCCCTCCTCCCTTTCTCTGGTTCCTCCTCTACTCCAATGAACTCCCTTCGATTTTCATAAAATCCCCTCTCTCCTCAACCTTTCCTTTCCTTTTTTTCCTCTGAAGCAGAAATAGCCCTTGACTTTCTGAGTTTCGCTTATTTCATTAACGTACTGTTCCCAAATTCCATCCATTTTCCTGCAAATGACATAATTTAATTCTTCTTTATGGTTGAATAAAACTCCTCTGTGTACATATACCACATTTTCTTTAGTGATTCATCACTTGATGGACATCTAGGCTGTCAACCAGGACTTTTTGAGAACCTACTATGCTCAAGGTACTGTAAAATGATGGAGACAAACTTTTGCCCCTGTGTTCATAGTACTTCTCGCCCAGCAGTAAAGACAACTAAGACAATAAGCAGGAGCCTCCTCTGATGGTCCACAGGCCACATCTGGATTCACATAACATTGTAAATATCAAGGCATTCCCCATAAAAATCTGGATTTTTATTTCAAATTTCTCTTTAAAAACCAGAAAAGATGGCAAAATATTTCTAAGTGGTGACAAGTCTGAAGCTGACAAGTGAGAGAGACATGTACTTTCCAATTCACTACACACACACACTTATAATTGTCTCAGATAGAGCTAATTTCTCTCATTTATCTGTTCTATACTTGAACACATCTGAGTTGAAGACTTTCTTAAAAAATATTTTTAGCTGTAAACAGACACAATACCTTTGTTTTATTGATTTATTTTTATGTGGTGCTTAGGATCGAACCCTGTGCCTCACGCGTGTTGTGCAAGCATTCTACCACTGAGCCACAACCCCAGCCCCTGAGTTGAAGACTCTTGTGTGAAGCATAAAAAAAAAAAACAACAACAGCAACAACAACAACAAAAAACCCCTAACCTAGGCATGAGAATGAATAAGGATTTTCTAAGTGATGAGGGACAAGGAAAGGAGTGGGCCAGAGAGGTGAGCAGAGAAAACAGCATATGCAAAGGCCCAGAGGTGAAGGTTGGAGAACCTGAGAACAAGATGACATGTGTTTTTGAGGAAAGTAAACTACTACTCATAACTAGAGCACTAGGTGGCAGGTAAGAGATGGAGCTGGAAAGGTAGGCAATAGATGCATTATATTAAAAATGTTAGACTTTCTTTACACAGAGGAGGATGCTGAAAGTTTTCAAGCAGGACAACACTCTTATCTGTTATTGGAATACTGTGTGGAGAGCAGATTGGAGGAGTACGACTGAGCCACATTCATGAGCAGTTTCCCTGTTTTGAGGCCACTCAGGAGTACTGAAGGATTGTGGTCCATCTTCTCCTCCTCCCATCTTCTGCCCCTATTTCATAGCACAGAGCTGGTACTCAGGACAGGGTTCTGACTCAAGCTTCAGGGAGAACCAGGGCAGAAGTAGTCAAGCATTTTGCATGCAGGGGTTGTTCTGGATTTGCATAGAAATCTGATCTTTTCTCCTTGACCTTATGAGAAGATAAATTTTTATATATAACAATAAAAATTGAAGCCATTCTAAGGCTATTGACCTTCTTTGCCAGCTATTCACCTCATCTTTGATTTGGGTGACCCCTGTGTTTTGACCTTCCTAAGAGCTGCCACGTGGCCCTCAGATACCTATCAAGTTTAAGGAAAAGGCATAGAAATACTGCAGGGTCATAAGGGGAGAAAGGTGCATATGCAAATGTACAAATAAAGCTAGAAAGTAATGCAGATAGCTGGAGAAAGGCCAGATTTTCTGTATTATCAAATATAGAAAATATATGGTAGATGGGGCCAGTCTTGCTAAGATTTTCCATACACTATCTCATTCAGGCTGCACAACCACCCCATTATCTTCATTTTACACATGAGATTTAGGTTAATTAAAGCCTAGATTTAAACCCACATCTGACTTCAGAGCCTGTACTTCTTCATGCATTATCTCATTATTATTTTTAATAAATTTTCCAAGAAAGATTTTTGTTTTTCAGCCTGACACAACAGATTGGGCTGGAGGCATAGAGCCATTAAAGTCAAATTGATTTAGAGAGAGAGAGAAAATACTCTTCATTTCCAACACACAGCTCCCCTCAGCCCCCTTAACACCAAAGCCTCAAATCCTGGTGTAGGAAAAACCCATTAGAATTCAACTTGATAGCGTTCAAGTGATATGCTTAGATTTTATCTACTGGAATATTTACTTTGGATAAAATACAAGTTCTACATGGTTGTTGGGGGAAATTGTAATAGATGAAATAAGCAAGGTGTTTGTAGATAAACCCAAATCCCAAGTGGAATGTCCCATTTTCTTAATTAATTGGCTCTCAAAAGCCCTTATCCTCCCTTGTCTAATCTTGAGTCATCTACTTTTCATTCTAGGTTCTCAAAACTCCTTTTAAGCAGATATTTTTTTCTGCCCCAATTCTTACAGAGGCAAAGTGAGTTGCAGCTAGTCAAATCAAGATGTCCCCCCACCTGTTGGGAGTGAGGGGTGAGAGTTGGAGTTCAATTGCTTTGACCTGGGTGCATCTAACAGGTGTCCTCCAAGTACCCTGTCCATACTAGGGCTCACGGCATCTGGAAGACCACAGTCCCTGGTCATTCACACCAAGTCATTTATTAAAAGAGGAGCTGGGCATGGTGGCACACACCTATAATTCCAGCAACTCGAGAAGTCAAGGAAGGAGGATTGCAAGTTCAAGGCCCACCTAAGCAACTAAGGTCTCAAAATAAAATAAATAAATAAAAAGGTCTGGGGATGGAGCTCAGGGGTAGGGTGCCCCCGGGTTCCATCCTCAGTACTACAAAATCATCATCATCATCATCATTATTATTATTTTTTATATATAAATAAAGAAGGAAGGAAATGTGCCTGCACATTTGTTGATCACCTAGTGATCTACAAATCAAAGGGCACCTGGCCTGGTTCTCATGTTTGATTTTTTTAGCCCTAATACCTCAGCCCCCATCTTACTTGCTTTTAATCTGTGAAGTTAATCTTGGAGACATCAGTAAAGCTCCACAGAAACCCTTATCCCAAATTGTTAACTAATATTTATGGAGCATGTGCTATGATTCTAGGAACTCTGCTGGGGACAAAAATGAACAACACTGGCAAGTCCTTGCTCACACAGAGCTTGCATTCTAATATGGGGAAGACAGACAATGCACAGATAACCAACTACACAACAGCAGCGTGGTAAGTGCTGGATACAAAGGACAAAGGCTGCCTTTCAGAGCAAGCTGACATTTGAGCAGAGGCCAAAGGGAGCAAGCCACACAGAGACTGCTGGAAGAGCATCCTAGGGAAAAGGAACAGCAGGGACAAGGTCCTGAGGAAAATTGTGTAACTCCTGACATCTGGGCACCACCCTGGGTGATTTAGACACATTCCACTGGCATAGTACAAAAAGATACTGCCTTTCCTTTTTTGTCCTCTCTCTTCCTTTATTTCCCTTCCATTTCTCCATTTCTCTGCATTTTTCTTCATTCCTTCCTCCCTAGACCAAACCTTTGCTAACTGAATCAGCCTCTCCAACCACTCTGCTCTGGGGTAAGTGTAGGAAAGATGAGAAACTTCAAGTGCTTTTGTGGTAGGACAAGTTTCCTTTTTCTGGAACCTGCTGACTCCTGGGGACAGAAGGAGGTTTTAAGGTTCAGAGAGAAGCAGATACTATCTTAGCACAATAGGCTTACGCTGTTCTAGCAGGAATTGGGTTTATAGGGACCTCTCAGGTCAGAGTCGAAAGAATGATACCCCCACCTCATAGCCCCCGTGGAGCAGAGGGTAGCTAATATGTTGTCCTGAGATGGGAGACAAGGCAGACCTGGGGAGCAGGGATCTGGAAATGAGAAGGCTTAAAAGGGCCAAAGGACTCGTGTGTGTGTGTGTGTGTGTGTGTGTGTGTGTGTGTTTGAGGCAGAAAGGGTTGGTGCAAGGGATATAATACAGATTGGATAAACTTTACTGACCAAGGGCTTAGGCATAACGTAAGTCCTAGGGGTCAAGGGTCAAGTTCATGTGTCTACAGATGGATCTGGGCACAAGATGCCTGGAGTAGGGACAGCATCTCTGGAGCTCCACCACCTTCCCCACTTCATAGCAACCCTCATGCCCATCGTTTGTCAACCCAACATGGGTGGGATTATGTCTTGACTCCGGAGAACTGAACTCTGAATTTTATAATTCTGTGTGTTTGCTTAATTCACGATAACTTTTTTTTTTGTTACTGAGTGCACCATTCCTTCTTTAGGTGTTAAGGGGCATGGCATGTGGGCTACATTCTTTAAAAAATACTTCATTTGGGGGTCAGGGATGTAGCTCAATGGTAGGGCACTTGCCTAGCATGCCTGAGGCACTGAGTTTGTTCTCCAGCACCATCAAAACCAAAAACCAACAAAACATACAAACAACTCCCCCACGTGCACAATCCAGTTCATAAAAGTGAGTCAACCCAGAAGTTGGCATCTTTGTTTTTCCAGAATAGAATGTTACAAGAACCCTTTATTATTTGCTTTTCTCTACCTTATACCACCTGCAAAAAATCCCATAATTTCCTCTAAATGTACGTGTAACTCCCCCAACATTGCTTAAAATTGCAACCATTGAACTTTCTTAGTACCAGACCCCAAAATAATGCTATTCATTTGGGTGAGGGTGTATTAATGACTTCAGACTGAGTTCCATTCTGCATCTTTAGTGCTAGTAAATATAACCACTAAATCTGCATCCTTATTTCACCTGTCAGCCTCTTAGCCATTAGCTTACACACACCACACACACATACACACAAGTCACTGTAGAATCTTCCATTATGCATTCAAGGAGTGAGAATTGCCATGGATTATTCTGAGTCACACCTGTGTGATACATTCATCTTGGGTCTTTCTGCAATGTATAAATTGATAATAGAATTATCTGATCAATTCCTGAATAATCCTTTGTTAACCTTGGACATGGTGCATCCCTGGATTGTCAGATTGCATGGATAAAATTGCCACATCCCACCTAAATCTGGCATATTGGAATTGCTCAGAGTGTCTCCTATTCTCTGTCAGTGAAAGAGCTCCAACCAGAATATTGATGACTGCTTTTCAGTCTTATCTTAACCAGGTTAAATTTCCCCATTCTGGCCATCTTATTTCCCAGCCATTTATTCCTATTGGATGTCTCTTCTACACTGCATTCAGCCATCCACAGCTAACTTAAAATTCTGTGCTCTGGACAATAGGATGCAAATTAGTTGATCACATAGCCAACTAGATTATGTCCCAAGAACCTTCAGGACAAATGGGTATATAGTTGTTCCTCTTATTGTACCTGACCCAAACCTCTGACATACTTTGGGAGAATTTTCCGTATTTGTGTCAGAAGATGTATTTGCCCCATGAGAGAGAGAATTGCTCCAGTATCTGTTCCCTGGGGAATATAAAAACAGTACCATGATTTTCTCTATAAAACTGCAATGCTCTGCTACCACATGTCCTCTGTGCCAGACCCCTGCTGTATCCACGCCAGTATATCTTTTTTCTGCAAAATGATTGATGTTACTGATGGGAAACTTACATAGCTAAACCTTCTAGGTGCCTAAAAGAAAATTTGAAGCCTTGAGCTGAGGAAGTGGGTCAGGAGCACAGATTAAGGAAACTGAAATGGAGATGAAACAGCTTTCATTCTCACTTCCAAAGAGTTCGATGGGTTCCACTAAATGACTCTCACTCGGGACTCCAAGCTCAGTAAGGCACCATTAAGTCCAAACTCACTAGTATCCCAGGGGAACCCCCAGATACGAAGCTCTGTTGTGTTCAGAAAAGATTTTTGGAGACCATAAAGTTGTCCCTGGACTCATCACAAACCCAATCTAGCCATCTCAGGCATAACAATAAGATCAGAGACAGGGTGAGCCATCATTCCGGTGTGCCTAGGATTGAGGGGTTCCTGGAATGCAGGACTTTCAGTACCCAAACTGTGAAATTTCGGGGCAGATCAAAATGTAGCAAGCACCCTATAAGAGACCATCATCGTGTAAACAGTAAGCTTAGGAGCCTGGCTTCTGTTTCCAGGGCTATAGTAGCAACAGAAAGATGTTTCACTTGGTTTCATTAGATATGAAAAGCCAAGGACTCATATGTGAGTTATAGACACTCTGATGCTTATTTAAATAAAAAAGATTAGGTTATCTTCTGCAATACTTGGAATTCAATCAGTAACATTCCAAAATTAGTTTTAAATGATAAAATTTTATGTAATTATGACAACTATCTCTAAAATAAGAGATTAAGTGCTTCAATACAAAAAAGAATTGGTCTGAAAACAAATCTCTGAGGAATTATAAATATTCTCTAAGATATTTGCCCAATTAAAAGCTCTTTGAATCTTGTTTTTACATTTTTTGCCAACAAAGGTTGCTTAGCAACAGTCAGCAGGCTCTTTCTTCTCATTAGGTTCCTTTTTTTTCCATTTCCCACCTTTGCTACTGTTGAGTAAAGGGAAGAACAGCTAATGCTCTGTGATGACCTCCTCTACTCAATTCATAACAGGAAAATGAAAGCTTTTAAGTGTAACAGGCCCTGGTGCTTACATGAACATTTATACATCAGTCTATACAGCGTGTCCCTGAAAGCAGTAGAATTCTGGTGGGGCTTTAACTCATTACAGCCCATATGAAAGTGAGAAGGGTGAATGATCAACCATTCTGGAAAGGCAATCGCTTAATTAGTCTGCTGTATCTGTGTATCAGGACCTTGACCCAATTATCAGCTGGTAGAGGGGATTATGTTGTAGAGGACAGGTTTGTGCCAGGTCTTGAGTAGGTACCAATTGCATTGAACTCTTAGAACTGGATTGGCCTGGTTCAGGTGTATTTTTTTGTTTGTTTGCTTGTTTTTGGTGAAGAGGGAAAGAAGGAGTTAGGAAGGAAACAGATTTCATATGAGGCTCCAAGAGCAGAGGCCACAGTAAGACCTGGGTTTCTGGAGCCTGGGTTTCAGAACCATATTCTGGCCATCAGCAAGATAGAACCTACTTCTCTTCTAGTAATCTGCCTTCAGACTTCACTGCCCTCTCGGCTCCTCTTCTGTGGCTTTTTGAGTCTGCTTTTGCAACCTCTCTGTCCTGTATCCTTACCCTAACCCTGTATCTAGGCCTATTCAAAACTCAGAGCTAAACTGGATGTGGTGGCGCAAGACTGTAATCCCAGCACTTAGGGAGGCTGAGACAGGAGGATCGCAAATTCAAAGCCAGCTTCAGCAAAGGCGAGAGTCTAAGCAACTCAGTGAGACCCTGTCTCTACATAAAACACAAAATAGGGCTTGGGATGTGGCTCAGTGATCGAATGCCCCTGAGTTCAATCTTCAGTACCAAAACAAAAAACAAAAAAAAACCTCAGAGCTGCTGCTTCCATGTAACTGGCTTGCTCAGGGACTCTGGTCTACCTCAGGGACTCTCTCTGTGTTTCTTTCAGCTTCAGCAATTCTGCAAACTTCCTGGTTGTCTCCAGACTTCTCAAGTCAAATGCCCAAGAATGACCTCTCCATTCTAAATACTTTCAGAGGCCAGTGGCTAACTGTAAATTACTAAGTATAGATCAAGGGCCCAAACCTGGCCTAAAGGAGATGTGTCTCTCCCCAAATTCTTATGTCAAAGACCTAATTCCCAGTACCTCAGAATGTGACCTTCTTTGGATACAGGACATTGCAGAAGTGATTAATTAGGTTAACATGGAGTTGTACTGGGGTAGGGTAAGCCCCTAACCCAATAAGATTGGTGTCCTTATAAGAAGGGAAATTTGGAGACTGACATACACATAGGGAGAAAGCCACATGAAGAGACACAGTAAGAAGACAGTAATTCACAAGCCATAAAGAGAAACCTGGAGCAGAAATCCTTCCCTCATGGCCCTAAGAAGGGACCAACTCCGCCAATGCTTTTATTTTGTACTTTTGTCCTCCAAAACTGTGAGGCAATAAATTTCTGTTGTCTAAACCACCCATATAATACCTTGTAATGGCAGCTCTTGAAAATTTATACAGATTTCCGTACCAGGAAGTGAGGTACCACTGTAACAACCTAAACATATAGAAATGGCTTTGGAATATGATCCTGGGCAGAGGTTGGAAGAATTTGGAGGTGTATGATAGAAAAAGCATATATTGCCTTAGACAGACTATTGGTAGAAATATAGGTGTCAAAGGAGGCTCTAGTGAGGGCTCAGAAAGAAAAGAGGAGCACTATAAAGAAAGCTGCTATTGTTTTAGAGAACACATTTTCCATCACAATGAGAATATTACTAGAAATAGTAATGTTAAAGGTACTTCTGGCAATCTCAGACCTGTTATTGGCAACTGGAGGAAAGGTGGTCCTTGTATAAGATGATGGCGGATTTGGCTGAAGTCAGTTCTATTAGGAAGCAGAACCTGCAAGGAATGAACTTTGATATTTAGCTGAGTAGACTTCTAAGCACAGTATTGAAAGTACAACCTAAACCAGGCACTGTGGTGCATGCCTGTAATCCTAGCACTTTGGGAGACTGAGACAAGAATCGCGAGTTCAAAGCCAGCCTCAGCAACAGCAAGGTGTGGCGCTAAGCAATTCAGTGAGACCCTGTCTCTACATAAAACACAAAATAGGGCTGGGGATGTGGCTCAGTGGTCAAAGATTCCCGTGTTCAATCTCTGGTACCAAAAAAAAAAAAAAAGAAAAGAAAGTTCAACCTAGTTTCTCTCCTAGACTTACAATACATTGTATGAGAAGAGAAAACAATTAAAGAAGAAACCACGAAGCAAAGTGAAACCAGAACTTGATGATTTTAATGATTCTCAGCCTCTCCAGACTGTGTTCTCTAGAAAATCAGCCAAGCGTGTGGCTGAACAACACTTTGCTGAAGAGATGAGACTTTTTAACTCATGGATCCAACCAGCCATGTCAGTAGAAGGCAGGAATGGAGATGCAGTTATCTATGAAACAATTTTAGAAGACCCTCTTCCTGATGGCTTGCATGAAAAACCAATAATTTCTGAGATTTTTATACCAGCAGAAACACTGTCAGACTGGATAGAAAGGCCCAGGTCTGGGAGGACATGAAGCACAATGACCTGGAGGGCAGAGGCATAGATGCAGGGAATAGTTGAGTTACTACTGCTGCTGTGGGCCCAGAGGACACAGGTCATAACCAAGGCCATGTCCTCCCTGGTATTAGAGGGTAAGCCATCACCCAGGGCCAAAACTAACACAAGAGATCATGGTATTTTAAACATGGTAGACTAGTCCTCATCAGCCAGAAATTTGGGCAGCAAGTTTCTCTTAGGATTGTGGGTATGATGAATTTCTGATACAGAAACTATATATAGTTTATATAATTTAAACCTCACAGAAGCCTCAGACATCCATTATAGTCTTCTCCTTTTACCATTTTGGAGGCTAAGCAAATTGCCTGATGGCTGAAGACTGGAAAGTAGAAAAATCAGCATTTAATCGCAGGTCTTTAAAGTCTTTTGAGTTCACCAGAGAGAATATTGAAACTGGGACTTTGTAATTACCGCAAAGAGGCTAACTAAAATTGACTAAATTCACTGAAATGAGTGAAAACTAAATATACTTTACCACTCATATTACTTATGTGTATATGTGTGTGTTTAAAAGTTTGATACACAGCCAGGTAGGGTGGTATGTTGTAATCCTAGCAACTTGGAAGGCTGAGGTAGGGGAATTGCAAATTCAAGGCCAGCCTGGGTAACTCAGTGAGACCCTAAATAAATAAATAAATAAATAATAAAATATAAAAGACTTACTGGGGGCTGGGATTGTGACTCGGTGGTAGAGCGCTTGCCTCGCATGCGGGAGGCACTGGGTTCGATCCTCAGCACCACATAAAAATAAATCAATAAAGATATTGTGTCCACCTACAACTAAAAAATATTTGAAAAAAAAAAAAGACTTACTGGGTTTGATCCCCAGTATAGAAGAAGGAGAAGAAGAAATTTGATGCACAAAAGCACAAGACCAACTAAGCACTAGCCTTTCTAGAATGTATATGCGTCTCTATCTATACACAGCAGTCTCTCCTTAACTATAGTTTTGCTTTCTGAGCTTTCAGTTACCTGTAATCATCTGTGGTCTGAAAATATTAAAATGGAAAGTTCCAGAAATAAGTAATTCATACTTTTTAAATTTCACATAATTTTAAGTAGCATGATGAAATCTCAAGACATCCCACTCCATCCCACCTGGACAGTGGATCACCCATTTGTCCACCATAGCCGTACATATGCTACCACCTGTTGGCCCCTGAGTAGCCATCTTGGCTATTAGATTGACAGTCACAGTATCACAGTGCTTGTGTTCAAGTAACCTTTATTTGACTTAGTAATGGCCCCAAAGCACAAGAGTAGTGATGCTGGCATTTTGGATATGTCAAAGAGAAGCCATAAAGAACTTTCTTTAAGTGAAATGGTGAAAGTTCTCAACTTAAGGGGGAAAAAAATCATATGCCAAAGTTAGTAATATCTACAGTATGATATTTTGTCATATAATCATATAATTTATCATATAAAGTCACCTAATTTTTATTAGTTTATTATTTTAATTGTTCTATTTTATTATTTGTTATTCTATTAATTTTTTACTGCCTAATTTATAAATTAAAATTTAACATAGGTAAGCATGTATAGGAAAAAAACAGTGTTCTGTACATAAGTGTGTTAGTTTTCCATTGCTGTGACAAAATACCTGAAAAATCAACTTAAAGGAGGAAAGGTTTATTTTGGCAGAGAAAGATTGATTGAGAGACTGGAGCAAGACACAGCTTTCAAGGGTATGTTAGTTTTTCATGGCTGTGACCAAAATACTTGACAATAACAACTAAGCAGAGGAAAAGTTTATTTTGATTCATGATTTCAAAGGTCTCGGTCCATGGCTGACTCCATAGCTCTGGGCTTGAGATGAGGCAGAACATCATTATAGAAGGGCATGGCAGAGGAAATCTGCTCAGCTCATGACAGGAAGAAGAAACTGAATGAGGAGCCAGGAACAAAATATTAACCCCAAAGACATACCCCCAGTGACCTACTTCTTCCAGATACACCCTGTCTGCCTATAGTTATTCCTCAGCACAACAGTCCTTTCAAATGATTCATCCATCTACCAATTATGTTACAGCTTTCATAATCTAATCATGAGATTTCAGGAGACACATCACATCCAAACCACAACAAAGATCATGCCCCCAAGGACCTACTTCCTCCAATTAAGCCTCACCTCCTAAGTTTCCACCACCTCCCATTAAATTATGATCCATCCCATTGATGAGATTAGAGCCTCACCAAAGGCTCTATCTCTGAACATTGGTCTCTAGGGGACCAAGCTTTCAACACATGAACTTTTGAAGGACACTTCAGATCCAAACCATAACAATAGGGTTCACTGTTACCCACACTTTCAGGCATCCACTTGGGATCTTGGAAAGTATGAGAGAAGGGGAACTACTATATCTGTATCTATACCTATGTATCTGTATGAATACCCATATTCATATGTGCATATATCTGTATTTAGAAGTTTGATGCACAAAGATACATAAGCAATTATGCAAGAGCCCTTCCAAAATGGGTGTGTCTATCATCTATGTCTATGTTATACCTGTATTCATATCTATCTACACACATATATTTACATACAAAAAATAATACACAGCATAGAACCTGGCAATGACTTTCAACCCTTCAATCTCTCTTAAGTAGTAATTGTTGGAACCCTTAAGCAAGGGTGCCAAGGGAAATGTCTCTTTTTTTTATTTACTGTCAAGCTATTTACTTCCCTTTCTGAAGGCATTTATCACCCTCACCATCTGCATTTGAAATGACTTCTCATAGCTGAGATTTTAATACTGTTTTAGAGAATTCACAAATCTCTTGTTGCTAATGATTTTTAAAGTTCATTCTTTAAAACTTCATGGTATGCTATAATTTAAGATGATTTATTCTTTAATACATTCTGCAAAATGCCAGCTGTTGTTACATACTACCTGGGAGATGTCTTGTCTCTTTTTAAATGGCATTGCATCTCTCTGCCCTGACTTTTTGAGCTTTTTACTCTGATATGTTCTGTGCTGTTGTATGTGGTATTAGGGAGAATTTTATAAACTATGGCCTTTGAACTAAGAGACAAATTCCAGGCTGATCTTCCCTTTTCAAATGTCTGAACAGCATTATAGTGCCTGGATTTTATGACATTTTCTGATTCGCCTCATTGAATATCCCTTCTATATGCAGAAACACAGTTTTATAATTTATACATTTCATGGCCATTATTATGTAATCCTTATTGAGATAAAAATAGCTAAAATTCCAAGAAATTCAAGATCCAACCTCAAATACAGAGTTAGTCTCTGATATTATTGCAGTCCTGATTTTGCTGTTTTGCTGTGTTCTTTTTATGAGTAGATGTTGATCTGGTTCTCTTTTGTTTTTGTGTATCTTTCAGCTCTGGGTTGTAGATTTTTAATCAACCTGTTCTCTGTGAAGCAACAGCCACATTTTTTTTTTTTTTTTGGTGCATCTCAATTACACAGAATTGTGGGTTTCAGTGTGGCCTATTCACACATAATTTGATCAATTTCAATCCTCAGTACCCCAGATAGCTATAGCTTTTATCTGCACGAAAGACCACAGAGAAGTCCTCTGGAAGCCCTGTTATTTTAATGGAAGCAATCTGACAACTTCCTATGTAAGCTCCAAGAGAGTCTCTGTGTTTGCTGTGTACCTCCAGCAAAGAACCTGGTACATAGTTGGTTCTAAGTAACGACAAGAGAAATGAAAACAAATTCCAAATTCCAAAGAAATGACAAATATCACAAGCTTAGGATATGAACCCAGGAATTCTAAAAGTTCAATTTCATACAATTCCTATCAGAAGCCGAAAAATATACATGGTATAGTAATAACTGTACACGCTATATTATCAAATATATTTCTGGTAGGAGAAAACTTCTGGTTTGACCGATTGTTGATGAGAACAGATCCCTTCACTTATAATTTTACACATCCGATACTTGGAAATTTTTCACAGACTAGTTCTGGTTCTGTACATTTCAAATGGTGCTTTTCCTCCACTGCCTACCCACAAGCCCTGACAGCCTATTGGACATGTTCATTCAAGTAGAGTCTTTTATAGTGTATCTTCATGTCGTAGTGTCACATAAGTCAAGCCAAAGGCCAATAGCAGTACTCCTGAAGCCATTTCTTTGTCAGCATGGCTAATAATATCTTAATCATGCATAGAAGTCATTGCAAAGAATGTTAATACATATCAACCAAACCAAACCAAATGTGCGTTCACTCAACTGTATATAAACAGGTGCTTATGGTCATCCAACATCCCTGGACACAGGAGAAGTGTGATGGAAAGGATGCCAAAGTGGAAAGAGATATGATTAAAATATCTTACTTTTGCCAATTTTATAATTATTTTTACAATTGTAAAAATAATTTTACAATTATTATATTTATAATAAATATAGCCCTGATTTGTTCGGAGATGATCATGCCACCTAAAGGGCAGCGTTCCAGTCTTTCCCCCGTTAGTCTACAAAGGTGGGAGAGTCAACTCTCCTTTTCAGTTCCTTCTGCTGAGTTTGCTAAGCTGGATGAAATGATGAGCCAGCAGTGTGGGGACAATCAAGACCACACAGAAGGAAACCACCAAGAGGGAGAAAGATTTCAACATCATTTAAGCTCTTGAGTTGTACCTGAATCTAGCCACATGTCTGCTAGGTCCTGCAAGGTCCTGTTCTATAGGTCAACAAACTTACTCTTTTTTTTTTTTTTGTACTGGAGATTTAATTCAGGAGTGCTTTACCACTGAGCCACATCCCAGTCCCCCCACCCCTCTTTAGTTTTTAAACAGGGACTCACGAAATTGCTTAGGGCCTTGCTAAGTGGATGAGGCTAGCCTTAAACTTACAATCCTCCTGTCTCAGTTTTCCAGCCAAACCTGCTTTTTAACTTAAGCCAGTTTGAATTCAAATTTCTGTCATGTGAAGCTAAGAATCCTAAACAGCATGTAAGATGACAGCCGTCAGCCTTGGCTTACTAGTGTAAGTCTGAGACAGTTTCACATTGCTGAGAAAAAAAGGATTTAAGGTCATATGGATAGCTTCTCCACTGCAAGTCTGGAACTTACACCTGTACCTCAGATCTCTTACACCTCTGTTTCTCCTCCCTTTGCTTTTTGTAATCAGAAGGCACAAGTGGCTTCTGGTAATAATGATAGTAATAATCTTGCATGCATGTAGCCCTTTAATGCTTCAAAGTAATTTTACACATATTATCTTTTATTTTTCTTTTGCTTGTGGCTATACAGGGATTGAACCCCAGGATGCTCTACCATTGAGCTACATCCCCAACCATTCTTATTTTTTCTTTTGAGGCAGGGTCTCACTAAATTTTTAGGCTGGTCTTGAACTTGCAGTACTCCTGCCTCAGCCTTCCAAATTGCTGGGATTAAGTGTGTGCCACCCTTCCTGGTCATTGCACATACTATCTTAATTTCATCCTCACAGAAGGAAAGTATTTTCATCAAAGCTTTCCAATGAAGAAACTGAGGTTTAGAGAGATTAAGCCACACTGTTGTCATGTGGCAGAGCCAGGATTAAAGTTTATGTCTTGTGCTTCCTTGTCCATTATGCTTTCTGGAATACACCATATTTGCCTGAACATACCTGCAGACCTAGGACCGTCCATTCAGAGTAGAAAGTGTAATTCAGGACAGAAGACAAATTCATCTGGGCCAGATGTATTCCTGCCCAATGACCAGTATTTCTTTTAAAGTCATCAGCTAACTTTCTGCATTGCTGGTCCCTACAACCTTAACTTCTAACTACTTTCTCTCTCTTATCCCTTTGCCTAGATCCCACACTTCCAAAACCTTTCCCATATCTTAACCCCTGAGAACCACAAACTCAACAGTCTTTGCCTCAATAGCTAGACGTTGATTCTCTGTTCAAATTTTAACCACCAGGATCTTTAAACATGATTTCTCCCCAATTATCATGAACACCTTCCCATCTACCATAAAACAAAGATTCTTGAATTTTTGGCTACCTGATTCCAATCCTGATCATTATTGATCATCCTCTACTTTGTCCTTTTCTCATTCATCCAGCTCTGTTTTATTTCTAGAACAGAGAGAAAGACTCAGCCATTGGCCAGCATTGTGTCTGTTCCCACTGTCTTAAGCTTCTTCTTACTTTTGTTTGAGATGCAAAGTCCATCACAACTTAGGGAATCTATTTCGAGGACTTTGAGATGAGACTCTTCTTTAGGAATAAAGTGTCAAAAAAAGGCACAAAGTTTCAGAGATGTTATTTTACTGGTAGAGAAAGCGCGAGGGTTGACTCTAGAGAATGACACATTACTGATCATTTCAACCACAAACTCCCTGAATGGCAGTGTGGATAAAGCAGTTTTTCTCTTTGCAGCATGACATCCTGAGAAGCCCAGCATCAACTGGCAGAGGTGCCTAGAGGCTGCCGTGTGGGCATATCATGATCATCCAACCAAGGGGTCCTCCAAAAACCAGTTCCCACCTGGAGACCTCTACAAGAATTGGGCAAGAAATACCTTCATGGATAAAGAGTTCAGCATCACCCCACATCTAAAAGGCAAGATACTGTGGACACAGCCCAGGACCTCTTCAGGAATGGATACAAAACGGAGAACCATAATTCAGCAGGTATTTAGATTTTATCTCAGAATGAATTGTTAATTAATTGTTATTGGGAATTCTGGCTCAGAGACCATGAAAGTAAACTATGTCAAAGCTTTCCAAAGTTTTGTAACTTCTCCAGAGTTCACTATTAACTCTCTTTGTTTTCTACAATCACTTATGTAAAGACAAGAATCTTTGATTTGCAGGAGAGATAAAAAGCCAAGAATTCCAAGGATTTGGGGAAACCCATTGCCAGGAATACCAAGGGGTAGAATGGAGGATAGCAGCTTCAAAGACCCTAAGGGAAAAGCATGCTGACCATGTACTCCTGAGCCAGGACCTAGGACTTGGTGACAGAAATGCATGTGAGGGGTTCTCCAGTGGCAGTGTTTGGCATTGCTCTCCTACCCCCTTCCATACCAAATATTCCTATTTGGTATTCCTATTTGGAATCATATTTTGTTCCACACCATTCCAGGGACAGATGTGGTTAGACTGAGCCCATTGGAGTGGTCCTGTTCCCCTAGTCACTGATTGATGTACTGGTCATGCTTGTCCTGGCCAATGGGATGTGTGTGGAAGTCCACTGGAGGACAGCTGGGAAATTTTTAATCAGTCATTTTTAACAGCTTAAAATCGGAAATAAAACAAGAATGTCTGTTCACTTCTATTCCATACTGTGCTGGAAATCCTGAGCCGTGCAACAAATCAAAACAAAAAAGCAAGCAAGCAGGCATAGAAATAGTAATGGAATTAATGAAGTTGTCTTTATTCACAGATAACAGGATGTAGAAAATATTAAGGATCCATAAAACCATTAATAGAGCCAATATGTTAATTTAGCCATATCACAGGATACAAAATTGATATACAAAGAGTAAATTGTATTTTTACAAAACAGCAGCAATTTGAAAATAAAATTTAAAACAATGTCACTTGCAATATCATAAAATGCACATGAAATATTTGGAATAAGTAACAAAATGTGGACATAATCCCATATTAAAAACTCAAAACAGAGATGTAATAAATTAAAAATCCAAATAAATGGAAAAATGGCATGTTCATGGATTGTAAAGCTCCATATTTTTTAATCATCTCTAAATTTATTTATGGACCCATACATCTTGAATCATAATTTCACCAGAATTTTTGGAAGAAATACATAAGGCAATTCTTTCAATTATGTGGAAATGCAAAGAAGATTCAAAGCGAAGTGGAAGAAAAAGAAGAAAAGAGGACTTAACACTGTTTGACTTCAAGGCCTATATAGCCATAGTGGTCAAAACAGTTTGTTACTTGTATAAGGAAAGACAAATAGATCAATGGAACAGTGTTAAGAATCCAAAGGTAAACCCTCACTTACACAGTCATTGGATTTTCAACAAAGCCACCAAAGCAATCCGATGGGGAGAAGAAATCCTTTCAACAAATATTATTGAGTAACTGGCTATGTATATGAAAAAAAACTTAAATTCCTTCCTCACACCATTCATGAAAGTTAATTCAAAGTGGATTATAGCCCTAAATATCAAAGCTAAAACTATAACCCAGAAAGCAAAAATCATAAAAGAAAAAGTTTAAAACTTCTATTTATCAAGGGCTGTTATTAATAAAATGAATAGACAAACCATAGACTGAAAGAAAATATTAGCAAAACATATTGAAAAGAGGATTAACATCCTGAATAAAGCCAGAGCTCAATCCCCACTCAGAATGGCTTATGTATGATTGAGTGAGATAACCGGAGAACGTGTGGGGTGAGATGAGCTCTCGGAGGGAACAGTTCTGTCACGTGGCCACAGAGAAGTCAGTCATCAGTCACCGGAGTGACCTGCTCATATTTGCAACAGAAAGAATTAAAATTCACACTGCTGGACCCATGTAAGACCTGTTGAATTTGAATAGTCCAGAAAAATGCAGTGTACCCACGTTCTCCCGTGGCTCATGCTGCCTACTGATCTCAGAGATCTCAGAGATTCCAGGTCTCAATCCCCCAAACATGTGACTGTTTGCCTCATGGGGAAAAGTGACTTTGCTGAGGTGATTATGAACCTTGACTTGGGGAGATTATCTTAGGTTATTGAGTGGACTCAATCCAATCATATGGGTCTTTTGATATGACCCTTTCTTACCTATGGTCAGAAGAAATGACCATGAAAGAAAGGTCAGGGATCTGCAGCACAGTGGCTTTGAAGCTGGAAGTAGGGGCATGGAACAAGGATTTCCAGAGGTCTCTCAAAGCTGGGAGATGTAAGGAAATGGATTCTTTCCTTGGACCTCCAAAGTATCAAGCTTTATTTTAGCACAGTAAGACCCAGGTCAGACTTCTGACCTACAAAACTATAAGATAATAAATTTGTTTGAAGTCACAAAGAAAAAAAACAGGGCTCAATACAATTCAGTAATAAAATAACAACTCAATAAAAATGGACAAAAGATTTGGGGTGGGAGGCACTTCACAAAAGAAAGACATAGGAATGACTACTAAACAAATGAAAAAGTGCTGTCATCAGTCATCATAGAAATGAGATTATAATCCCAAGTATCCACTAGAGTGACCAAAACTGACAGTGCCAAATGTTGGCAAGGATGTGCCACAGCCAGAACCTTAGCACACTGTTGGTGGGAATATAAACTTTTATACACTTTGGACAGAGCATTCTGGAAGTTTCTAGAAAAACTAAACATAAATTCTTCCTATGACCAAAAATTCTGCTTTTGATGACATATCCATGGTAGACAAAATAGTGTCCTCCTAAAGATGTATATGTCCCCTGAATATGTTCATGTCCTCATCCCTGGAAACTGTGTTCCATGGCAAAAGGGAATTAAGGATGCTAATTGGCTGACTTTAAAATAGGTAGATTATCTTGGATTTGCTGTGTGGACCCAAGAAAGTCACAGGGTCCTTACAAGTGGAAGAGGGAGGGAAGAGCAAATGACATGAACAAATTAAAATCACAGAAGAAGAATGAAGAAGTTTCAACATTGCTGGCTTTGAAGATGGAGAAAAGGGGCTACTGGCGAAGGGGCAGCCTCCAAAACTGTCAAAGGTAGGTTTGCCAGTTCCCTCCAGTGCCTCCTCATGTCTTTGCTGACACCTTGACTTCAGTCCAGTGAGACTCTGTTGGATTTTTGACCTATAAAACCATATGGTAATACATTTATATTGTTGAAAGGTTATATTTGTGGTAATTTGTTATAGCAACAATAGGAAGCTAATATAGTAACAAAGAGAAATAAAATTGTATATCAAAACTTGTTCAAAAATGTTCTTACCAGTTTTATTTATAATAGCCCAAACCTGAAAACAGTGTTGATCTTATCAATAAAATAATGGACAAACAATAGTGTATTCATAAAATGAAATATTACTCACCAATTAGAAGGAATATACTACTTATACATGCAACCATGGATGAATCTCAAATGCATGCTGAGTTAAAAAAAAAAAAAAAAAAAAGCTAGACATAAATTGTGTGATTCATTTTATACGATGTCCTAAAATAGGTAAAACCAAGCTATGGTAAACAAATAAAGACAATGGTTGGGTTTTCTCTGGGAGAAGGTAAATGAAGGGATTGACTGAGAAGTAACCTAGGGAACTTTCTGAGACAAATGTAATGTTTTGTACCTTAGTAAGAATTCCAGGTGCACACTGTACGTATTTGTGAAATCTCACGGAATGTGCTGTGTACTTTGTTGTGTTGCCTAAATCATTAGTTTAAAATCTTAACCCTTGGGACCTGTTACTGTGACTTTATTTGGAAATTGGGTTTTTTTTTGCAAATGTAATGAAGTTAAGACAAAGTCATACTGGATTAGAGTATGCCCTAAATTGAGTGACTGGTATCATTAACAGAAGGCTATGTAAAGATCCAGGGTTGTGGAAACACAGCAGGAGAACACCATGTGATGTCAGAGGCATGGTCTGGAGTGATGCTTCTGTGGACCAAGGAGCAAAAGTGATTGCTGACAATTACCCAGAGCTAGGCCAGACATGGAATGGATTCTCCCTCAGAATCTGTTAGCTCTGAGAGGAGCCAAGCCTGCCAACACATTGATTCAGACCCCTAACCTCCACAATGGGGAGACAATTATTTTGCTGTTTTAAGCAACCTGACTTCTGGCAATCAGTTATGGCAGTCCAAGGAAACTAATATACACTTAATTCTATACATTTCACGATACGTAAATTTTACCTAAAAAAGAGAAGCACAAAAATATTAAATTCTAGTTTCCAATATGCATGTGAAGCATTTGGTAGTCAAGTGTCTGAAATGAAATTTGGACCTTTAAAACTAACTGATGGGTATGTGTAGAGAGCGATGACTTGGATTATGGTCTCTGACCGCCTTGTGGCTGTGGCTGTGTTTGCCCTGGAAACTTGCTGTGCAAAGTGCAGGTTAAGATTGCCCAGTTGCTATGGTGATGCCCTGCTTGAGGAGGTTCTGTGCAAGGCACGGAACTATCAGTCTTGACCCTGAGTTCAGACACCAGCTGCCAGGGATAGAGAATTATGAGTGCCTCTAGATAATTATAATTGCTTGCAAGTGCTTCAACCTTCAAGACTGCCTGCTTTGAAGAAACATTCTCACAGAAACCCTTTCAATGATAAAACCTGTATAATAAACATGCTGAACTAGCTCTGGGTCATTGTTCCTCTATCAGAGGATGGTGTTCCACCTGGTCCCAGCTTTCTCTCTATAAGTGTTTGTTTGTCTTTCTTAATCCTCCATCACCCCTTATCTGTTTCTAAGATTTGGCCATGCAGGTCACAGCAGGTATGCAAGCATTCAATGAATATTTCTTTCAACTTTTCTGTACATTAGAAGTTTTTCATGATAAAATGTTGGGGAAATGATTGTGAACCTGGACTCATAATGAGAGGTAAAATCAATTTAGTGCCTTCAGTAGCATTATTAAAAAGTTAAGTAGAATAGAGCAAAACACACAGAATAAGGATGAGAGCTGTTCAGTGAAAGTTCAAGTTCAATTATACATAAAACATTTGTACATATGTATGTACTGGATCATAAAGTGAAATTATTTTCTTACTGAGGTTCAAGACACAGCTATCTAAGAAGCACTGCTTTGTTCATAGATTTCCTGACGTTTCACCTTTGCCCCTATACACTGCACCAGTACTTTTATACCCACACCTAATTCATGCAACCATGGATGAATCTCAAATGCATGCTGAGTTTAAAAAATGATACAAATTCAGAGCTCTTGCTATGAAAATGTTTACATATCTATCTCTCTTTGATCCATTATTTCAGTTAATGAAACACGTTCTCCTTAAACAAAGAGTTTCTTCCAAGAGAATTCACAAGATACTTTGTGAGCTGTATTTATACCTTCAAAACTCCAGGGTAACATTTAGTCATTTTCTGCATCAAGACACTAAATGGAAGCTTAAAGAATTAGTAAAAGTCTTACCAGATGTTCTTTGTTGTTGTTTTTGTTTTTGAAAGCTTAAGTAAGTTAGCACCTTAATAAAAAGTTTAGCCATAAACCCCTGCAGCTAGAGATTAATTTCATCAAGAAAGTATATGGAATAATTAGCAACTATTTTCAGTTGTATTTAAAGATGACATGAGCCATGCAAGTGAGCATATTGAACAAAAGATATTGATTCAATTACAAATGAATATTATAAATCTAAAATCATGTTTTGTTTAAAATTTCAATTATGCAATGAGTGTTCAGTTCACGGTAATTCAACCAACACCTTTGAACTTCACCTGTGTGTCTGGCACAGTGCTGTGCGAGCAGAGGATTGAATGGTTATTTAGACTCCAGTGAAGAGTTCACATTGTAAGGGGACACATAAGCAGTTCAAAGGTTAGATACATGCTATCTTATATGTATGAAGGATGTTAGAGGTACACTGCTGTAAGTTCAAGCTGATATATATAACACCTGAGTTTTTTTTTTTGTTTTTTGTTTTTGGTACTGGAGATTGAACTCAGGGACACTCGACCACTGAGCCACATCCACAGGCCTATTTTGTGTTTTATGTAGAGACAGGGTCTTACTGAGTTGTTTAGCTCCTCGCCATTGCTGAGGCTGGCTTTGAACTCGCGATTCTCCTGTCTCGGCCTCCAAAGTGCTGGGATTACAGGCTTGCGCCACTGCGTCTGGCGCTGAGTTGAGTTTTAAATAAAGTGCAAAAATTATCTAGGGAAAGATGACCTTGGCAGGGGCAAGATATGTTCCTGATAGACTTCTACAAAGAATGGTTCTGGCTAACTATAGAGATTTTATTTTGCTTAATAGAATTTGCAAGCTCAGGGCCAGAGCTGAATTGCTCTGAAGTTCCCCAGTGTATTGTCTCTAGGACCTAGCATCTCCATCTTCCTTTCTTCCATCAGACATTTGGTCCCTTCTCAAAATGTCAGAGGGCAAGTCATCCAAGATTTTGTTGATTTGGATATGAGGTGTCCCCCAAAAGTTCCTGTGTGTGTAAGAGGTGAAATGATTAGATAACAAGAGTTGTGACCCAATCAGTGGATTAAGCCATTTGATGGATTAATAATTTGAAATAACTAACTGGATGGTAACTGTAGGCAGGTGTGGCATGGCTGGAGGAGCATGGTTACTGGAAGCATGCCTTTGAGAATTATCTTATCCTCTGGTTCCTCTCTCTCTCTCTCTCTGACTAACCATTCTGTGAGGCAGAGATCAATAAAGAGGGGCAAAAACTATGACTTCAAAGAAGTGCCAAGAATCCCAACACAGAACTGGAGATCTTTGGGTACCCAAAATGAAAAGAGGCATTTATTGCCTAATAATTATGTTTAGTGAGAATTCAAGAGCCAAAAATTGTTCTTTCAAGCCAGTATAGATCAGGAAAACAAAGTTTATATTCCTAACCTTGGGATCTAAAACTGCTAAAAATCTTGTGAAGAATATATTTTATAAACCTAGAACTGCCTGAGAAGTGCTTAAAGAAAAAAGCTTGGGGTGAGATGGGTAAAGAATGTCACAGAACAAAAACATCCTCTACTTTAACACCTATTAAATCTTCTTTTTTTAAATATTTTTTTAGCTGTAGATGGACATAATGTCTTTATTTTATTGCTTTGTATGTGGTGCTGAGGATCGAACCCAGGGCCTCACGCATGTGAAGCAAGCGCTCTACCGCTGAGCTACAATCCCAGCCCCTATTAAATCTTAAAGACTCAATGCAGACGGGTGGATTCAAGAATGTGTGTACAGGTATTTTCTTCCCACGGTGAGAAACCAGAACTGCTATTGAGAGATTTCTAATATTTTGCCAGATAGAAGCCCAAACAAGGTCCTAACTGACTTTAGAGCAGGAGAGTGGAGTAGGCAGGGATGGTCTGAGCGAGTACAGCCCAATCACCCTCTGGGGTCAGGATTTCCTCAAGCATAGGTGAAAGCACACAGCACCGGCTCCAGACAGTATCCTGTGGATGACAGTGGCCACAGGCAAGGTCGGTTACTTTAAAAAAAAAATCATGGAAACTGAAATTCTGGAGCTGACTGTGCTCAATCCAGAAAGGGCTGAGGACTGGTAAGAAAATGTATCCAAGCCTAGAGAAACAGCAAACAGGAGACAGCAAGTCCTTTCAATGTCATATTGAAGTATGGTCTAAGAGGCCCATTGAGGATTAGTTAATACTCTAGGGCACAAGTGAGCAAACTTTAGCTCATAGGCTGGCAACTTGTTTTTTTAAATAAAGTTTTATTAAAACATAGCCACATTCATATGTTTATAGATTGTCTATGGCTGCTTTTGTGCTATAAAAGTTGCAACACAGACCAAATGACTGCAAGCCTGAAATATGCACTGTCTAGCTCTTTCAGGACAGTTTGCCAACCTCTGCTTTAAGAGGATGTACTTTCGCTTGATTTAGTATTTGCTATTGATTAGGGGCCAGATTCTATGGAACTGTGTATTGACATGTAGAATATGAATATGTTGCAGATGAATTCTTCCTAGTAAAAAAAGATAGCCCCATGAATATAGTTTTATTTCCCTGTAGGATAGTTTATATATCCAATAAAAAATCCAATCTAGAAATCGTATTACAATATTGTTTCTTCAGTACCTATATATATACTCAATCTCTTGAGATTTTTAAAAAATAAACTTTTTAAATTTTAGAACAGTTGCAGATTTACAGAATTGTTGCAAGGATAATGCAGACAATTTCCACACAGAGTACACCCAATTTCCTCTATTATTAACAAATTCCATTAATAGGGGATATTTGCCATAATTAATTAGTCAATATTGATATATGACTAACTAAAGTCCATACTATATTCAAATTTCCTTGATTTCCCCCTAATATCCTTTTTCTGTTCCAGATTTCCCTTCAGGGTACATCAGGATACGTTATATTTAGTAGACAAGTCTCCACAGACCCATCTGCTTGTGACAGTTTCTCAAACATTCCTTGTTTGGGATGATCTTTAGAGTTTGGAGGAATATCTGTCAGGCATTTTGTAGTTGCCCTCCATTGAAATTTGTTTCATGTTTTTCTATTGGCTGAGGTTATAGATTTGTGGAAAGAGAAAATAAATAAGTGTCATTGTCATTACATGTTGATATCAAAGGAACATACCATCTACATGTCTTATCACTGTTGATGTTCAACTTGATCAGCTGGCTTCAGGTAGCATTTGTCTGGTTTCTCTATCATAATCACCTCCATCCCAGGCCCTGTACATACTATATACCCTTTGGAAGGAAGTCCACATGTATAATTTGCACTAGAGAGTGAGTTTTGCTCTAACTTCTTAAACAATGAGTATCTGCAAAACTTATTTGTAATTCTTCTGCCAAAATGATTAGTGTATTATTCCTCATCTAATTATCTGTTCAATCATTTACTTAGGTCAGTGTGAACTCATGGATATTTATTTTCTATGTCAGGTTATGACACAATACTGCTTAATTTTGTTGCTCAGATTTTTGTAACTTTGGTCACTGGGAGCTCTTTTAGTTGACTTCTCTGTCCCTTTGATATATTTTTATCATTTTTTATTTTTGTTTTTGAGCACTGTCCAGGTTTCTGACACTATAGGATGCTCCAGGCCCATCTTGTATGTTTCCTGCTTCAATCCTAGAAGCAGCCATTACTTCCAAGGAGAACTAGTTTCTTTCATTGGAAAATGCTCCTAGAAACCAATATCTGGGCACAAGGTGTGTTCATTGTTATTGAGGCATCATTGCTTTTATGCCCTCTCAGTTGACAGAGCCAGTAGATATGTGTATATATGTTCCTTTGTGTATTTACTTCCTTGTGCATAAACATATTTATAAATATTTCCATATGTAACCATGTGTACTGGTATTAAGTTAAACCTAAGTTCATATTGATATCTCAACCTAATCATTATCAGGCTTATTCTAGCCTCCTCCCCATGTAACCTCCCACTTCTACACTGAGAAAAAGCCAGGCTCCCACTGTCCGCTATTCATTATTTAATTATTAATTCAATTGTACATATATAGTGAGCTTTATAAATGCCAACCTCTACCCCTGGGGAAAACAATGTTATGAACTAGAGTGCTGTGCTGAGGTACAGAATATTTTGCCTTTAGTCTTACAAACTTCACTTAATTCCAAAGATAATTAGACGAGCACTCTTCCCCTCCACGGTGAGGTGAGACGAGCACTCTTCCCCTCCTTCAGTGAGGTGGTTTTATACAGTTGTTATAGAACTGGATTCCTTTTTTACAGTCCACATTCCATTCCCCAATTCTCTCACCTCTTAATTTTTTTTAAATTTAAAATTAAGGTTTAATTTTTGTGTCGTAATGTTGGATTTTGACAAATGCCTAATATCTTTTATTCATTATTACAGCACCATATAAAATGGTTCCACTGTCTAACAAAATCCTTTGCCCATCCTTTGCCTATTCAACCCCTCAATGCCCCATCCGTACCCACTGATGAGCCCTTTGCAATCACTGATTTTTACCATTGCTATACTTTTTCCTTTCCCAGACTGTCATATAATTGAACTCACTTATTATGCAGTCTCTTCAGACTGGCTTCTTTCATTTCAAATTATGCATTGAAGATTCATCTGTTTTTACACAGCTTCATGGCTCATTCCTGTCATTAAATAATATTACACTGAATGGATATACCACCATCTGTTTATCCACTCACCTACTGAGAGTCATCATAGCTGCTTCCATTTTTTGAAGATTATGACTAAAACTTCTATAAACACTCACAAGCAGGTTTTTGTGTGGATGTAAATCTTTTAATTAGTTGGGTAAATACCTGGTAGCAAGATTACTGGATCATATGGTAAGACAGTTTTCAGTTTTGTAGGAAGCAGGTGAACTGCCTTCCAACATTTATGTAGCATTTTGCATTCCAATCAGCAACAGATGAGAATTCCTGTGGCTCTGCTTTCTTGACAGCAAATGGTATGGACAGATTTTAGATACTGGCTGTTCTAATAAGTATGCAGAAATTACTGTTGAATTTGAAATTCCCTGATGACAAAAATGATGCTGAGCATCTTTTCATATGCTTATTTGCTGTGTATCTTCTTTGGTGAGTTATCTGTTCATGTCTTATACGAATTTTTTAAATCAGATCATTTATTTTTTATTGATGAGTTTAACAGTCTTTTGTATATTTTGGATGCAAAGCTTTTTTTTTTTTTTTTGGTACCAGGGATTGAACTCAGGGGTACTCGACCACTAAGCCACATCCCCAGCCCTATTTTGTGTTTTATGTGGAGACAGGGACTCACTGAGTTGCTTAGCACCTCACCATTGCTGAGGCTGGCTTTGAACTCACAATTCTCCTGTCTCAGCCTTCTAAAGTGCCGGAATTACAGGCATGTGCCACTGTGCCCAGCTGGATGCAAGTTTTTATCAGATATATGTTTTATAAATGTTTTCTCCTAACCTGTGGCCATTCTCTTAAAGTGTCTTCAGTGGTGCACAGTTTTTATTTTTAAGAAAGTTCAATTCCTCATTTTTTCTTTCATTTCTGTTGGCATTATATTTTATAAAAACAAACAAACAAACCCAGAGCTGTGTAAATTCTTCCTATTATTTTCAATAAATTTTATGATTTTTTATTCTTCATTTATGTCTATGATCAATTTTGACTTAATGTTTATGAAAAGTCCAAGGTCTCTGGCTAGGTTCAATTTTTTCATTTTGTTGGAAAAATCGACCTTTCTCCTTTTTATTGCCTTTACTCTTGTGTCAAAGTTCAGTTGATATTTGTGTAGGTGTATTTCTGGGCTCTCTTCTTTGTTTCACTGATCCATATGTTAATTTTTTTGTTAAGATAATGCCAAAAATTTTTAAAATATGAATAAGTTTAGCAAGATAGATCTGAAACCTACAATTAAAACCTACCAAGTATTCTGAAAAGGATTTAATTGAGGAGATACTTACCATACTCATAGATCAGAGAACACAATATTGGTTTTACATCAATTTTTTCTCAATTTACCTTTAGATTCAATGCATTGCTAATCAAAATCCAGTACATTTTTGTGTAGAAAGTGATGTTTTTCCAAAATGTATATGGGAATGCCAAAAACCTGTAATATCCAAAACAATCTTGAAAACGATGGACAAAGTTGGAGTATTCACTTTGGATTTCAAAACGTAATACAAAGATAGATTAATCAAGACGGTGTTGTACGGAAATAAGGATAAAATTAAGAGTCCGGACATAAACTCTTATGCTTATGATTAATTGATTTGCCAAGACTATTCAATAGGGAAAGCATAGTTTTTTTAATAAATATGCAAATCAATGAAGGCAGTCCCCTACCTCACAACATATCCAAAGAGGAGGGGGGACCCAAAATGGATTATAGATCTAAATATAAGAAAAAAAATAAAACACTTAGAGAAAAACATAGCAGTGAATTTTCATGACCTTAAGTGATAGATTCTTAAATACAACACCAGAATCACAAGCAACAATAATAACATAGATAAATTGAACTTAATAAAAATTTAAAGTGTTTGCGTTTCAAACAGCATCATCAAGAAAACAAAAAACCAAGGCTAGGCATGGTGATGCTTGCCTGTATTGCCAGTGGTTGGGCAGGCTGAGGCAGGAGGACTGTGAGTTCAAAGCCAGCCTCAGCAAAGTCAGGCACTAAGCAACTCAGTGAGACCCTGTCTCTAAATAAAATACAAAATAGGGCTGGGGATGTGGCTCAGTGCTTGAGTGCCTCTGAGTTACATCCCCAGTACCAAAGAGAGAGAGAGAGAGAAGAAAGGAAGAAAGGAAGAAAGGAAGAAAGGAAGAAAGGAAGAAAGAAAGAAAGAAAGAAAGAAAGAAAGAAAGAAAGAAAGAAAGAAAGAAAGAAAGAAAGAAAGAAAGAGAAAGAGGGAGGGAGGGAGGAAGGAAGAAGGAAAGAAAGAAAATGAAAAAATCACTCAGGTAAAAAATAAAAAACACTGACAATACCAAATGCTGATGAGGATGTTTAGCAACAAGACTTACTCATTTCTGGTGAGAATGCAAAATGATAGTCATTTTGGCAGAAAGTTTGCCAGTATTATACAAAACTAAATATACTCTTACCATGCAGTACAGTAATCATGCTCCTTGGTACTTATTTGGAAGAGATAAAAATTTATGTCCACAAAAACACTTGCACACACATGCTTACAGAACTTTTATTCAAAACTTCCAAAACTTTTAAGCAAGCAAGGTGTCCGTCAGTGGGTGAATGGGTAAACAAACTATGGAACATCTAGACAATGGGATATTATTAAATGCTAGAAAGAAATGAGCTATTAAGCTACGAAAAGACATAGAAGACCTTTAAATGCATATTATTAGATGAAAGAAGCAATCTGAAAAAAAATCTGTATTCTGTATGTTCACAATTATATAACATGCTAGAAAAGATAAATGATGAAAACAATGAAAAGATCAGAGGAACCAGATGGGGTGACACACACCTTTAACCCCAGCTACTTTGGATCTGAGGTAAGAGGATCACAATTTCAAGGCCAGCCTGGGCAACTTAGTGAGACCCTGTCTCAAGATAAGAAATAAAAAAGGACTAGGGATATAGCTCAGTGGTAGAAAGTGGTAGAAAGTGCCAGGGTTCAATCCCCAGTGCTGGGGGTGGGAGGGTGGGTGGGATTAAGATTAGAGAATTCCAGGAGCTAAAGGAGAGGAAGGGATGAATAGGTAGAGCACAGAGGATTTTTAGGGCAGTGAAACTACTCTGCACCATACTATATTGGTGGACACATATCATTATACATTTGTTAAAAAACCATAGAATATATACCACTAATAGTGAACAGTAAATGGTGGACTCTGGGTTATAGTCATGTGTCATTGTAAATTTATCAATTACTACAAATGTGCCACTTGGTTCAGAATGTTCATAGTTGGGAAGGCTGTGAATGTGTGAAGACGGGGTATACAGGAAATTTCTGTACCTTCTGCTCAGTTTTGCTCTAAAATGAAAACTGCCGCCAAGAAATGGTATATTTTTTAAAGAAAGTCAACCCATTGAGAGAAAATACATGAAAATTATATGTCTGATAAGAGGCTTGTTTCTAAAATATATGAGGAACTCTCGCAACTCAATAATAAAGACAAATAACCCAACTGAAATGGGCAAAAGACAGATTCAGAAAACCAAGGATTGTGTTTTCTCATATGTGGAAGCTAGAGAGAAAAAGGGGAAAGAACAAACAAACAAACAAAACCAGGCAATCTCATGAAAATGGAAGGAAGACCAGCAATGAAGAAGGGAACCTAGGGGAGGAAAGAAGGAATGGAAAGGATAGGGGTTGAATGATGAAACTGACCAAAATAGGTATGTGCATGGCTGAGGATGTCGCAATGAATCCCACTATTACGTATAATTCTAATGCACCAATAAAAAAATAAATGAGCAAAGTATTTGAGTAGACTTTTTCCAAAGATCTATAGATGTCCAGTCAGTGGGTGAGAAGATGCTCATCATGATTAGTCATTAGATAAACACAAATCAAAACCATAATAAAACACCACTTCATATCCACTGGAACTGTTATACCAAAAAGTACAGCCAGTAGCAGATGTGGGTGAGAATGTGCAGAAATTGGAAGCCTCATACATTGGTGGTGGAATGTAAAATGGTGTAATAGGTTTGGAAAATAGTTTGGCAGTTCCTCAAATGCTAAACACAGAATTATCATGTGATCTAGAAATTCTACACCTGTGCATATACCCAATATACATCAAACAAAAACTCACAGACTCATACTTATAAAAGCACTATTCACAACAGCAAAAGGCGGAAACAACCCAAATGTCCATCAAACGATGAATGGAAATTATTGTATGGATTTGCCACACATGTGCAGTGGCACACGCCTGTAATCCCAGCACTTTGGGAGGCTGAGCCAGGAGAATCGCGAGTACAAAGCCAGTCTCAGCAACAGTGAGGCGCTAAGCAACTCAGTGAGACCCTGTCTCTACATAAAACACAAAATAGGGCTGGGGATGTGGCTCAGTGGTCGAGTACCCCTGAGTTCAATCCCCAGTACCAAAAAAAAAAAAAAAAAAAGAAATGAATTAGGGATACATGCCAGAATGTGGATAAACCTGAAAACATTATGCTTAGAAGAAGCCAGACACGAATGCTGCATATTATATGATTCCATTCGTGTGAAATGTCTGGAATAAGTAAATCTGTAGAACAAATATATTAGTGTCAAGGGTCAAGGTGGAGGAAGAATGAGGAATAATAGCTAAGGTATACAGGGTTACTTCACAGGGAGATGAAAACCTTCTGAAATTAGATAATGTTGAACGTTGCACAACTCAGTCCACATACTAGAAACACTGAGTTGTACATTTTAAAAGGATGACTCTCATGATATATGCATAATATCTTAAAAGTCTGTTATAAGAACGATGACTGAAGGGCTGGGGTGGTGGCTCAGTGGTAGAGCGCTTGCCTAGCATATGTGAGGCACTGGGTTCAATCCTCAGCACCACATAAAAACAAACAAACAAATAAAGGTATTGTGTCTATCTACAACTAAAAAATATTTAAAAAAAGAATGATGACTGTGCTGGCAAAATCTCAATAACTAGAGTGTGATGATGCTTTATTAAACTATACTGGGGAATTCTCAGGATTATGAAAATACTTGTCATTTCTAGGAATATGTATATTTGAGATAAATAAATCAAAGAAATGCTTGATTTGTGTTTTAAAACAAATTAAAAGTCAATGGCCTTGTTCCCTAACTACACAATCATTACTACTTGGTTCGTTGTTGGGCAAAACTTACCTACATTTTCCTTATTGAAGAGAAATGTTAATGAAATATTACCTTTTAATAATAAGCTTAGTTCAGAAACACTTAATGTAGGCCTTTTTCTGAACAGATTTTATGAAACTCAGTGTGCAGAAAAATTAAGTTCCAATTTATTCCCAAAAATTCTGTGGTGAATTTAAATGTAGAATATCTAATATCTAATTCAAAAACTCTTCAATCTATCCTGAGTATGAAGCCATAAAACACAGCCAATTTCAGCAAAAATTTCCTCTCCACTGGATCTTTCATTCCAGAACATAATTTATTGCCTGATCAGTCATATTTATGACCTGGTCACCTTATCAACTGCCTTAAAATAAAAAATCCCAGGTGCAGCCTCCATCCACAGCTTGCAACTGTTCATCCCATTGTCTCACTTCTGGTTGCTAGGATACCAACTATTAGAATATGAAAAATTTATTTTTTAATCAAGTTTTTATTCCTCATAGCCTAAGGAAAAGAAGAAAGCAAGGTCCATGGACACATAAACTAGCTTCCAGAAGGGGTGAATCTCTGGTAATAACTTTAAACTAATTTTAAAATTTAAGAATTGAAAAACCCGACTTAAATTACAACTTTGTTTATTGGTTTTTCCTTAAATGGAGGGGATCATGTCACAGAAACTGTTCCTTTCTTCTGAAATAGCTGATTCATTTTGTCTGTCAAAAACAAAGCCTCCAGGGCACAGAAAAATTCCTCTTTCAGAGAAGATTTATTTTCTGAGACGTTATTTCTTAGTACTCCCAAGTTCAAAAAACTAGAAACTGGAACAAATTATTTTCCTGACTTCTAAGAGACAAAGATTAGAGAGTCAAAAAATTGAAATCTTTCCACTTATCTTCATTAAAATTAATTCAAATCAATGATTTGTATCAAACACCTGTATATAAGTTACTGTACTAACCAAGATGGAATGCTCAAAGATAAATATTCAGTAGTCACCATCTCCAAAATGATCATATATAGTGAAGAAATGGTCAATGTCTAGTGTCAGTCTCCAGAAGAGCAGGAAACTGACGTGCTCTGCGCCTAAGGGATAGAATCACAGCACCTGCTCTTGGGTCTACAAAAACATGGGTCTGGAGCCTGCATTGGTTGAGTGTGAATGGTATGCAGCATCCATCAGGGTACCAGATTAGCACCAGAATAACAGCCTGCAGTAGTTACCAAACAAGGGAAGGGAAGAAATGATAGGTCATGGCTCAACTGGACATCCCTAGGTAGTGTCCATGGGCCCCACCCTAGGCACTGAGGGGAGCTGGCAAAGGAAGACACTTACCCAACCCTGACTAGAGCTAGGTTGGCTCAGGGCTAATTCATCTGCTGGGGGAATAACTTGGGTTTCAGGAGGCTTTGCAAGCAGCATGGCAGGTGAGCTAAAGAATTGGCCAAATTTCATTACTCAGAAATAACAAGGAAGGGACATAGGCAGTACATACAAAGGAAAACAAAATATGAAGGCTGGAGGATATTGCTACATTAAAGCAATAGCTGATACTAGCGGGTCAGGAGTGCATGCGACTGACCAGTGAGGAGACGGTGGAGTGAGAGATAAACCTGGGATCTTGGGCCAGATGAAGAAGGGCCTTGAAATCATATGCTAAGTAATTTGGACTTTATTCTGTATGTGCAATGAGAATCCATCCAGGGTTGTTGAGTAATGAATGTTTTGAACTATTACCTTTTAATAATAAGCTTAATTCAGAAACACTTAAAAATGGTTTGCTTTCAAACTTGTCCCAATAATATCTGTTTGCACCTTCAGGTCCATCTTCCCCTTCTTTCTCTTTCTTGGTACCATAGAGGCTGACTTCACCTGGGCTCTGTCTTGCAGCAGGATATGACCATTGTAAGACACCAAGACAGTAGAGGTCAGAAGGAGAGAGAGCCAAGGATGTGCTTGGTCAGTAACAGCATTTCTTCCGGAGCCTCAGCTCTTATCGTGTCCCTCTAAGATAACTACTCTAAGGTACCTCTGGGACCTGCGTCTTTCTCCTGCCCCTTCATAGCTCCTCACCATCGTGAGTCACAGAATATCTCTTCAGGCTTTATTGTTTCCCTTCACTCTGTCGTTTGAGGGGGGACCCCAGTGACCACTCCTACATTAGATGGTTCATTAAGAGGATGCACATGACTCAACTATTGTTGCAGGTATGGCTGAGATTTATTACAGTGAAGACACAAAGCAAGATCAGCAAAGATAGAAGATTCAAGGGACAGTGTCTGAGTGAAACCAGGCACATTCTTTGAGCATTGTCTCCCAGTGGAGTCACAAGGTCATGCTGAATTCCTCCAGCAATGCTGTTGTGACAGCATGTGTGCAATGCTGTCTTCCAGGAGAGCTCATTAGAGATTTAGTGCCCAGGACTTTCACTGAGCGTTGTTCCTGTAGGCACTCTTCACCTAGGACCTACCAAACTCCCAGACTCCTAGAAGCAAAGCAGGTTTTCAATATAATCTATATTGTTTGCATAGACTGTTTAGGCGTAGTGAACTATCCTAATCAGGACCTAGTGGGAACCCTCCCCAAATCCAAATTTCCAGATACCAACCAGAGGTCAACAATGCAAATAAGACTCTTTAAGGATAGCAATCTATGTTAATTCTCCTACACACCTGTCCATACTTTTAAATAATTTGTTCGCTTAAGACTCTCCAGTCAAATCCTTTTAAGTGCACCATTTGTCTCTCCTGGTATCCTGGCAAACACAAAGCAAATCTGTATCTATCTGTGTGTACACATATATAAATTGAAAGGCAGTCGCTTCTGCAAACTACCTTTCTCCTCAGTCTTATTCCAGTATTTTCCATGTCCGATACTCACTGAGGCACAGGGGACCCAAGGCCAACAGGCTACTGAGCCTCAGCCTTCTCTGTGAGTCCTCCCCTATTTTCACACTCCACAAGATTGATTCTGTTTCCTCATTTGTCCTATAGATCCCTGTTGGAGACAGACTCACTTCTGGGGCTCCGAAACTGTTCCCAACATTAAAATCTCTTCTTTTGGCACTGTGCCCTGAACAGACCATCTAGTACACTAATAATACTAATGTCCCCACCTCCTGACTCTGATCTTGAGCCCTTTTTAGAATCTCCTGCCATACCACCCTTGTACACGAGATGGGCTTTGAGGTTTCAAAGATCTAGTAGATGCATAGTTAATTAAACTTTCAGGCATTTTCACCCCACCCTAGGATACTCACCTCCTACCTAAAATGGTTCTCTTATAATTCATCCACTAGTCTGAATTTTTTACCCCTTCCTTCAGGCCCAAGCCTGCAGATTCACTTTCTACTAATGGAAATAGTTTGGGTATCTATTGACACAGTTTTTAACTACTCCAAAATTCAGTGGCTTCAAACAGCAACCATTTTATTATACCTTTTGCTGTCCTATATTAGAAAGTTGAATAGGACTTTTATAGACAAGTCTCCTGCTCTGCCTGATATCATCTTGGATTACCTTCAGTGGTATTCAATCATCCCCTGGACCGTGTGGAAGGTCCAAGACCACTGTAAGCTGGCTTGCAGGGTCCCCTCTCCACCTACATGTGGTTTCTCCTGCAGGTTAGTCATATTTCCTACACAATAGCCAAGGACTCAGAGGAACCAGGAAAGAAGCTGCGAGTCCTCTAGCAGATAGGCCTGGAACCGGCACAGGGTCACTCCTGACCTATCTACTGCTCAGTGCAACCACAGGCCCACCTGGCTTCAAGGAGAAGGAAAAGAGATCCTTCTTCAAAGAATTTACAGCCAAATTTGTGGAGGTTCTTGCATGTTTCACAACCAAACGTGTTCAAGTTACAACCAAAAAGCTTCCTAAAGCACCCCCAGAACACACTGTCTTTTTCCCAGTTGGAGAATCGTCAGTTAGAAGTGGAAGCCACCAGTTAGCATAAGCCCAGAGGATCCACAAGCTCCACTCTTTTGCTACCCTCCCTTCCCTACATCACTGTGAGGGCCACATCTCAGGCTACAGAATCATTTCCTTATCCCAGAATGCAAGTCTGAGTCTCTCATACTAGGAGGGATATAAATCACAATTGGAGATTGAATTCTTCTCAAAACAGGAGCTGAAGATCCTTTGGAAGTGACTTTCTCACTTTGTCTGGTTTTATCAGAGGAGTGTCCTTCTGTCTGGTGGTTTGTTTCCCTCCTGGTTCAGGCCAGGCTGCCACCGCCAAAGGCATGGAATGACCATGACCTTCCTTAAGTCATTCCAGGGGCTTATGTGCAGACCTGGCACCCAGGGTTGCCTGTGAGAGAAACCACCACACAGAAATGGCCTGTGAGAGAAACCACCACACAGAAATGGCCTCAGGAGAACTTCCTAATGGATTCAGGTTTTGGAGAAGGTGGTGCAAGTTAGACTCCAGCACCCACATGACTCCCAAAGGCACACATACTATCTTTGCACAGAGATAGTAAATTTGTGGAGCGGGGGTTTTAAAGGACTCTGAACATATTGCTGAGTAATGTGTATTCTTGTTATAGACACAGCAAGAACTGTTTGCAGCATCAGCCCACACAAAACCCTTTCATGGCTATTATCTCTCAAGACCCTCATTTGATACTCCCTGAAGTACAGCCCCATTGCACAGCTAATGAGGTTCAAAGCACTTCAATCAACTTTTGCTTGAGCAAAGGTCACCCAATGCTTCTGTAAACAAATCCTACATATTGACTTTAAGGGAGAAAAAGGATAATTTTCTCATTTTTAGTTTAAAAACCTGAGTTTAATGAGTTTCCATGTCCTGTAAATAGGAATTTCCTATCATTCCATGTGAACCTCTTTGTCCCTATGTTTCTTCCATCCAAGTTGCAAAATACCTGCTCATTCTAACTCACTTTGCATGGCTGTACCAGAGGGCTTTCCACCAGCTGCAGACACAGGGAGGGCAGCAGTCACACAGAGGTCCCTGATGGCTATTTTGTGTACTAATGTTTGAGCTGAGGAATAGACCATGATTTGGCATGAGAAGTCTACTCTATACTAATAATGGTGACTATCTGGTGTTATCTGATTATTTTTCCTCGGAATTTGAACCTAGCAGGCTTCTTGGCTACCAGATATACTGTCTCAGTATTGCAATGCTTGTGTTTAAGTAATACTTACATAGCAGCCTAACACTATGTCACAATGTCTATGTCATACATCTCATCTCCTCACACAGGCACAGTATTATCTCACATCATCATAAGAAGAAAGGCGAATACAATACAATGAGATAGAGAAGGAGAGATGACATACACATACCTTTTATTTTAGTATATTATTATAATTGTTCTATTTTATTATTGTTGTTAATCTCTTATTATGCCTAATTTGTAAGTCAAACTTTATCATAGATACATATGTATAGAAAAATAGTATATACATGGCTTAGTACTATCCGTGGGTTCAGGTATCTGTGGGTTTGGTGGGGGGATCTTTGAACATGTCCCCACAGCTAAGGGAAGGCTATGGTATTGCTAGTCATGACTCCCACTATGGAGGCCTCCATTAGTATGTTGCCCAGGTGTTACATAAATTAGCAGGTGGGCCTGCCCACAATCTAGTTTGCTAGTCTGGGTGTAACTTAAAGAAATTAAGGCAATTAATAAGACGCAGAGAAATACTCACTGCACTTAATTTGTATGGCCTATCTCAAGTTTAAATCTGTTCCCTTAAGGAAAACATTTTCCCAAATCTTATGGACAAATGAGCTCACACTCCTGGCTCCTCTGTCAGTTTTTGAAGGTTTGTAGGGTTTGCAGCTCCTTGGGAGTTAGCTAGGCTTCTACCCTTTAAGTCTCTGCCTGTCATTCCAACTTCAGAAAGAGAATGTTTTGTTCACAAATGAGCCACATGTGCCCTTATTTTCATGGAGCAGCTGTGAGCCAATCAGGCTTCCTTCCATATGTGAATGGAAAGCCTAATCACTGATTTGCCTTTTAGTGGTAAAGAAAAATTTCTCATATGAATAATCCAAAGTATGTGAAAGCTTTGTTTCTCCTGAAGAAGGAAAATGGGGAAGAATTTTCTTCCTTCCTTTAAGAGATTGCTTGGTGACCAGAAATGTCAATTTCAATTCAGATTCAATCTCAGAACAATTTTATTTTCCTTAGAGTTGGTTAAATCTTCAGTGTCTATTTACTTCTTCTGATCATCTTAAAAATAAATAAATATGTAGATAGATACTTAAAAATTAAATAAGTAAAACAGTATATTTAAATTTTCTTTCTCTGTTTTGAAGTCTTAGTGTATGGAATAGTTTCCCTGCTTCTTTATAAACACCTAAAAATGGCTTCCTCATCAAAAATCTAACTTTGGTTTCCGCACAGGTAATTGTCTTTTTTTCCACGCTTTTTTTTTTAAACTACATATTATTACTACAACCATCCATTTCATTTCAAACAAGCTTTGTGGTGCAAATGTGACTATTTCCTAAGAAACAAGAAAGCTGTTTTGTCCTTTCAGTTGAAAAAGGTGCTGTGTTTATAACCTGCAGATCAAAGCCAGAGTATAGGACTAGAGTCAGGAGACAGCTCAGTCTCCTCCCCAAAGTGGGAGGAGCCTGCCTTGCTGAGGTCACTACCAGCTTCCAAGATCTAGTACTCCACGAGTTAATCCCTTCATTCAGCAAGAAATCTATGGCAAGTTCCAGAGAGAATCCGCTCAGCGCTTCTAACAGGGAACCAGCTATTTCTCTTCTCTGTTACTTTCCAAGAGAGAGAGAAAGGCAGAAAGAGATGCAGGTAGAGCGATCCAGCCCCTGTCACTAGTTCCCTCCTCCTACCCTGGACCGCCCTTTGTCTCCAGGCTCATGGATAGATCGGTTAAGTCGCCAGAGTGGCTCTTCTTTGTTTTGACAGGAGATTTTTCTTTTCTTTTTTAAACTTTTCTAAATCATGAAAGTAATACATTCTCATTTTTCTAAGTCAAACAATATTGAGAAGCAGTTCTTTAAAAATTTAGTCTCCATATTCTAGCCAGTCTTAGTCCCTCCTCTCCTCCCCCCGCCCCCGAGTTAATCAATGATGCTGGTTGGCTATGCGCTTTTCCTCCCCCCTCCTTCGGATGATCATATTTCACATTTATTTTGTTCTTAATATTTTGAGTCACAGATCTTTTTGAAGATCTGACAAAAGCTATAGACATCTCCCTAAAGTCTTCATGTATGCACAAATACAATTCTGCGTTTGATTTGAAGGGGTTAATGAACTCTAAAATAATTCTATTTTGAGCTTGTGTCTCAGAAGCAACTTTTCCTGGATATATGTGCTGTCAGTGGCCAGTCTCATAACCCTGAAGCCTACTCTGTGCATTCAAAAGTTAAGGAGGAGTCCTTCAACGAAGAGTCCTTCTTACTCTGGAGCCTCTCACCAGAGTCCCGTTTCCTGTCTAGGGAAGCCCTGTAATTTTCAACTTCAAGAATTTAAGGATGCAGAATTGAGCTAAGCTGGTCCTTCTGGTACCGAATTCCTGGAGTTTTCAGTGATGAAAACTTCTACCCACCCTCCCTTTATCTACTGGCTAACGGTCTTCCTCCTTCCCAAATGTCATTCCGACACTCCCTAATATAAAATTCGTCAGAGATCCAAAGAAATACACTAGGATTCATAATTTTTTTGTAAGGTAAGGGTAAGATGCTCTCATCCTACAACTAAGTAAATCATATTCAAGAAGGAAGTAATTCTTTTTCAACAACCATTACGTAGGAAAGATGTGAAGGTTTTTTGTACATTAGTTTCCTCCTTTTTCCACAATGGCAATTTTTGGACTAGAAAATGTCACAATTTAAAAATAAATAAATAAAAAGTACTCACTGAACATTTGACCACATAGAGTCATGCTCAGCCATGTGCAGAGTGAACATTTTACTCAAAGATAGTAGGAATTAACAAAATGATGGGCAGGTGCTGCCCACAAATACATAACCAATAGACAGAACTAGACAAAGACAAACAATTTCACTGCATAATGATATCAATGTTAAGTGTTTCTGTAAGAATTATAACTCAATGGGGATGAAGCTCCTGTAATAGGCAAACACATGCTTATCGGATAAATATCTATTACATTAATATACTTAAAATATGATTCCTAACTATGGAGATTTTTAGCATTTCACTACATCACCACATTTCATCTTCAAAATAATACTGCAAGAGAGGTATGTTTTTTCTTCCCTAGAAAAACAAATGGATGCTGAGGATGTGGCTCAGTGGCAGAGCACTTGCCTCACGCGTGAGAGGCACTGAGTTTGATCCTCAGCACTGCATAAAAATAAATAAACAAAATAAAGATATTGTGTCCATGTATAGCTAAAAAATATTTTTTTGAAAAAGAAAGAAAAACAAATGGGAAAACAAAATACTCTGTGTGATCAGCATAGGACTGGACAAAGTCATCAAAATTCTTCCAATTACTGTAGAAAAACTTCATGGAGGTAATCAGAAACTACTAGAATGCTGGCCGTGTGTGCTTAGAAGAGAAATTCCAGAATGTGAAGTTCATGGTGTATCCTGAAAAACAAACAAACAAACAAACAAACAAACAAACCCAGGGGTAGGCCAAAGAGAGTTGACCTGGGGAAGGAATGGGGATTGGATCAATGGTTTTTGACCCTACAAAAACCTCTTTTACAATTAGTATTTCTAATTGCCCCTTTGCCCTTCCTAAGTGAAATTTACAGATAACATAGCTTATTGGGATTTATATTTTTAAGATAATGTAATAGACCAATTATATATGGGAGCAATAAAAGGAAAATAATTTGTAATAAAAATACATATCGTGTGACATAAACCACACTAGGAAGAATAAAGTCACCCCTAAGTTTTTCAAATTGTCTTCTAGGGGGCAATATTGCCACTACTGAGGACCAATGGACCTGAGATAAAGGAGTGATCATTGGGTTAAAAACAGGATATAAGCTATAGAGAAATTTGATTTGGAAGTGAGCCCTCTGGAGCTCACGTTGACATGGCAGTACGGTAGGCAAGTAAGGCCACTTTGCAGATCCATGAGGTGGACTTGAGGGGCACACTGGTAGGTCCAAGGAGGAGAAATGCAGCAGCCTCCCAGGGAGAGATGGCAGGTCCCCAGCCACATGTAGCTCTGCACTTACAGCAAACCTGACACATCTGAGCTGGATGAGACTGTCGTGATCATCTGGGCTTTCCTCCTTGTGTTCCTGGTGAGAAAAGACACATCTCAAAGATGTCCTGAAAGAAAATGTTAACAGCCTGAACACTTGACTTCAGACTGGGTATGGAGGATAAATGAGCCAAGATGGAACTGAAGGCCACTCTGAAAGGTGTCTTTCAGGGAAAAATTAGGAACTGGGGTGATTATTCCCTGAATAGAGGAAGATGATAGAGGAGATGTCATAAAGAAAACTTTAATCTGGGTCCTTACTGTGGGTTTGGGATTGGCAGTACCATTCAGACCAAAAGCACCTAGGCTCTGGTGTTGGAACACCTGCATCCAAATATCAAGACAGTTGCTTGTCACCTGTATGGTTTCAGGCAAGCCATTTAACTTCCCTAATCGCTATTGTCTAGATGTCAAATTAGAAATACTAATAACCTGCCTTGTAGAACTGTGATGCAAATTCCAAGAAAAAGTGCATTTGGAAGATCCTGGAGAAAGATTGGTATTTCTTATTATTACCTGTTCAACTAGAGCCAGTGAGGTGCAGTCACTTTGGAATAGCCCAAAGACTTCAGATCAATGAATGATAAAATGATCAGGTTTTCTTGCTAAGATTCCCAAAGCACCCCTGTAAATCAAGTCATCTTATATGGTGAGAGTGATGGTCAGGCAGGGTCTCCTAACTAGGTCACTTGTCCAAGAACTCCTCCAGGAATTTGGGTGAGAAAAAAAATCAACAGAACTCTTTCAATATCTCTCTCCCAAGAAAAGCTCTCAGGGTATTGACAAGACTCTAAAGAAGTCAAGGTCAGATCTCAAATAGCTCTTATTTCTAATTCTAGTCCTTTCTGGCACTACAGGTGTTCCTGTGATTAATAGTCTTTCTTTGCCAACATCCTTCAAGGACCCGCTCTGGGGGAGGTTCTTTGTGGGACTCACGAAGCGTGAGCCTTCAGTCAGCACAGTTGCAACCCAAATAGCTTGATAATGGAGAGAAACTTTGTTGACTTGCCAAGAATCACTGGGCCCAGGACAGTGGGCTCCAAATGGTATTGGGTAAATAATAAATTCTCACAGCCAGGAGATTGGCCTTTGCTTGTTTCTCCCCTGAGGAACGGAGATAGACTGTGATTTAAATTCCTCAGGAATAAAAACCTTGGCTGCTCAGCCAGTCTTCCCCCTAGAGAAACTGAAATCGATGGCCGATGGCCAATCTGGCTCTGAGACTGAATTCAGAACACCTCTGAGATGCATAAATACTGAACAAAATATGTGGAAGCCATATTCTCTGCTCACCTTGACCTCACACAGACATCAAACACTTGAGTCTGCTCTAAGACTTCAGTAAGGAGAGAGGATGGAGAGGAAAGGGAATTCTACTGGACTGCTGAGCTGGTTTTGTTGCTGTGGCGAGCTACAGACCAGCAGCTAGCTTCTCCCAAGCCTCATTTTCTCCATCTTAAAAATGGAGACACCAGTTTGTAATACCAGCCCAACTCCACAGAGAAACCCTCCAAAGGATATTAAATGAGACATCTATAAAGTGAACCAGTTCTCCTACAGTCAAAATCAAAAGCTGGAGAAGCATAGTTGGAGGGTAGTCCAATCAACCATTGGGAAATTCACTGGGGCTACTCCAGTGTGACCTTAGATTTCACTGTGTTCTTTCAAGTGCAACTAGGCTTACTTGGACTTCTCAGCTGACACTTCAGTCATCCAGACAGTCTTGTTGTTTCTCATCTCTGTGCCTCATTGTAAACAGCTTGTGCAAGTCATAGGAATCTTTACATTTGTAAGGATAACTAATAAGTTATAAGGATAACTTCCCCCTTTGGACAGCCCTGAAACCTGTTCTCAAAGGCATCTGCCTCTGTTCCCCTACTGATATTTCTCTACCTTCCAATGAGTATTTCCTTTCTGATATCACACCTATACACACAAAATAACTGTCTTCAATCTCTAGTACAGGTTTAAAAAAATGCTGAAATGTTAGTGGGGCATCACCTTGTCTTGGTGGGGTTGCAGTGTGATTTGTAATCGTGATGACTTTCCCACATTATAAATCCTAGTAAGAGAGTAAAGTTAAATTAGACTGTCTCTGCAGCAAATTACTAAATCAGAAAAAAAAAAACCAAACACCTGTTTTTAATCTAATAGAACAATAAGAACAATATGCATGGATGACTAGCCCTCTTTTTTTTTTTTTTTTTTTTTTTTTTTAGTACTGGAGATTGAACTCAGGGGCACTCGACCACTGAGCCACCTCCCCAGCCCTATTTTGTGTTTTATGTACAGACAGGGTCTCACTGAGTTGCTTAGCGCCTCGACATTGCTGAGGCTGGCTTTGAACTTGGGATTCTTCTGTCTCAGCCTCCCTAAGTGCTGGGATTACAGGCTTGTGCCACCACGCCCGGCTTAGCCCTCTTTTAAGTATGTTATCTTGGAGGGTCTTAGAGCCAGGTTTTCAGGCTTCAAATCCTGGTTCTGCTACCTATCAGTCATGTGATCTTGGGCAAGTCATTTAACCTCTATTGGCCTCAATCTCCATCTGTTAAGAAAAATACTAAATACTGGTAATAACCCATAGAGTTGTTTTGAGGATTAAATAGAACAAATAGGTAAAGCACCTCAAATAGGATCTGGCACATAGTAACCACTGTATATGCTAGTTATTATTAAGGTGAATTTGGCTTAAGAGGCTGTTTTGAGCCACTGCGGAGGCACATGCTTGTAATCCCAGCAACTCAGGAGGCTGAGGCAGGAGGATCATGAGTTCAAAGTCAGCCTCAGGAACTTAGTAAAGCCCTAAGCAACTCACTGAGACTCTGTCTGTAAATAAAATACAGAAAAAAGCTGTGTGCGGTGGCACACGCCTGTAATCCCAGTACTTCGGGAGACTGAGACAGGAGAATCACGAGTTCAAAGCCAGCCTCAGCAACGGTGAGGTGCTAAGCAACTCAGTGAGATCCTGTCTGTACATAAAACACAAAATAGGGCTGGGGGATGTGGCTCAGTGGTTGAATGCCCCTGAGTTCAATCCCCTGTACCACAAAAATAAAATAAAATAAAATACAGAAAAAGAGTGTGCTGGGAATGTGGCTCTGTAGTTAAATGGCCCTGGGTTCAATCCCAAGTGCCCCCCCCCAAAATGCTATGTTGTTTAAACAAAGATAATTAAAGATAATTAAAAGCTATTCAAAGGTAGAATAAAAAAGAGATATACGCATGTGAGATATATTAAGGGCTTAGCACCACACCTGGCACATAGTGAAAAAGCAAAGATATTATAACTACTATTGGCGTAGCAATAGCTCACCTAACTGGAAGACAGTGCTAAGAACTGTCCTACACAGGCACAGCTGCTGGAGCGCAAGGGGTCTGATGGAGCAGGAGTGATAGGTGAGCCCACTGTGTTAAGAACCACACAAAAAACACTTATGCTAATGTTAGGTCAACAATATTGTTCTAGTTTACAAAGGTCAGCACATTTTCTAGAGAGAGAACATTGTTAAAAAGACAGTAGCATATTGCCTGTCTCTGGAACATGCACACATAACCCTCCCTTCCACATCCTCTACCAGCTTGATCAAGTTCTTTTATTGTAAAGAGACAATGAATATGCCAGAGGCATCATCAAATTGTGAGTCATATACTGTCTAATGGTACTTACAGATGATCTCAAGTCCAATCCCATTTGTTGGATGAGGATGAGAATAAGGAAACAGAGTGGGGGATGCTGACAGAAGAGCTGTCCCCGGGTCACAGCCAGCTAGTGGCAGAGCTGAACTCAGTAAAGACGGTGATTATAACTCCCCACTGCAATGTCCTACATTGCCTTCAGTTCCCACATCCCTTACCACTCACCCAGAATCTTAAGCCAGATGGCAAATTTAGCTTCTCCCTGAAAGGTACTCTTTCCTAAGATACCACACCCGTAGGTCTTCTAAATCCTTGTTCCCTGCTGCCACCTAGGGAATTAAAGTGAGTTCTCCACCTTGGACTCCTGCCTTGGGATGATGGCCAGGACCACCACCCTGTTTGCTCAATCCTTTCTTCTTACTGAATCCTCCAAGACTCTGAGTCATCTGCTCACCTTTTAGCAGAACTACTCACATTCAAGATATGCAGGTGACACCATATGGTCACATCCTTGTGTTTGTTTTTTGCAATCTTGGTAACTCTCAAACTTTGGGGAAAGGGTTAAAAACATTACTGCAGGTTGCTAAGATCTGGTTTGATATCTGATTGATTCATTTCAAGGTGCTGGTGAGCAGGGGCTCAACTGCTTCATCCCAAACAGTGCAACGAGGAGGCTCTCAGAACTATTGTCTCAGGTCCAGTGTGCTAAGACCTATAAACTCAAGTTCAATGTTAGCCACACTTCTACTTTCCCCTGATGACTCTCCTTTGTATTGCTTTACAGCCAGATGCTAGCAATTGGCAATAAAATAGTCATTCCTTCCCTCAGCCTTAATTACTTGACAGCATTCACTGAACCAGAAATAGCCATGAACTAGATCCCTAGTGATAAGTCCACCGACTGGTTGCAGAAATGATGAAACAGGCTCCTAACCAACAATAGCAGTCCAGGTTGACTTCCTATGCAGTCAGAGCCAGGCTCCTGGAATTTCCAATTCAAAAACAGAATAAATGAAAAATAATCAGAGTTTATTATTTTTCTAAGCAAGAAAGGTTAGAAAGCTTCCTGTTTTGGAGTGTAAGCATTTTTCCAGCTGCATCATTATACCATGCCATATAGAGATATGACTGCTCCCCTTTTTGCTATTTTCAAAGAATCCAATGAATAGAACTATAGCCCTGAGTATTTTTCCATTGACTTAATACTATGTACAGTACAGCATAGTGGTTTAAATACTAAGACTTCTATATAGACCAGATTCAAATCCAGACTTTACCAATTAGTAGTTTTATAACTTCATCCAAGTTTCTTAACATTCCTAAGTTCAGGTGCCTCATCTATGAAATGGTGCTGATAATACTAATCTCATGGTAGAGTTATTATGAGAATTGAAGATAATAAAGGCTTGGGGTTGAGCACATTGCTGAGCCTACTAATAAGTGATAATACAGTAATAATAATGTGGTCAATAAAAGCTAGCCACTATTGTCATTATCATCAGCCAGAGTCATTGTCGTTACAAGATCCTCATTACAAGGAGAAGCCAAAAAAATAGAAAGATTTTAGGTAGTTCTGGCAAACTGGTTGGTTACTTTGTAGACAGGACTGGAAAATACAGTGAGTTTGAACTTGGAATATCTGTTTTCAAATTCCAGATTTGTATGAAAGGTACTTAACTTCTCTGGCATGACCTCATCTACATAATAGAGAGAGGTACAGCAACCACATAGATTATAAAAAGTACATGAGAGAATAACACAGAAAAAGGATCATGCCTAGTACCTGACCCATAGCAAGCAAACTTTTCTTCTCTTGGGGAATGAATGAATCCTGGCCCTCAGTATGACATCTGCCCATGACTATCACATCCTGCAGATGAAGAGAGAGTGGAAAATCCAGGTCAAGTATGCTCCGAGAGAACCTGACATCATAGTTGTGATCTTCTTATCCCATACTCCCAAATATAAGAAGGGAAGAAATCTGGTTAGAGAAGCAGGAAAACCTTGAAGAATGGCAAGCCCTGGTAGCATGAGGAGTACCAGCAAATCCTGGTAGTGACCACGAGCCACAAATTTGTATCTGGGGTAGGGAGAGGTTAGGGGATGTCTGGGACCAGGTTCTTGGTCCTGTGATCATTGTCCCCAGCTTGGTGACTCAATCTCCTGGATTTTGGCAGCTTAGACTGAGATGTCATTGACAAAGTGAGATCTAAAAGCTTTCTGAAATACGAGCAGCATTTTTTCTCCAGCTTTATTTTGAAAAATGACATAATTTGAACACAACCCAGTTTTCAATCTGAAGCAACATTCAGACAGTATGTTAATGTATTTAAGTCAGTAAGAATGTGTGTGTGCGTGTGTGCGAACATGTGTGTTTGTGCATAATATTGTCTCCCTTGTGATGCCAAATACACTCACACAAAAAAGTTACCTTAAAATGAATTTTTTTGGGAAATCCCACCCCAGAACTCTAACCTGGGCTAGAGTACACCAGTTAACCACTGGACTTGCTAAGCTCACAGAGGTGACAACCAGGTTAATACACACTGTATTACTACTTGAGTAACTAGCTCTTTAATGCTCCTCACTGGATAACACAAACAACAGCTTTAACCTCTCTCTCCCTCCCCACCCCAAAATACCGTACTGAATGCTCCACGCTAACATCCTATCCAGGTCTTCTGGGTTTCCTCTTCTAATGAGAGGGAAACCTGAGCGCCCTCCAGTGGTTAATTGCACCTCCAGGCTTTTTGTTCTTTGCTGACTTTAAATTATCGGTGTTGAAGTCAACCTCAAGTGTCAAATTCAAAGACATTTGGGGCTGCAGTGTGGAGATTTAATTGCAGCTAACAAAAAGCTTAAAACTCTTTGGGTCTAAGTGCAGTTTATCCCCATTTCTTGCTTTGTACTTGCCCAGAAATCAATATCTCCAAAGGCCTTAATGTGTAACTTTGCTATATCAAGAAACTAGTTCTACCACCTCTCACTCATATTTGTAGAATTACTTGCTGAGCGTATAACCATAGCAAAGATCTCACAGGAATTAACACTTCATGTATCTGTTTCCAGTGCATTCCCTCCCTACCCAGTGGAGTCAGTCAACCTTTAGAGTAGAATTTCCTTAAATCAGGCATTGAAACATTTTCATAAATCATTATTCCTAGCACCTAACATAGAACCCAACACATAATAGGTGATCAAAATATTTTTGTAAGAAAAAGCATTACATGCTAGATTGTATCTCCACCCCCTCCTCCCCCAGCAAAGTCCTATGTTAAAGCCTTAATTCCCAGTGTGATTGTATTTGAAGATAGAAACTTTAGGGGGTAATTAAGTTTAAATGAGGTCCAAAAAGAGGGACCCTAACCTGATAGGACTGGTGTTTTTATGAAAAGAGAAGAGACATCAGAAATTTATCTCTTTCCATTAATGTTTACAAAGAAAGAGCCCTGTGAGGACATAGCAAGAGGGTAACTGTCTGCAAAGCCAAGACAAGTGATCTAACCAGAAAAAAAAGTTCAATATCACCTTGATCTTGGACTTCAGTCCTCCAGAACTATAAGAAAATAAAGTTCTATAGTCTAAGCCACCCCATCTATGGTATTTTGTTATGGTAGCCCAAGCATAGTATAGAAAGGAAGGCGTACAACCAAACTATCTGCTATGATTTCAATGTGTCCCCCAGATTCATGCATTAAAAACTCAGTCCCCAAATTTAGATGTTAACACTATTTAGAAGTAGGGCCTTTGGGAGGTAATTAGGATTAGCTGAAGTCATGGGGCTGGGGCTCCACTAGTGGTTGTAGAAGAAGAGGAAGAGAGACCCAAATTAGCATTCTTGCTCTGTGCGATTCTGTGATGCCCTCTGCCATGTTATGACCCAGCAAGAAGCCCCTGGCCAGATGTAGAGCAGATGCCAGCATCAAGGTCTCAGAATTCCCATCCTCCAGAACTGTGAACTAAATAAACCTCTACTCTTTATAAATTGCTCGCCTGTTGTTGTGGTTTACATCTGAACTATACCCCCACAGCTCATGTTTTAAAGACTTGGTTCCCAGTGCATCAATGTCCAGAGGTGGAGCTTTTGAGAAGTGATTGGATCATAAGTGCTCTGACCCCACCCATGGATTAATCCATTGATCACTGAATGGACTACTGAGAGGTGGTAGAAACTGTAGGGAAGTGGGATATGGTTAGAGGAAGGAGGTCACTGGGGATGTGCACTTGGGGACTATATCTTGTCCCTGGCTCCTTTCTGTCTCTGCTTCCCAGCTGGTTTCCATGAGCTAAGCAGCTTTTCTCTGCTATGCCTTTCCACCACGATATTCCGCTTAACTCAAGCCCAGAGCAATAAGTTGGTCAACCATCGACTGAAACCATGAATCAAAATAAATTTTTTCTCCTTTAAGTTGTTTTTCTTAGGTCACAGCAATGAGGAGTTGACTAACACAGTGGTATTCACTTGTAGCAATAGAAAACAGATTAAAACACCAAAACAGAGTTCAAAACTCCAAGGCAGGAGAGAGAACAGAAACTATTATCTATTTAGAGTTGATATATGTGGCATCCCTAAACCAGCTTCTTCTCAAGGAAATTCACCAATGGTCTTTCTTTTTTTTAATCTTTTTTTTTTTGGTAGATGGACACAATACCTTTATTTATTTTTATGTGGTGCTGAGGACCGAACCCAGTGCCTCGCACATGCTAGGCAAGCGCTCCACCACTGAGCCACAACCCCAACCCACCAATTGTCTTTTTATCTCAAACATCTAGGGAGGTTCATATGCATCCAACCAAATGCCCTTGGGTAAAGCGTTTCCGCTTGTATTATTCTCCCCCCACTAGCACTTCCCCAGCTGCTGGCTTTCAGTGATCTCATGTGTATGTGGGTTTGAAATTGTCTTCCCATCAGAAAAGATGAAGTTAGCACAAAACTCCTTTGCTCCCCAGGTGTTGCTCCTGAAAGTCTCCACAAAGGCCAGCAAGCCCCCAGGAATAAATGTTGTACTTCTCATCCGGCCTTGGGTTTTATAGAACTCAGTCCATTTTGATCAACAAAACTGTATGAGGAAGGCAGGATTCCTGTGAAGATTGAGCCAACACTAGTGTCAGATTCTTATCATGAACTTTCTTGCCAAATACCAGACATCTGGCCACCTGCAGAAATATTACCTCTAACTTTCTAAAAATAAATATTCACTATAGATATGTGATGGAGAGAAGGCTGCTACCTCTGGACCTCAAGTGGGTTACTGAGAATCTTTGCATCTTTGATCATGAAAACTAGGCCCATGGGTAAGAGTAAAAGAGCAGAGAGTTTGGGTCATAAACCCAAAAGACACACTGCCATAATCCCAAATGTTGAAGTCCTGAAAAATCAAAATCCCAAGAATATGATTCTGGAAAAAAATAATTTAAAAATTATTTTAAAAACATTTATTTCAATTTTAAAATGATTTTTAGACTGATATTTAAATGATATTTAAATTTTAAAATCATATTTAAGAATTTAAAAGGGAGTTTATTTGAAAAACATAAAAACGGGACAAAAGACTCCTTATGCCACTTTACACAATAAAATATTTTATTTTATTGTGTAAGTATATTATTTAAATATCACATAATTTAAATATCACATGATTTAAATATCACATAAATATTTTTGCAAGTATAAACACTCAGGTAATGATAATCCCAGAGGTATAAGATTTATGAGCAGAACCATATTCATTTAAAAAATGGCTCAAAATGTGAAGTGTGTAAACCCACACCTCTATGATTGGTCATTGTGTGCACCTAGCTTTATAACAGAAGTTATCTGAATACTGTGATGGACAATCCTAGGTCTTCCGAAGAGATAAACCAAAAGCTATGATGGGTCACCATCACGTGTGCAGTGACTCAAAGAGCCAAGTATTCAAGAAATTTTATCTTTCACAAATGCAGATGTACAAAAGGACATTTGTTCATTTATTAGGGATATTTCAACATTTTTATACACACTCATGATGTTTACACACAAAGCCAACATTGTGATAATGCACTTTTGTAGAGAAATTTGCAAAGATGCACAAAATAAATTGGAACTTTCTGAAAGTCTTTATGTGATTTATACCTCCAATATTGAAAATGGTGGGAAGATGAAATGCATAAGGAAGCACATTATAAAAATTATGCTGACAATTTTAAATAAGTGGAAAAAATTTTTTTAAAAATTTAAAAAGCAGAATCATACTAAGAAGAAAATTCCAAGTCAGGTGCAGTGGCACACACCTATAATCGCAGTGACTCCAAAGGCTAAGGCAAGAGGATTGCAACTTCAAAGTCAGCCTCAGCAATTTAGTGAGGCCCTCAGTAAACTTAGAGAGACTCTGTCTCAGAGTGAAAAAAAAAAAACAAACAAACAAAAAACCTGGGAATGTGGAGCAGTAGTTAAGCTCCCCTGAGTTCAAACCATTTCCGGCTGGGTATGGTGGCACGCATCTAGTAATTCCAGTTAACTCAGGAGACCAAGATAGGATCTCAAATTTCAGGCCAGCTAGCCTGGATAACTTAGTGAGACTGTGCTCAAACTTTTAAAAGCCGGGGCCAGGGGTATCTAGAGTTGTATTATGGGCCATTGCAAGAGGCAGACTGTAAAAGCTAGCCAACTTTCATGATCGTTAACTATATTTTTAAAGTTTTGCATCACAATGAATAGCTGCTTTTTTTTCATTTTTGGAAATGGCTCTACTCACTACATTTTATGTGGTACTACTTTTTGAAATTCTATGATTTGATGTACACCCACATTGAGAATTCTATATTAAATTTTCCCATCTTTTGTGGCGTTCGTCTCTGTTTGGGACACATGGAAATCCATTCTACGTGCATTCAAATACACACCACAGAAACAATTGGCAGAAACAATTCTGGTGATCGAAGAGCAATATTGTTGTTGTTCTTATCCTACTATGCACATAATTATTTTTGAATCCAGTCAATAACTTTACTGGCTTTTTCAAGCAAATGCAGCTCAAATTCATTAAAAGCTCCTATAATTTCATCAGCTGGAAGGAATAACCTCCTCACTCCCTTTCCTCATGAGAAGTGAGATTTTCAACATTTGGGATTTTAATCTTTTGGGATTGTGAGCTTGGGAATTTGCAGGTCTTTCAAGATTTCAACATTCAGGATTATGCCATTCAGATGATGCCTTTGGGGATTATGACCACGACTGCAGAGCACAGCTGCCTCCCATTTTCTTCTCTATAGGCAAATGCCAGAACTGATTCCCAAGTTAGGTCCACCAGTCATTAGATATGAGGCCTTGAACAAGTTACTTAACCTCTGTATGTCTCAGTTTTTTCTCATCTCAAAATTGGTGATGATATCATAGTGTGTTAGTCAGCTTTTCATCACTGTGACCAAAATACCTGAAAAGAACACCTTAAAGGAGGAAAGGTTTATTTTGGCTCATAAGTTCAGAGAATTCAGTCCATGGTCAGCAGGCTCCACGATAGGACATCATGGTGGAAAGTGTGGTGGAGGGAAGCTGCTCAGCTAATGGCAACCAGAAAGCAGAGAGAGAGAGAGAGAGAGAGGAAAGGGCCAGAGAAAGATGTAGTCCCCAAAGCCATGCCCCTACTGGCCTGCTTCTTCCAGCCATGCCCCCGCCTGCCTACAGTCTCCACCACCTCCCAGTAAATCCATTCAAATTATTCATCCATCAAATGGATAAATCCAGTGATGAGGTCAGAGCCCTCAGGGTCCAATCATGAGCACTTTCAATAGTTCACGACAGTGTGTGGTAAGTGTTAGCTAGCAGCTGTCTTTCCATCAGGAAGAGGGAGAGGGTTACAAAAACATGAACTTCTGTATAAAAAATTCTTTTGAGATATTTCTGAAGCTTTATTTTTATTATAAATGTTGATCATAGAGGGGGGCTAGGGATATAGCTCAGTTGGTAGAGCACTTGCCTCACATGCACAAAGCCCTGGGTTCAATTCCTAGCACCACAAAAAAAAGAAAAAAGAAAAAAAAAGCTGACTGTAGAAAATATGGAAGGTGCTTGTAGCAGGATGGTATTTTGAGATGTTAATCAACATTTTTTTCCCACATTTCCTTAACATTTTCCTTCCCTTCTTTCCCTCATTCACTTGGGCCAGGTAAGGTTGAAACTAGAGGAAATGACTTTTGCTGAGTAGAGTCAGTTTTGAGTCCTAAACCGGGACATGACATCAGTGGCTAAGCCCAGGCTTGGAGAACTACAAGACAACAGAAGAAGCAGTTTGCCTGCCCCAGAGGAGCAGAAGATTTCCTGGGTAGAAGACGTGAAGAATATAAGCACAAAAGGGCTCTGTGTCTGCCTGTTCCTGCCCCATCCACCCGCCAGTCTCAACGAAGTGAGAGGTGGCAAAACCCACAAGAAGGTTTGGGACATCTGGATAGGGCTCAGGAGGGCAGCAAGCATTAACAGTAATGCCACATGAGTCATAGCTGCAAGGACTATCCAGGCAGATGGGGCTGAGTTGGCCTCCTAGAGTTTCCTATTCTCTATGAGGCTCATACAGCAGCCAGGTATTTCCCAGAAGAGTTTAGAAGTCCTGAGAGAGAACCTGGCCCAGAGAAGCTTTAGACCATTAAAGCGGCCCCAGCGCCAGTCTGGTCAACCAAACCCTTCGCAGGCTGATGGGAATGAGAGCATCTTAATGAGGACAGTGTCAGTGGTGAAGACTAGAAGGACTTCATGCCTTCCTTGACTCCCTCTCAATCCAGTGCCACCACAAAAGCTTGCAGAATTTATCTAAAAGGTTGAATGAAGAATTGGAATCCTAAATTAGGTGAACCCAGACATACACTGCACAGAAATGCACAATGTTCACTGCACAGGACACCCAACCCAGAAGCAACCAGAAGCGGTGCTTTGCCCACTTCACTAAGTGAACTGGTGTGGGGCTGCATCCGCCTGCAGGGGGCGCTATTTCTAATTGGCACAATGTCACCAAGAGGTAGTGGCAGCTTAACTGAGAAAACTTGATTTGTCTGAGATCCCTCTGCTCTGACTGAAAAGTTTTCATAAGAAGACTGGGGCTCAAAGTAGAAATTAAGTTATGGCATGTAAAAGTAAAATTAACATACCTTACGTATCTAAATCTGTGGTCTGAGATTTTTGACTATAGAGAAATATATCAGAAACCAAGACCCCTCCTCCTCAAAAAAAACCCTTCTGTTTGTATCATGTTTAATATTTTTGTATATTTTCTTCCAGTTTTTCTTTTATGAATTTTTCCATAATTAATATCACATGGAATATGTAATTTGAAATTATCCATTTTCTTAAAATTGTATCATGTAGACACTGGATATTGACCTTGTCTGTATTAATGAAACATCTGAGGTGCTTACACAAGTGCCAGTACCCAAAGCTGCATCTCAGGCCAATCAGATCAGAAACTTAATATGTCACCCAATACAAGAATCACTAATTCGGGGTGCAAACATATTTAGTGTAGAGGTGTCTGAGGATCGAATCTCTGAGAACTTCTTACTTGGATAGGTGCTTTTCAAATGATAATGTGTTGTGAATCACCTGGAGATGATGTCAAAATGCAGATTCTGAGTCAGTAGGGCCAGGGCCTAAAATTCTGCATTTCTCACAAGCTTCCAGGTGATGCCTGTGGCCAGTAGACTACACTTGGAGTACACAGGCACACAAGTCAAGAAGATGAAGATGAACCAGAAAAATAATTTCTATTTTAAACACTTTCTTAAGTCGTTGAAAACTTTTGTAAACTACTGGTCTAAATATATAGACATTTTTAGAATGAATGGGCCATATTTCTTCTTAACCACCCTTTATTGTCATTTGAATTGTTTTCAATTTTGCTCTTATAACTAATGCAGAAATAAATCTCATTACGTAAACTTCTTTGTCCCTAACTTTTATTTGTTTTGCTTTTGGTCTTTGTGGGGGATAGTTTGTTTGTTTTATGGTGCTAGGGATTAAACTCAGGGTCTTGTGCATGTTAGGCAAATGTTCTACCATTGAGTTAGACCCTCAGCCCTGTCCCTAACTTTAAATAAGCAACTAATAAAGGCAAATGAGGAAGTGGGGGAGCAGGCTCCAGTGTAACACGGCCATCCAAGACACTAGTTTCTTTCCAGAGTTACTATATGTGCTCAGACAAGTTCTGCATTGTTTCTTCACTTCAGTTTTCTTTGCTACAGAATGATCTTTTTCTTCTCTCGTGTCCTTGAAATAAAGGGAGTTCAGAAAGAGACCTGCATCTCAGCACTCCCTGCTACAGCCTGGGGACAAGGGCTGGTTGTACCCATTGTAGTACCTGGAGCCACGCTCCCCTCATGCCAACCCAGTATGGAATCTCTGGTGCCACAATCATGATCAAGTCTGGAGATTTGGTCCACTTTTGGCTGTTTGGATTTCAATGCAGGGTAGGAGATCTGAAAGACATGAAAAGAAATAGCTGAATTCCAAGACACTCCTTCAGATTAAATTTCCTTTAAAACATTTTTACCATTCTTCATCAATATTTATAAAGTAATGTCCAGATACAGCCAAATTCCTCTGGGCTGTGCCTGTAACACACCCAGAGTACCTGATCAAAATACAACTGTTGTTTGTCGGAAGAGGGCACTTTTATAAGCAAGCTTCCTGAAAATGAGAAATCAAGTCAAAACACAGAGAAGCAAAAACAAATCTAAATCAATTACCTGAGCAGGCAAAGATGAATATAGCTTTTTAAAGGGCAACATGGTGTGGCAGAATGCATATGGAATTTAGCATCCTAGGGAAGATTCCCAAATTGATCTCTGGCTACCAAAGACTCAGAGTTTTGAGCTTCAGTTTCTTCCTCAGCAAGTACTATGGAAGTTTTAATAAGCACAAAGAGAAGCACAACTTTTTAAAAAGAATTAGTAGAGATATATGGCCTCCCAAGCAGATGGAATAGCAATAAATACTTGCCAACATGTGAGGATTGAGGACTTTTAGGATTTCATCCAGCATTCATGGTCTAATCTTTGAGAAACATTAGAAAGTACACCCAGCATCTAAATAAGTCCTTCACTAGGTCCCCACATGGTGCCTGGAATTCCTAACTGACTTGATATTTGGGTTGTGTGATTTGCATCCCTTGCTCATGTTAGAACTACCTGAGAAATATTTTTGAATGCCAGTGCCCAGGCCTTACCCTCAACCAATTAAAGCTATACTTGCGGAGTTCACGTAACTCCCGCATGTTTCTACCATGCAGCCTGAGCTCAGAACCACCGGGTTAGGATCTTAAAATACCAACAGGAGGGCTGGGGTTATGGCTCAGTGGTAGCGTGCTCGCATGCGTGAGGCACTGGGTTCGATCCTCAGCACCACATAAAAATAAAATGAAGATATTCTGTCCACCTACAACTAAAAAAATTAATGTTTAAAAAAAAAATACCAACAGGAAGTCCAGGATGAGTAAGCCTGTAAGCCATTTTTCTTCCAAGACCTTAGTTCCAAGAAACTTGTTATATTATGAGTCAATCCCTGCACCGCAGGGACATAAATGGGCTATTCTAGATGTTAAGAGGATGCACAACAGAGACAAGGTAGAGTGCCACAGAAGCACTGCACCCCTACAATGAGTTGGGGAAAGAAGGGGAGAAGCAACAGTGATAATAAACTTTTCATCAACACCATTTCATCAGTTACCATTTGAGTCACTACAAGTTTCCAGGTACTGTATAACAAGCATTTCACATTTTGTTCTTAAAGACAGGATAAGGGGGTAGTGGTATAGTAAGACAGTGAGATTTTTCTAGAAAACAATTTGGCAATGTGTCTCAAGTGCTCTCAAAATAAATGCTCACATTCTTTGGCTTAGGAATGCCATTTTGAGGTAACTATCCCATGGAAAGTGTCACAGATGCAAATGGTGCTCATGGTAACACAGAGGTTCATTACAGCATGTTTATATTAGGAATAAACTAGGAATATCCTAAGATACTCAACAAAGGGATGGTGGTTACATAAAAGTTGCTATGTTATACTCTGAAGTATAATGCAAACTACCAAAGATGTCTTCCTCTATGAATATATTTCATGGCTAAAAATATAATAAAATAGTAAGTAAAATAAGATATAAAATGGTACAGTGTGATTGTGATTCAAGAAGGGCACACTGCAAAACTTGTTATGTTACAAAGTTGGTTGCAGTTGGCAGGACTCCACTTTACCCATATCTTCTTTAGAGAACAACCTTCAAATGGTTAAAAATATATTTAGGAAGGACAGTAGAATTAATCAGACACAATTTTCTTAGCCTTGTATTTGAATACATGACCAGGGTAACCCTGCATCATGTACTACCACAAGAATAGGATCCTAATTGGAATAAGTTATACTCAATGTTATGTATAATTTGCCAAAATACATTCTATTGTCATTGACTACTAAAAAGAACAAATTTTATATGTATATAAAAAGAACAAATATATAAATGTCCCCCCAAAACTCATGTGTTGAAGGCTTGGTCCCCAGTGCAGAAGCATTCAATGGAGTCTTTGGGAGGTAGATGAATCATGAGGGCTCTGACCTTATGAGTTAATTAATCCATTTATGGATTCACATCTTACTGGATTCTAGGTAAGATGTGTTATAAAAAGTGAGCTCCTTCTTTGCTTCCTGGCTGCCATGAGGTGAGCAGCTTTGCTCTGGCATGTGCTCCCTACTGTGATGTTCTGCCTGCCACAGGATGAAAGAAATAGGGCCAAGGTACCAGGACTGAAGCTATGAGCCAAAATAAACCTTTTTTCCTTTAAGTTTGTTTCTCTCAGGTGTTTTGTCACAGCAACCAAAAGATAACTAACACAATTAACAAAATAAAACTCTTCTAATAGCAAACACTTTCATTGGTCTTGTTGTGGTACTGTGGAGTCATCCTGTTTTAATCCTCGTACTGAGGCTTGACTCGGCATCCCCACCCAAACAAGCCAAGGCAGGAAGGCAGATGTAAATAGTCAGAGGAAATGGAAAACAAATGACAACAGATTTTCAATGTAACCAAAATATTTGATTCACGAGTTTTTCTCACTACTAGAATCGTTTCTCTGTGGGTGTGAAAAGAGGAACTGAAAAAGAAGGAAAGATTTGCAGAGGAGAAAACAAAAGGAAGTGGAGAATTTGGAGAGGGGAAGCAAATGGAATTCCATTCAGCTTGCTGAAAGAATTTCAAATCTCCTGGTCCACTGCAGAATCTGGTTGGTCCTCAGAAGCCAGAACGTTGCTTGTTTTCTGACATTTTGCTTGTGTTCAAAGGGACCAGGCAACTGGGACCCTAGCACACCTTCAGGTCCACATTTCCCTACAGTGAGCCTCCTTTTCCCATCCCAAGCCCTAAGCCTCTGCTCCTGCAGCGCTAGGGCCATCCACACCCTTGCTCAGCCTAGGACAGGTCACCAATCTCGGCTCTGACATTCTTAGCATTTCCAACCTGAGATGGCTTTTTTATTTAAGAAATTTAAAAAGGACTGGGCACAGAGGCTCACCTTTTTAATCTCACTTACTTGGGATACTGAAGCAAGAAGCTCACAAGTTTGAGGGTAGCTTGGGCAACATAGTGAGGCCAGGTCTCAAAATAAAAAAATAAAAAGGGGTAGCAATGTAGTTCAGTATGTGAAACCCTGGGTTAATCTCCAGTGCTTCAAAATATAAAAAAAAATTAAAAATAAAAGAAAATAGGATGTGGAGATGGAGAGGGAGGCATGTCATATATTAGAATCATTGTATTTTATCATCCATTTGTTGAGTCCATATGGAATGACCAAACTACAATGAACTCAAAATGGATTTTTAATGAAGTTGCATTTAAGAATAGTAATAACATCCACTGACTTTTGAAAAGTCTTTGGAATATATGAAACATTTTGTTTATGTAGCTGACAAATAGTGCTTGATGTGTAAAAGGCTTCAAAGACAGGATACTATCTATGCTATCCTCTCAAGGCCTAGAAATAAGACTAATCCTTGTGCTCTCACCCTGCTCCTCTTAGTGAGCTAAGAAGCAACCATCCCTGGTGACTGCCCTTTTCACAAAAGAGAGAACATTAATGTTTATTGGGCCCACACTGAGTGTTAAGCACTGCCTCCATTTCATAGATGGGGAAACCAAGGCTGGAGAGGTCAGTTAGTAAATAGTAGCCTGGGATTCTGTGATGCCCGGCAACCCATGTGAATTGCCTAATTATTATCTTCCTAATTATTATACAATAGCTTTATCCTGAAGGGGAGGTTGAGCAACCTAGAACTATTTTCCAATTTATACCACAGATGTGGCTATCTGTCTTCTGGGCCTGGTCATTTTAGGCATCCTGGGCTTTTGGTCCTATTTCTATAAGATATATGTAAAAATACATTATGTATCATAATAAATTACACAATGACACAATAATGAATGTGATGATATATGATGTATATGATTGTGATATACATGACATGATTATATTTTATATCATAAAATAGGTTACTTAGTTGTACCATCTGGAAAAGTAAGATTCAATGATGGCAGCACAGGTGAAATTATGGAGAGAGGAACCTCAAAAAAGTATAGAATTTTGGTCCGTATCAGGTGCCTGTGTATTTGGGTGCTAAATTGTTCTGCAGGTATTTGAGAGCAGGTAGATGATTTTTAGTCCAAAAACAATGGGTTAAATTAAATCAGGCCCTTTGATCCCTTGTGAATACTAAAGATGTTTAAAGATTCCTTATAATTCAGATGTTGAACTCCTTGTCCAAATCTATTTGATCAGGGTGAGTCACCTGGGAATATAACTGCTCTAGGTTGTAGTTTAACCTGCTCCCAGGTTTTTCTCCTCTATCACATCCTGGTGCCTATTAAGTCAGAAGCCCTCCCTTGTGACTTGTCTGTTAGCATAATGGTCCTCTTGTTTCAAGACAGATCATATGGACATATAAATTAGTAATGAAATTCGTAAAAATTACATAAAGGATCCAACTCTCTTTGCCAACGTTGAGAGGTACCCACACTCCAGCCTCAGGAGTCAACTTTGCTTTTTTTATTTTTTTTTTGGATTTCCACTGAGCTAAATCTCCAATCCTCTTTTTTTTTTTTTTTTTTGAGATAGTGTCTCACTAAGTTGCCAAGGCTGGCTTCTAATTTGTGATCCTCTTGCCTCAGCCTGACTAGGACCTGGGATTACAGGTGTGCACCACTATGCCCAGCTGTCACCTTCAGATTCAGTGCTTTTACTCAAACATTGCTGGTAGGACTGCAAATTGGTGCAACCAATCTGGATAGCAGTATGGAGATTCCTTAAAAAACTTGGAATGGAACCATTTGAACCAGCTATCCCACTCCTTGGTCTATATCCTACAGACTTAAAAACAGCATACTACAGTGATGCAGCCACTTCAATGTTTATAGAGCACAATTCACAATTGCTAATCTATGGAAGCAACCTAGATGCCCTTCAATAGATGAATGGATAAAGAAACTGTGGTATATATACACAATGGAATATTATTCAGCAATAAAGGAGAATAAAATTATGGCATTTGCAGGTAAATGGATGGAGTTGGAGAACATCATGCTAAGTGAAGTAAGCCAATCTCAACGAACCAAATGCCAAATATTTTCTCTAATTAGTGGATGTTGATCCATAATGGGGGTGGGGGTAGGGAGCATGGGAGAAATGGAGGAACTTTGAAAGTGGAGGTAGGGGAAGGGAGGGGGCATGAGGGTAGCAAAGATGGTGGAATGAGATGGACATCACTACCCCAGGTACATGTATGAAGACACGAATGGTGTGACTCTATCTTGTTTACAACCAGAGAAATGGAAAACTGTGCTTCATATGTGTACTAGAACTTGAAATGCATTCTTTTGTTTTAAAAAAATAAAAATAAATAAATTTTTTTAAAAAGAAAGAAATTTAGTGCTTTTTGGGATATCAGTAGAGAAAGTAGATCAGAAGGAGGGAGGAAGGGAGGAAAGGAAGGGCTTTTTTGGTTTTTGGTTTTTTTATTTTTTATTTGTTCTTTTTAGTTATACATGACAGTAGAATGGGTTTTGACATATCATAGAGTATAACTTCCCATTCTTGTGGTTTTACATGATGTGGAGTTACACTGGTCAAGTATTCATATATGAATATAGGAAAGTTACGTCCAATTCATTCTACTATCTTTTCCATTTCTCTGTCCCCCCTTCCCCCCATTTCTGCCTGTCCAATTCGGTGAATCTACACTCCTCTCTCTCCCACCACCTATTGTGAGTCAGTATCTACATATCAGAAAGAACACTGACCATTGATTTGGGGGGATTAGCTTATTTTACTTAGCATGAGAGTCTCCAGTTCCATCCATTTACTGGCAAATGCCATAATTTCATTCTTCTTTATGGCTGAGTAATGTTCCATTGTGTATATAAACCACATTTTCTTTATCCATTCATTTGTTGAAGGACATCTAGGTTAGTTCCATAGCTTAGTTATTGTGAATTGTGCTGCTATAAACATCTATGTGGCTGTGTCACTGTAGTATGCTGATTTTAAGTTCTTTGGGTACATGCCAAGGAGTGGGATAAACTGGGTCAAATGGTGGTTCCATTCCAAGTTTTCTGAGGAATCTTCATACTGCTTTCCAGAGTGGTTGTATCAATTTGCAGTCCCACCAGCAATCTGAGTATGCCTTTTAAGGGTATAACATAAATTATGGTATATGCATATATGAATCCCACTATTATGTATTATTATATTGCATCAATTAAAAAGAAAAGAAATTCAATGCTTTCCACAAATTTTCTGAGGGGACCTATGTTGTCCTTGTGCCCACCTGTTGCCGTTTACTCCACATCTGCACTGCTAGTCTCACTTCCACCTCCTCTATTTTCTGCATCTTGTTCCTCTGAGCAGCCATCTTTGCACCCCCAGTGTGGCATGCCACAACTCCCTCATTCTCCTAGGCAGTGCTGTTTCATGTAAGAGGCGTACTGTGTATTTGGATGCAACAAAGAAGAATCATAACACGGATTAACAACTCAGAATTAAATATTCCACCTGTGTTCTTGAATTTCCTCAGGCATCTCAATGTTGCTTTCTTGACATCTATTATAATGAGGATGGGGAGGAGAATGAGTATGGACACATCAGAGTAAAGCCACCATCACTACTCCAAGACCAATTCTGTGTCCCAAATCAATCTGAGAATGCATGTGACCCGGATGCACATGATGTCACAATCAAAGATCAGGCATAGAAATCACTTTGATGTCTAATTGCATCTGCCAAAGGGTGTGGAAGGCGCTCAGCCTATCATTTGTAGGCCCTTCCTCCTCTCTGCTCCTGCCCTCTGGTCTCTGGTTATTCAGGAGTCTCTCGCTCTCTTACTCTCAGTTCTCCTTCATGATTCTTTTTTCAAAGCTCAGCCAAAGTGGACTTTAAACCCTTCTGTCTCCTTTTCTTTTAGCCCTAGTTGACATCAATTTTACCTCTTAGGCTTCCTATATTTTCTCTGTTTTGCCTACTTTTAGAATTTAACACAAAAGAGAAGAACATTTCCCCCATGAGAAACTGAGAAGAGAAAGAGAAAAGGCAGGAGGGAGGAGATATTCACAAATGCCCATGTTGATAATCTCTGTCCCTATTGTGCATCAATACAGTTGTCCCTCAGTATCCAAGGGAGTTGGTTCCAGGACCCCTGCAGATACCAAAATCTGCCGACACTCAAATCCTCTATATAAAGGATGTTGTATTTGCACATAACCTTCACCTGTCTTCCTATATACCTTAAATCATCCCTAGATTACTTACAATATCTAACACAAAGCAAATACAGTGTAAATTATCTTCATACTGTATTGTCTAGGGAATAATGATAAAAATAAGCCTGCACCTGTTTAGTACAGACTCATTTTTTTTTCCAAATATTTTTGATTGGCACTTTTTTTTTTTTTTTTAAATATTGATTTTTTAATTGTAGGTGACAGAATATCTTTATTTTATTTTTATGTGGTGCTGAGGATCGAACCCAGTGCCTCCTGCGTGCTAGGCGAGCACGCTACCACTGCGCCATAACCCCAGCCCCTTGATTGGCACTTTTAACAACCAACCCTTCCAGATGATTTCAAGCAGTTGAAGTTTGAGATGCACTACCCAGACTTCTCCAGGCTAAAACAACTGATTGTCCTTTGGCTCTGCCTCTCCCTACCTCCCTGGCCTCTGCCACATGAGCCTGGGAGGAGAACACACTGGACTTTTAGCCACAGAGTCCCAGAATTCCTCATGTCAAAGTCTAGGTCCTAAAAATTATTCTCTGTTTCTACATTCAGGACTTAACCTGATTTCTCTCTCCCTTTCCCTTTGGGAAGCTTCATCTTTTGCTCTTGTCCTTTGAGGTATCTTCCCCCCAAGTTTGAGCACGCTTTTAATAATAATAGCAACAACTGGTCCAGCCTCTTTGTGATGGTTACTGTACATTCCTAAGGACAGGGCATATCTTCCTGAAGTTAGGGCTCACTGATGCCACCTTCCCTAGTCACTCCCCACATGTATCTCCCAGTTTATCCACTGGTGAATGTTCATTACTTGAACAGAGTGTAGAATTTTAGTTCTTCCCACAAAATGGTCAAAATGATTGTATATGTATAGACACAACTTGAAAAAGAGAACTGGAATTTCTTCAGATGGTATCTTGAAAGAGTTCTTCCATTTTACCCAGCCTGTATTAATCAGGCCTTTTTATTTTTGTATTTTTGATGTTTGGGCATCTGGAGGCTTTGCTGACTCCTGTGGAAGGACTACCCAACTGCTGCTCTCTGAGTAGCTAATTCCTGGAGGGAAAAACCATTAGCCTGAGTGTCCCTTTCATACACAAACCAGCCAATCCAGCACCCATATCCTCCTAGCTCCCAGTCAACCAGACACAGTGCTATACCCCAGAGCCCACTAAAATTATTCAAATTTTCCATGAACCTGCTTACCCTGTCTCAGCACATTCTTCCTGTGAAAACCACAATAATGGCTCTTACCATGTTTTCCTGATCCCTCTGCCTCTGAGTGCCTCCCCTCACTCTCCAGCAGAAAGTTTTCGGCTGTCTTAACAAATGTCTCTTGAATTCTTGAATGTTAATGTGCATGTGAATCATTTGAAGATCATATTAAAATGCATACATATGTATGTGTGTATGTGTATATATATACGTGTATATATATGTGTGTACATATATACGTATATATACATATATATGAATATATATACACATATACACACATATATATACATATGTATGTGTACATATATATGTACACGTGTATATATATATACACATACACACATGTATATATATATTTTATTTTTTTGTTTTTTGCAGTGCTGGGGATCAAACCCAGGGCCTTGCATATTCTAGGCAAGCACTCTAATACTGAGCTATACCCACAGCCCGAGATGTACATTTTGGTGCAGCATGTATTTTGGTGGTGCCTGAGACTCTGCATTTCTAACAATTCCCAGGTGATGCTGTTGTATCAATGACATTTTGAGCAGCAAGAGCCTAACTACTCCATTTGTAAGGCCCTTGGCTAAGAGGAGGAAACAAAAAAACATAAGAAGCTCATTAGCTGGGACTAACAGTAAGCATTTCTGCCAAGGGTTTTCATCAACTCAACAGTGTAAGTTAAGGTAACATACTATCTTGATTTGGAATTTGTTTTCACACTTTTTTTCAAAAAACAAAATATTTTTAAGTAGTATATGTATGCTATTACTTTGTGCATGGATATGGATTATATTTTCACTCTTTTGGCCAAGCTTTTGCTTAAGGAATATCCCAGGGAACATGATGGAGAGGGACAAGCATTTCTCTTCGTCACCACAGTCATTCAAAGGGGAATGCACAGGTTAGAACCAGATGGTTGAGGTTCCCAGTCTGCCATGCTGGTCTCCAAAACACTACATTAGTCTGTGCTTCTTAGATTTGCTTGGGAATCAAGCAAGTGCTTGGGAATCACAGTGCTCCACGTGATGGGTGAAATAATGATATATTTATGTAATACAATGGGTGAAATAATGATATATTTATGTAATGATAGGAGGCAACTTTACTGGTAGAAAATATGACTCCAATAAACAAATGTAACATGAACTAATATCCACCCCTAAATTCTTTTGGAAATAAACCTCAGTGTCATTATTGGCAAAGGGAGGGCCAATCACCTGCACCTCACAGAGAGAGTCCTCTGCTCCTTCAGTTGAAATCAGAGATCTACCAGAGATCTGTGCTTCTAGTGCTCATGTAACCAATACCAGAAGGCACACAGGATAGCCACCATGATTCCCATGGCTGCTGGCTCCCATCATCTAGCATCTGTGGTGAACCAGGTACAATGTTAAGGGCTTTGCAAACATCTCATTGAACATGACAATAACTTGGCCAAGTGGGCAAGCATTTTTTAATTATCTTTATGCTAAAGATGAGAAAGTTTAAACTGTGGTTACTGCTCTTTGATACAGTCCATTCCTTGTTCCTCTTACAGTCAGCCACTCACCAGCCCAGGCTTCTGTGCTACAAATTTGCCTTTTTTAACAAGAAGTTAACATGTGGCTTTTGATCAAAGAAGTCCCCATGGCAGATTTCTTAATCCTTTTTAAGTAACAATCCTGAGAATCCATTGAAGGCCAGAGAAACTTTTCCCAGAAAAAATGCACATAAGCAAACCCAGTATTTTACATTCAATGTCAAGGGGTTCATGGGCCCCAAGAAAAGAATCTTTATGCTCTGGGATTTAGGAAGACAAGGATGGCTTTCCTCAGCTTCAGGCTATACTCGACCTGTCCTCCTGAGCACTGACCTGAAATGTTTTCCTTGGCCATTTTCCGGACCATTTTATTTTTCAAATATTTATATTGATAAAAGATAAAACAAACCCTAAATGTCAAAACTATTCCCTGGCACCAGGAAGCCTATAGAGTTTCCTTTTATTTTTAAACCATTGGTCATCAGAGAGACTGTCTTTCTATTATTAATAGATAATATCAGTTCAGACTAGTGAACAACCTAGAGACTGCTTATTTCTTTTTCTCTTGGTATCTGAAAGAAACGAGACACCTAAAGCAAAAAACATATTATTGCTCCCTCCTGGTTTGTTACATAAGAAGAGATTTCACTGTTGACAAAATATACAAAAGTTGGAAATACAGAGTTTGGTGGTTTCTACAACATCCAAATTTTTTTTTTTAAGATTTTTACTAGTTGTTGACAGATCTTTATTTATTTATTTATTTATGGTGTTGAGAATCGAACCCAGTGCTAGGCAAGTGCTCTACCACTGAGAGCACATCGAACCTCACACAGGCTAGGCAAGTGCTCTACCACTGAGCCACAACCCCAGCCCTCTATAACATCCAAATTTGAAGGAGGAAAAGTGGGAGTGAGGAGGGATGAAGAATCAGAGGGAGGAAAGATGGGCAAGAGAGAGGAGACCAGGAACTGATATTTGGAATAATTTGAAATTAATCTTTATTGTGTATGTTGTAGATTCCTGTATTCTCTCCAGCCAGCAGCATCAGCTCACCTGAGAACTTACTAGAAACATAAATTCACAGTATCCATCCCAGATCTGCTGGATCAGAAACTCAAGAATTGAGACCTGGCTTAGCTGTCTGCTTGTTTTTTTGTTTGTTTGTTTGTTTTGCTTTGGTTTTTGTTTTCCATAAATAAATTTATTTTTTGAGACTTTATTTTATTATTATTTATTTATTTATTTGGTACTGGAAATTGAACTCAGGGGTACTCGACCACTGAACCACATCCCCAGCCCTATTTTGTGTTTTATGTAGAGACAGGGTCTCACTGAGTTGCTTAGCACCTCGCCGTTGCTGAGGCTGGCTTTGAACTCACGATTCTCCTGTCTCAGCCTCCCAAAGTGCTAGGATTACAGGGGTGCGCCACTGGGGCCAGCTAAGACTTTATTTTTTAACTTCAGGTTTATAGTAACAATGAGCAAGAGGTAACGAGATTTCCCATATGGCCCCTGCCTTCAAACATGCATAGCTTCCCTGATTATCAATACCCCCACACCAGAGTATTTTTTACAATTGATGAACTTACATTGAAATATTATTATAACCCAAAGTCCACAGATTACATTAGGATTCATTCTTGGTGTTATATATTCTGTGGGTTCTGACAAATGTGTAATGAATGACATACATTCGCCATCATACTATCTTACAGAATCATTATATGGTTCTCTGTGCTCCACTTAGTCATCCCTTTCTCTCTTTAGCCCCTGGAAACCATTGATCTGTGTGTTGTCCCCACAGTTTTGACTTTTCCAGAATGTCTTAGAATTGGAATCATATAGAATATAGGCTTTTCAGACTGAAAATGCACTTAGTAAAATTCATTCAAGTTTCTTCCATATCTTTTTGTAGCTCAATAGCCTTTTCTCTTTTGTTAGCGCTGAATAATATTCCATGGTCTCTATGTATGACATCTTGGTTGCTTCCAAGTAAGATAGGATAATTAATGGGTCCCAATTGAGGCTTTTTTTTTTTTTTAATGTAAAAGCCATTCCCTGAGGTTAACCTGTAAAAACATTCCAAACATTTCAGCCAATTCTTTTGTGCTGCGGTGATGGGAATAAGGAGACAGGACAGACTGTATAGTAAAAGCTACAGATTCAAGGACTAACCAATAGCCTTAGCATTTTTCCAACCCCTGTTTAGCATGGATTTGATTAATGCCCCTACCCAGAAGCTATATAAGCCTCTAGATTCATACATTTAAGAAGTAACCTGCCAGATGGGCATGGTGGCGCATGCCTGTAATCCCCGCACTTTGAGAGGCTGAGACAGGAGAATCGCAAGTTCAAGACCAGCCTCAGCAATGACGAGGCACTAAGCACACAGTGAGACCCTGTCTCTACATAAAACACAAAATAGGACTGAGAATATGGCTCAGTGGTTGAGTGCCCCTGAGTTCAATCCCCAGCACCAAAAAAAAAAGAAGAAGAAGTAACCTGCTATCAGATCCCCTCTCAGCTTGCAGGAGTTCTCCCTCTTTTCTTTTCACTTAAATAAATCCTAGTCTTTAATTCTTGCCTTTCTTTATTGTTCATGGATTTCATTCTTCAAATTTGCGAGACAAGAACCTAGAAAGAAATTGGTGGTGAGTTGCTAGGGTCTGCCATTGAGAGCTGCAATACACCACTTGGTAGTAATAAAGAATCCTGCTCTGCCAGCTGCAGCCCTCAGAGCTGACACCAGCAGGCATTCCCTGCTGTGATTAGCTGCTAACACTAATATGGGCTTTCTCTGACTGCAGTGGCCTAAGGCTTAAGATCCCACCTGCCAGCAGAAGCAGAGAATCTAGTTTTATCTTCAACTTCAGTTTCATTATGAATAAAGCTGCTATAAGTTTCATTATGAATAAAGCTGCTATAAGTATCTGTGTGCAGGTTTTTGTTTAAACATATGTTTTCAGCTCATTTGGGTAAATACCAAGGATCACAGTTGCTGGATCAAACAGAAAGAGTATGTTTAGTTTTGTACAAAACTGGCAAACTGACTTCCAAACTGTACCGTTTTGCATTCCTACCAGCAATGAATGAGAGATCCTGTTGCTCCGCATTCTCACCACCTTTCGGTGTTCTGGACTTTGAACATTCTGATGGGTGTATAAAGGTCAGTATTTTGTTCATATTGAGCATCCAAAGTCATTCTGACACACGCTGGAAGATTGAGAAGTAGTGTAGTGAACAGATAGATCTTCTCTCACAAAAGTGACCCTCCCGACTCATCTCATCTCATCCTAAATCAAATCATTGATATCTCAATGAAAGGGGACCATGAAGGAGAGAACAATAGAGAAAAAAAAAAAAAAACAGAGTTTATTGAGCAACAGCAACATGCCAGGCCCTGTATGTTTGTCTCATTTTACCTTTCCACAACTTTTACTCTTGTCTCCATTTTAAAGACATTTTTGAAATGGGATTCCAAAAGATATAACTATTTAAGCATACAGACCTACTAAGTAGTGAATTCACAGTAGGAAATTTGGAAAGTACAAAAGTCATCAAGAAGAATACAGGAATTACCCACCACTCACATTCAAAACAACCGCTATTATCATTTAATGTGCCTCTTCCTAGTTTTTTGTTTTTTGTGGTTTTTTTCCTGTTAAATTCCCTTTCAAGGTTACATTGTGATAGCTCATGAAATTTAGGTTCCAGAAAAGATTCCTTTCTCTGAGACCTGCAGACCCAGGAACAAATTCTTCAGCTGCCAGTTTTGTTCTGATATCCTCTAAGTGCAGGTATCTGGACCTTTTGGTTCTCCTTGTGACTGTGTTTGATAATACACAGAAATAAAAGCATAATAAAATGTAAAACAATGAGCTGAAATAGATGCTGTTGATTTCAAATGAAGAGACAACTAAGATCCCACTCTAAGTCAGAACAGAAATCGTCCTTGACCCAGACGAGCTGTTTATCCTTGGTTCTCTAGGAGACGTGCGGAGGCTTCTTCTGAGATCTGCTCATCTTGTGCTGGGGGTTGAAGAGAACTGCGATTTCTGGAATACACTGCAAGTATCTGTGCTGGGCAGGTCGTCATTGTTTCTGCACCACAAACCAGAGCCAAGCATTGTGGGGCCGGCAGGGAATGGAATTCTGGAAGATGTTCTGTGATGTTTGGATAGTTCTCTGCTAGCCCCCTGTGGAGGCTGATGTGTATCTGTTTCATGCCAGACTCAGAGAAAATAGTAAAGATAAAAGACAGGAGGCTTAGGCTTATAGATGTTATTTTCATTAAGTGTGTATTTTTCTTGCTATTAAGACCAGTTGTCCAAGTGAATCATTTGGGGTTGCATTTTATTAAATCACCTTTAAACAAGGCAACATGTTTTTATAATCTATAGCTGCGGGTGGCCCAAACATAATGAGCTTCCTCCTTCTGATAAAAAGGAAAGAAAAGAAAAAGAAAAAAGGGAAAGCTTAGGTCTTTTATTTATTTATTTTTTCCTACCCCTGCCACTGATTCTATGAAAACCAGAAGCAATTGCTGTCCTTTGCCTCCCAAGTCCTTAGTTTTTACCCGATGAAAAATGAAAATGATTATAACCTGGAAGGATCTTATATGACAGAGATGTGTCATCTTCAGCTTGTAGATAATTGAAATTTACAATGAACAATTTCATCAGAAGAATGCTTTTTAATCTCAAGGGTCCTTTATTATATTATGTATGCTAATAGAACACTTAAGGATAAAGGCAGGAAGTGGGTTCTAAAGAAGAAAAGCATCATTATGCGAGTCAAAGATTATTAAAAATATTCACTTATGAGAGAGAAGTTTAAATGTATTTTACTTATCTATTATAAGAATAGAAAATATATTCATATAGCCCAAAATTCATAGTAAAAAGAGAGAAAAGAATCCATTTACATCCCAGTTGCCTACCTCCCCATTTTCCTTTCTAGAAGTAATCAGAGCTATCGGTGTCTTTTGTATTCTGCAAGATATATATTATGCATAAACAAGCAACACATGTGGGAGATTTTGTTGTTGTTTTTTGTTTGTTTGTTTGTTTGTTTTTGGTACCAGGAACTGAACCCAGAGGAGCTTAACTACTGAGCCAGTTCTCAGCCCTTTTTACTTTTTATTTAAAGACAGGGTCTCACTAAGTTACTGAGGTTGACTTTGAACTTGCAATCCTCTTGACTCAACCTCTTAAGACACTGGGATTACAGGAGTGCACCACCACTCCCAGCCATCTTAAACCCTATTCTTTTTTATTTTCTTTCTTTTTTTTTAATGAGTTAACTTTTTTATAGCTTTATTTTATTCATTTATTTTTTATATGGTGCTGAGGATTGAACCCAGGGCCTCACACATGCTAGGCAAGCACTCTACAAATAAGCCACAACTTCAGCCCTTAAACCCTATTTTTAATGCAAATGGGAACGTTCAAAACACTGTTCTTCATCATGCTTTCACATGTAACAGTGTCTCTCCCATGTTTTTGTTTCAGTGTATAAAGAACTTCCTCACACATGATCTCAACCTGAAAATCATATCCTATACTAAAAGTTGCTTATCTCCGCCTGTTTCTGTCCTTTTTTTTTATTGCTTTTGGTATCTGCTTTAAATGTAAACTTTCTCCCCCAACCCCAAGCTCAGAATTGGTCCACTACCACTAAGTTGCATTGCCAGTCTTCTTTTTAAATTTATTTTTTATTTGGAGACAGGATCTGTCACCTTATTAAAGATTATTTAATCAAAAAATGTGCCATAAAGTCATTTGCATTTTTTAAAAAAGTGTACATAAATGTTTATGAATCTGAACTTGCAGTGGATTATCTATTTATTTATTTATTTATTTACTAAGTAATTCTTTAGTCTATAATGATGTCTTCTAAAAGTGTGCTTTTCCTCACTACCAGGGACTCTGAGGCAGGAAGATCATAAATTCAAGGTTAGCCTCACCAATTCAGCCAAGCACTAAAAAATTTAGCAAGACCCTGTCTCAAATAAAAACTTAAAAGGGCTGGAGATGTAATTCAGTGGTAAAAGCACCTCTGGGTTCAACCCCTAGTACCAAAACAAATAAACAAATAAACAAAAACCACTGTTCTCTCCTCCTACACTTAAAATTAAATTAAAACATTCAGAATAAAATGAGGCTATTTGTTATAATAAAAAACAAAGTTCCAAAAAATTCCAACGTTCAACTTACATAATTGAATAATCACACGGGGAAACCTGGGTCTTATTTCATAATAAGACCACTTTCATCATTAATTATTCAAATTATTTCAAAACCACTTTCATCATTAATTATTCCATATTGTTTTCAACAATCATTTCACCTACATCATTTACCATAATTGTCACCAGATGACTGTTTCCACAAGTTGAAACCCACTGACAAATGATAATTTGTCACTGTAGAAGATATTTTAATAAATGGACTCAGCTTTTCAGGACTCAGATATTCCTATAGCATATTTAATAAAATCAACACTGTACAAATAAGTATATTGTCTGAAGATAGCTCCTGAGAAACTGACATTTTTGTTTAAAAGCCAACTGTCGTTACTTTATCGTGTGTAACTTCATGTTTGAAAACTATATATATAGTGTAAATTGGACTATATTTATATACACATAGCTAGAATGTGTTTCAAGGCATATGGGCACAGCTCTCTGAAAAGTACAATAAACACAATTTTCCCATACATTGCATAATGGCCTGGGGCTTTGAGCAAACTAAAATAAACTACACTAATTTTCAGTTGTATGTTAAAGTCTTAAATCCACCATATAAATATTCCAAAACCAACTCTGAGCAGTAAGCTAAAGCTGGAGAGCGCACAAGCAGAGGGATTATCCCAAGGCTTTTGAGGGGGCAGGGCCATGGTTCTTGACCCTCTGTACTAAAAGGCTCCTTTTCATCTGGTTTCAATTCTTTTGTTTGTGCACCTTGCCATATTTATTATTGAATTCCTAGTTTCTTCTTCTTGTTTCATGTTCCATGTTCCAATGATTTATGAGAAATTGCTGATCTTGATGTTATCTTTGGCATCCAGAGTGTGCACACAGCCCCTTAAGAATGCTGAGAGAATAAATGTGTTGAGCTGCACAATACACAAGCTGAACAGATGTCCATCAATTCATGAAAAATGCTAGCTGAAGATGCTTTAATAAGATGGGTTTTTCTTCCCAAACACAGCAATAGCAAAGATGCATTCAAATCCCATATATTTTTCCCTATTTGATAGATAATTATTGTTAGGAACAATACGACTTGGTTTTAAAGCAGTCCTTTGAAAAAAAATCTGGTCAAAGATTTTGTTTTTTGTTGTTGGTTTGTTTTCCTTTTAGTTTAGCTCAAAATGAAGCTTCTTTTTTTCTTCTTTCCTTCCTTCTTTCTTTCCTTCCTTCCTTCCAGCACTGGGATTGAATGTATGGTTGCTCTACCACTGAACTACATCCCCAGCCCTTTTTTAAAAATTTTAAGACAGAGTGTCATTAAATTGGCCAGGCAGATGTCAAACTTGTGATCCTCCTGCCTCAGCCTAAGCCTCCTTAATTGCAGGGATTACAGGCATGTACCACAGTGCTAGGCTAAATGTCATGTTTTCTACATCAGAAATTTTTCTTGTTTGGTGGACTAAGAAATGAAATATGCTAATTAGATCTTATTTATTTATTTATATTTGGGGGGAGGAGAGGGGATCTTGCTATGTTGCCCAAACTAGCCTCGAACTCTTGGGCTTTTGCCATCCTCCTGCCTCAGCCTCCTGACTAGCTGGGACTACAAGCAATCAACCCCACATCCTCTCCATAGAGATGATGTAGCTTATAAGTATGTAGGAAATGAGAGTTTCTTCAATGGTGATCAATGAAAACTAATTAGCAAGCCAAATGTGCTTGAGAAAATACATCTAATTAGATGAATTTTACAGGCTAATTCAAAACAGTTGGGGAATTTTCTCTAAACCACCTCCTTTCCACTAGAGGGAGTTAAACACAGCCCCAGGAAACATTGCTCTCCCTAAATTTTATCTTTTTATGCAAGTCATTCTGCGATTAAACTCACCAAAATATCACACCAAATGTCCCAAAGTAGACATGTACTCTTTAATGGACTCCATGTTTTGTGACTTTGCCCATAAAATTTAATAATTTTTATTATTTTATTTTTGCAGTGCAGGAGCTTGAACCTGGTGCCTTACACGTGGTAGGCAAGTACTCTACCTCCGAGCTACATCCCCAGCCCAACCCAGAGTTTAATAATTTTCAAGAGTCAGATGTGTCCTAATTATTTAAAATTACATTCTCCATTCATATCCATCCTATTTCTCAGAGTTAAATCAGAAAAGCCACCCAGAGAATGAAGACAACACGTAGAGAGGTTAAGAAACATTTCGAAACGATATATAATAGTAAAAGGAGAAAAGATGTCCCACTTTTTATGATAAAAAGGGAGATAATACTTCCCTTCATTTTTTCACACACATGTGTCAGGTGACAGAACACTTAGAACAATTGCTATCTTTCTACATAGTCACACAGGTTTAGCAAGCAAAGCGAAGATGATTTTAATAAATCAAATTTTCATTTCTGCAGTTTCAAATAACCCATGGTACTTATGGGATAGTCAAAATGACTGAGGAGTTCTATAAATTTCAAGGATTTTTAAGGGACACATATGCCTCAGTCTTGGGTAAGGACAAATCTTTGGTTTTCAGGATTGTCCTTTATAGAGTTCATCAACTTAATTTCTAAAACTCAGGGTTAAACCTTCTAGAACACAGAATGCTTATTTCTATGTGGTGAAATTAAGTATGATTTTCATTCTTTTCTTTATGTTTTCCTACGCTGTATTTTTTACAATGTTTAGTATTTTCGTAATTGGGGAAACAGGTACTGAAAAAAAAAATCCTGGGCTACCAGACACACAGAAAAGTGCAGTTCACAAGTGGATGGCACCATCATGAAGAGAAAACTTTCCTTGAGTCAGGTTTATATGAGGATGATTTTCTGCCTGCTCTCCATATGTGAGACAATGCAGGAATGTTCAGAGGTGGGATGATTAGATTACAAGAGCTCTAACGTCAGTGGATTAACTCAATTGATGGATTAATCATTTTAATGGATATTAATTATAGGCAGGTAAGGTGTGGCTGGAGGATGTGGGTCACTGGGGACATGCCTTTGGGGTTTAGATTTTGTTCCTGGCAGCTCACTTTTTCCCTCTGCTTCCTGGCTGCCAAGAGCTGAGCAGCTTTCCTTCACTGGGCCCTTCCGCCATGATGTTCTGCCCAGCCTCAGGCTACAGGCCATCCATGGACTGAACCTCTGAAACCGTGAGCTCAAAATAAACTTTTCCTCCTCTAAGTTGTTCTTGTCAGGTATTTTGATCACAGTAATGCAAAGCTAACACAGGACCTAATTGTCTTTTCTAAGAATTTTATAAAAAGTTTAAGAAGGACCAACCCCACTCTTAAGAAATGATTTATGATAAAATTAAGAAACATTTGTACCAAGCCCCAAAGCAGAACAACAACAACAACATAAAAAGGACACACACACAACAAAACACTAGATTAGCCCCAAACTGTTCTCTCTGGGATTCAGAAGAAACTGGTAGCCATAAATGATCACAGATTAAGAGAGAAGGTTTGGTTCCATCTAGATCTTGTGTGCTCTCACAGCCAAGTGCAGTATCATATGTGGCTGCCTCTCTGTTCCCCACAAAGGACCAAATCACATGCCAGTCTGAGTCCTCAGTACAGCATTTAATTTGTTTATACTGTGCTTGTATTCTCAGACTTTCTATCTCCCATTGTTCAAATCTCAGACTTTAAGAAACAATGTCTTCTTTAACTATATTTCTAATTGCCAGCTACTTCAGTCTCTAACTGCCATATCACCGAGGGTTGCAAATATGACACTGTTCAAATGCCATAAATGTCCCCTGTTGTTCCCCTTTACAAAATACCTTTTGCTCTCTCAGACAATGAGAGGAGTTTTAGATGCTCTTGAACTGTCAGGCACTGCACTGTTTTCATTTATAATGATGAAGACGGGAGCCGTTAGTTACCTCATCGAGACTGACTCTGTCTTAACCCAAGGCCAGCAAGAATTTAGGGCCCAGCCATGTTTAATAGAAATAGTCATTCTAAGTACTTTGCATTTTTAAAAATTAAACTTTCAGATTTCAAAGGGGAAACAGAAAAGTCTTACACTTCATAGCCTCGGCCAGTTACCACAGAAGTATCATTTTTTTATGATGAAAAAGTAGATAATACTTCCCTTTATTTTTTCACACACATGCATCAGAGCTGACTTTCCTCCCCACCGGCTTCATGGCTTTCCATCCACCCTCCCCTCCAGGTTTTCCTTTCATACTTCACTCCCCAGAGAGCCCCCAGCCCCTCAGCTTCCATTTACTTTATCCAATTTCTGTCTTCCATCCTACATATTTATATACCCAGTTGTTGGCAAATTAAAAGCCTTCTTTTAAAAGTTAAGGAGGATTATCAATATCAATTTATTTTCCTATTATAGTCATATTATAGCTTATATAAAGCTTTGTGATAGGTTTCATCATCCTAGTTTGCACTAAGGAGAGTCCAGAATACAAACTCAAGTTCTCTCTTCCCAGAGCTTCTTTCTAAACCCTGTACAATGTCTATTTCCTTGCATGATCATATCTGTATGACCTTCACACAAATAAGAGTGAAATGCCCAAACACCAAAATCCAGGCAGCTTCATATATAGGGATGGCCTTTATAATGCAAGAAAGAAATTAACCATAGGATTATGGTTTTATTTGTCTCTTTGGTTTGATAATAAAGAAAAATATTTCAAGGTCTAATCCAATATTGAAAGTTGTCTTTCTTTTATTAGAGGAAGGAAGGAAGGAAGGAAGGAAGGAAGGAAGGAAGGAAGGAAGGAAGGAAGGAAGGAAGGAAGGAAGGAAAGGGAGCCAGGGCAACCTACACTACCTGTCAGACACACAAAACGAAGAAACAATTCCATCATCAGGCTTTTATGCAGAGTAACAGTGACCCGCATTTTATAAAGATGCATGCAGTAGCATTGTGTAGCAGTTGGTGAGGATTCCATACTTTAAAATCTGCACTTAAGAACTGTAAAAAGAAAGACTGAAACAAATCTGCATCTTTTTAAAAAAATTTTTTAGTTATAGATGGACACAATATCTTTATTTTGTCTATTTATCTTTATGTGGTGCTAAGGATTGAACCCAGTGCCTCACACGTGAGGGGCAAGCACTCTGCCACTGAGCCACAACCCCAGCCCACAAATCTGCATCTTCATTATCAGTCCCTATAAAGGAAGGGAACCATGACTATACTGAGTCGTGAACGAGCATGAGTTATAAAAGGATAACAAAAAATGACTCCTGATGAAGGAAAAATGGGGAGCCAGGCAAAGCTCTAGGGAAATACTAGTGAAAACAAGTCCTAGTTCAAACTCTCCACGTCTTCCCCTGCACTACCCTCCCAGCTTTGATCTACATCCTGGCACATAATCAGAAACAGCTCTCTTTTTCTTGCCTTTAAGCAGAGGAAACACAGTTGACAAAAAGAAAATCTAGCTATGATATCATGATGGGAAAAGATGGCATATGCTCTTTGCAGAAGAAGAAGACCATGAAAGAATTGGAGGTGAAAATTCCTAGGGAACTAACCATAGGAATAAGACTACCCATACATTGTACTCACTTTAAATGAAGAAAGAGGCTACTCTCCCATATGCATTGGATTGTTAAGTAGTTTATCAGTTAGTATGAGCTAGATTATGCTGCACAGATGGAAAATTTTTAAAAGTCTCAGGGGCTTAAAATAATAGATGTTTATTTCTTGTTCACACTTTTACATCCATCAAAATTGACAAGGATATTGTACTTACTGTAACCTCTCAGGGACCTGACTGATGGACTCTCCATCTCCAAGTGGGCTTCCACAATCATGAAGGCACAAAAAAGAGAAGTAGCAAAACATGCTGCTGCGCTTAAGCTCCACAGAATTGACATCTGTCACTTTCCTCTCACCTTTCATTAGCAAAGCAAGTCACAGGGGCATGGTTATCTTCCAAAGGAGTTGGGAAAGTATGATCTTATCATGTGCTCAGAAAAAGGAGATGTAAAATATTCAGGATCAAGCCCAATAATTACCACAGGGAACTGTAATGCTAATCAAATAAGGGAGAGCTGGCAGATTATCTTCCTTCAATTTCTTGGCTACCAAAGGTCACAAAGGCTGTTATGTGCCACCGTGCAATGCATCAGCCATTTTGATTTGGTTTTGCCTTGGGCTTTCCCATTCCTTAATGAAAAGGGATTAGAATCAATACCAAAAACTCCCTATATTTCTAATTCTATATTAATTAAAAGCCAAAGATCAATATGAATTTAGCAAACAGCATATAATTTATTACAAAAGTAGACGGAGCTCATTGAGCCTTTGTGCTCAGTCATCTTTAAATAAAAGTATCATTGAAAAATAAGAGTCATTGAAAACTGTCAAGAAAGATATCACCCTGGCAAGACCCACTTTCATATCACTCCTGATAATATAATTTGAAAATCTTTTTGTAAAGAAAATTAGCAGTATTATTAACAGATTTAAATTATTACTCATTCTTTTAAATAACAATTCAACTGCTGGAAATCTATCTTAAAAAATCCTAAATGCTTAAAAACAAAACATTAAGTTCATTGCCATAATGTTTATGATAGCAAATAATTGGAAATCACTGAAATGTTCAACAACAGAGGAATGATTGAAGCAAATTATGGTAAATACACATGAGACACTCATTAAAAGTTGAATTTCTGGGAATATTATTATATTCTGATATTAACTAGAAACAAATATACAAAATTATTCATATAGTGTAATCAAATCTGTGTTGAATACCAATGTCATTTAATAGATATTGTTGTGTATATTTGGATACTCATTATAAGCAGACCACTTCATACAATGAAGCTAAACAAGACCTATTTTCTTTTTTAATATGATAGAGGTTACACATGCACAACTGACAGACTATTATTGTTTCTTAATTAACGAGACACATCACTACAAACTTGCTGACAACATGAGAGTATGTAATAAGATTTTGAGTTGATTTTAGAAAGTTAGAAAATAGAGACAATATTGTGTGTGTGTGTATGCACGTGTGCATGTGTGTGTGTGTAATTAATTTAGCAAAAAACCACTTTCAAGGTTAGGCACAATGGTGCATACTTGTAATCCCAGAGACTTAGGAGGCTGAGGCAGGAGGCTTATAAGTTCAAATCCAGCCTAGGTAAATTAATGAAACCCTATCTCTTTTTTTTTTTTTTTTTTTTTTTTTTTTTTAATTTTTTTTTTAAATATTTATTTTTTAGTTGTAGGTGGACAGAATATCTTTATTTTTATTTGTATGTGGTGCTGAGGATCGAACCCAGTGCCTCCCGCGTGCTAGGCGAGCACGCTACCACTGCGCCATAACCCCAGCCCCGAAACCCTATCTCAAAATAAAAAACATAAAGGGCTGGGGATGTAGGTCAATGGTAAAGTACCCCTGGGTTCAATCCCCAGAAACAAAAACAAAAACCAAACCAAATCCAGTTTTGAAAGTTATCGCAAGGAATTGGTTTGCTATACAAAGACATAGCAGAAAAAGACCCAGTAGACATATTATAAAGATTGAGACTGTTCTTGAGCATAATTCTTGGATGTATATCAAAAAGAACATGCCTACAGAGGTAAATCTCCTATATTTTCTTTTTTGGTACTGTGGATTGAACTCAGGGGCACTCGACCACTGAGCCACATCCCCAGCCCTATTTTGTGTTTTATGTAGAGACAGGGTCTGACTGAGTTGCTTAGCACCTCACCATTGCTGAGGGTGGCTTTGAACTCGCAATTCTCCTGTCTCAGCCTCGCTAAGTGCTGGGATTACAGGCTTGCACCACCGTGCCTGGTCAATACTGAATCTTTAATATACCAATGCATGTAAGATTAAGGGTAGTTGTTTCAGACTAATAAGGTTTGGGAAATGGTTACAATGGAATTTCTTTTTAATGATAGATTTTAATTAATTAATTAGTTAATTAGTTAACTAATTTTGTAGACAGTTTTCACTATGTTGCCCAATCTGGCCCCAAACTCCTGTCTCCAACAATCCTTCTGCCTCTACTTCCAGGAGTAAAGTATCACTGGGGCCCTTTTGAAGGAAGTCACAGAAAACAAAGTTTTATTAAGTACACTTATGTCCACAGAGTACGTGAGATATAAAGCCTGGACAAAGTCAAGTTGATTTAATTAGAGATATTTCAAATATTTGAAATAACCTACTATTCTAAAAACAATTTACACCATGCATTTTAATAAATGATTCTTTCCTGTTTCACTTTAAAATTCACCATCTATAAAACATCCCTTTCATAAATTTATAGAATTCTCCTGTAACAAAGATACAGCTCCACCTAATGGAGAGAAATACTCAATTACAGCCCTTCCTGGAGCTAGGAATTAACCCAGCAGTTCCTTAAATGTTAGTAAACTAACTGTGTGGCCTATACAAACATACACAAATACCAGATGTGCTTCTGTGCTTCTCCTTTTTGGAAGCCAGGTAAGATCCAAAGGGACTTGGTGATAATTCTTCCTAGGATTGGACTATGAAATATCAATATATTGTTATTGCTTATGATCACCAGAACTCTGAGCTCATTTCTATCCATTGCCCCATAAACCTACAAAATATAACATTAACTGTATTTAATTTTCTAATTTTAAGAATCATGTCTTCTTAAGAGGTGGAAAGGGCATTCGAGAATATCTAAACTAGTGATTCTGTACCTGCCTGTATTCAAATCATCTGGGAAAGTTAAAAATAAGATATCCCTGCCTGGTCCCACCGACAGAAGTTCTAATTTAACTGGTCTGGGGAAGGCCAGGTTTGGGTGCTGTGTGAAAGGTCTCTCAGGTTCCTGATTGATTTTAATGTGCAGCCAGAATTGGACCATGCTAATTTCCAAGAAGTCTATATATTTTATGGTGAGGAAATCAAACTTCACTGAAGGGAGTGATTCTCAACCTAGAACGTTAGAGACTCTGACATATAAGAAATCACGATTCTTTCTTTTCCACAATAGTGCTCTTACCAACTCTTTTTTATGTAAAACTCTCATCTAAGAAGGAAGAGCAGAAGAAAAGGTCTATTTCAAATCTCAATGATATCAGATCAGAAAAAAGAATTGTCCTCATTTTTAAGAATCGAAACTCCAGTTCAAATTGTAATCAATTTTATCTCTAATTTTCTTTCACTCCACTCTCCACTCCATTATCAAATCCTGTTGGTACTTCTTGTAAGCTCTGTACGGGCAAAGTGTGAGCATGATGTTTGTCCATAGTCAGAATTCAACAAATATGCACAAAATTAAATAAATGAAAAAGGTTTGTAGCTGGGCGTGGTGGCACAAGCCTGTAATCCCAGCACTTAGGGAGGCTGAGACAGGAGAATCACGAGTTCAAAGCCAGCCTCAGCAATGGCGAGGCGCTAAGCAACTCAGTGAGACCCTGTCTCTACATAAAACACAAAATGGGGTTGGGGATGTGGCTCAGTGGTCGAGTGGCCCTAAGTTCAATCTCCAGTACCAAAAAAAAAAAAAAAAGAAAAAGAAAAAGAAAAAGTTTTCTTATATTCATCCACTGTTTACTCTTGACACCAAACCCTCAATTTTATTCCTACTGGATAACTGATGAAGTCTCTTTGCTAATTTTTTTATAAGTTTCCTAGCCTTTTTGCTAATTTCTCAACCTTCATTCTCTCCCAACTAATTTGTTTTTCAAGTTACTTTCAGCCTTCACCATTTAATTCCTCTCCACATCTTTGTTTCAGTTTCTTTCTTTCTTAGTCTCACTCCACTCTAACTCTCCGATCTTCTTTTCTGTTCCCTATTCCCTTCCATTCATGCCATCTTTGTAGCTCTGTGTGCTTCTGCTCACTCATACCTTAGTGCCTTGAAATAATTGAACAGAGGCGGTGGGATCAGACTGATAGTAAGTAGTACAGAGTTCAGCTCTGCTAGTCTATTGCTCAGAACCTCAATTACTTCACCTATAAAATGTATCATGTAGATTTGCATTTCCTTGATTGCTAAGGATGTGAACAATTTTTCGTAATGTGTTGGCCGTTTGTATTTCTTCTTTTGGGAAATGTCTATTGAGATCATTTGCCCATTTGTTGATTGAAAAAATGTTCAGCATCCTTAGCAATCAGGAAAATGCAAATCAAAACTACACTGAGGTTTCATCTCCAGCAAGAATAGCAATCATCAAGAATGCAAATAATAATAATTGCTGGCAAGGATACATTGTTGGTGGGATTGTAAATTAGCACAACTATTTTGGAAAGCAGTATGGAGATTCTTCAAAAGACTAGGAATGAAACTACCATATGACCCAGCTGTTCCACTCCTTGGTATTTATCCAAAAGATCTAAAATCAGCATACTACAGTGATACATACTATAGTATGTATCAATATTTATAGCAGCACAATTCACAATATCCAAGTTATAGAAATAGCCTAGGTGTCTGTCAACAGATGAATGAATAAAGAAAATGTAGTATATATATGGAATGGATTTTCACTCAGCCATAAAAAGGAATGAAATTATGTCATTTGCTGCTAAATGGATGGAACTGGAGAACATCATGCTAAGTGAAATAAGACAGACTAAGAAAGTCAAAGATCAAATGTTTTCTCACATATATGGAAGAGATAGAGATAGAGAGAGAGAGAGAAAGAGAGAAAAGGAATTTAAAAACAAAGATATCACAAAATACCAGGGACATCAATAAAGTAGAGGAAGGGGATTGAGAGGGAAGGAGGGAGGTGTAGAGGAAGAACTGAGGAATAAAATCTACCTAATTATGCTGTGTCCATGTACAAATATACCACAGTGAATCTCATTTTTATATATAATTACTAATTAAAATAATAATAATAATAATACAAGAGAGATCAATAGAGTAAACATATAAAACATATCAGGGAAGAGAAAAGGAAGGAAGAGAAGGAATTGGGAAATGTGATCAAATTATGTCATGTGCACATACAAATTAGCATAATGAATCCAACTATTGTTTAATTATAAAAAGATATAAGTAGAAACTAAGATAATATATTTAAATCACCTAGTACTAAGTCTTGTACATAGTATTGGGATAATCCTTGACAATCTCTATCAATACTCATAGTCTTGATTACTGTAAGCTAAATAAGTCTTGATATCAGATGGACTAATTCCTCCCAGTGTATTTTTCTTAAATAGTTTTAGCTATTTTAGGCCTCTTTCATATAAATTTCAGAATCTACTCCTTTTTGAGTGAAAACCATACACTTGTGGTTTCCTTAAGGGAGCCAACCCCCTCCCCCACCTCCTATCCCAAATGGTTTGGAGGTACAAATCTTTATCTTCTGTCTTCAGCTCAAAGGCTATTTCAGGATTGGATGAAGCCAATCAGTTTACATCATCTCCTTTATTTCAGGGATTGGTTTAGGGAAGGACACCTGGCTTGGTTCCAACTAAGAAGAAATTTAGCCCTAGGCTGGCTTATGTTTTGCCCAAGTCAATGTGGTTTGGGTTTTCTCTCATTTGCAATCTAATGAGTCTTAATTCTTTTATGTATGTATGTATGTATTTTAAAAAATTTTTTAAGCTGTTGATGGACCTTTACTTTTTTCATTTATTTATATGTGGTGCTGAGAATCAAACCCAGTGCCTCAAGCAAGCACCACAACCCCAAGAACTAGTCACCTCTGCTCCAATGGCTCCCCAGAATGACCCCAAACTAAGCCTGCACCAGAAGTGCCCTCTCAGCCTCCAGCTCTGCTCTGCACTTATACTCAGCCCCAACCTGATGCAGGTTTCACTGTCAACAAGCAAAAGCCTGCCCCACAGCGTATATTTTAACAATAGCAAGACTTAACAGAAAGAAACTGGGGCTGAGGGTAGAGCCAGAGAGAAAGGGCATCCAAACTAAAAATCCATTCCTTCAAAAATTTGACTTTGTCTCATTAGACTTCTTTTTAAATAAAGAGAATTAAAGTTTCTTTAACAGATTTTATTTTTCCAATCTACATTTGTCATATTATTTTAGAAGGAAAAAAAAACCTCTAATTCAGAAAGTATTCAGTGGACATTCTCTGTACTACTTGTTTACTTTACTAAGGCTAAGGGTACAATTCCTACCAGCCTTGTCTAGCATTTCAGCAAGTGGGAGGCCTGTGTTTGATTCCAGCACCTAAAAAAAAAAAACTTTAGTAAAACAGCTACAGTCAAATATCAGTTTATTTTGAAAATCCAGCAGCTCAGGAGGCTGAGACAGGAGGATCATGAGTTCAAAGCCAGCTTCAGCAACTTAATGAGACCCTGTCTCAAAATAAAAATAAAAAAAGCTGGGGATGTGGCTCATGCCCCTGGGTTTAATCTCTGGTACAATTAAAAAAAAAATATATATATATATATATACATTTAAATGTATATTTTTATATATATATTATGTATATTTGAACACTCTAACATAGACTAATGCCTAGAAATAACATATCAACATCCTTGAGGACAATTTGACAAATTCTATTAAAAACCATGAGTGTAGACTAAGATAAAAACTGAAGCCCTATGTGGAGTCACAAAAACTTAAACTGCCTAAGTGTCCAGCACTAAGTGACTAGGCAAATAAAATAAGATAATGCACACAATGAAGTAACATGTAACTCTTAAAAATTAGGAAATTTATATCCATTAACATGGAATTATCTCCAAGACATATTTGCAAATACACATTCATGTGTATAAAAACACATCCACATTAATGCTGGTAACTCTTTGCCCCTGAGAAAAGGAACAGGTCAGTCAGTGAAGGTCACGAGAGAAAGGTATGCTTTGCACTCTTACTTAAAACTGATTTTTTTAAAAAACCTATATGCATTATCTGTGAACTAAAAATCCAATAAATTAAATATTTTTTAAAATTTTTAAATAGAATTTATTTATAGGAAGTGCATAAATCATAAAGACAATAAGTATCTATAAAGTTACATAGCCATCAATGAGCACTCATCTCAAGGAAAAAAAATTAGGGGTAGAAATTGTTAGGTCAGAGGCAGACACAGAGACAACCGCCCGCCATGCCTGCAGCTGCCCCACGTCCCACTGGGTCCAGCCGTGCGCTGGCCCTGCCAGAGCGCCCAGCTCCTGGGGCACTTTCTGAAAGTTCCTCGCTCACTCTGTCCCCTTCCTCCCCCTTGTCCGCTGCCACCATCAGTCACGTGGGCCAACATGGCAGCCCCCAGTAGCCGATGCGGAAGACATTAAACCTCCGACATGAAAGCCGCCATGACTCCCGGATCATCCCGGAAGGACTCTGACCTCACCAGCCTCACCTAACCAATCTCAGAGGACACTGGACTCTAGACCAACACCTCTTCCTGCCCCAGGACTTTCCCTTCCTGCCTCAAGCCTTCCTTTTCCGGCCAGGGGGTTGGGGAGGACCTTTAAATTCTGTATGCCACGAGGTTCCAGTGCCATTGTCTGCCTGTTCAAGTCTGGTGACTGGGGTGGGGAGGTGCGGGAGTGTTCTTCCCAGAATAAAGCCTGTTCGGGTCATGTTTTATTTCCATCTGATTGTTTGGCTTTACAGATATTTAAAAGAAAATGTCACACATTTTAATCATTGTACATACTTCAGTACGTCTATCTTAACAAGTAAAACAATCATAATATTATAATCATACCCAATAAAATGAACAATAATAAAAATTTTAAATACTTAATTTAAAAAATTACATTGACATTTAAAATTTTTAATCTTTGAATAATTAAATTATTCTGAAATTGTTTAATTATTTTAATTTTTAAAGTTTAAAATAATACATTTTTTTTACCCAGTTTGTGTTGTTTTATTAGTTTATCTCAAAAACCTCTATTTGTAGGGCTGCCTGTGGCTCAGTGGCAGAGCACTTGCCTAGTACATATGAGGCACTGGGTTCTATCCTCAGAACCATTAAAAATGAATAAATAAAATAAAGGCATTGTGTCCATCTACAACTAAAAAACAATTTTTTAAAAATTCTATTTGTATTTGGCTTTTGCTGTTTTTTGTTTATTTTGTTTTGTTTTTTTCAGGAAGAGGGACTGAGTATTGAATCCAGTGCCTCTCAGATGCAGGTGTGATGCATGTATGTGCTCTACCAGTCAGCTACACTCCCACTTGAATCATTTTCCAAAGCAATTCACATATTATAAACAGTTTTTATTTTTTTAAATCTCTGATTTTTATGACTATTTCCATCCACTTATTGCTTCGTTGTTGAAGAAACTGGTCATTTATATTAAAGAACTTCTCACATTTTGGATATAATAAATTGAATTTTCCTGATGTCATTTCCATTTTTAACACTGCATTTTTTGTAAACCAGTAAGTAGATGGAGAGACTCACTCTGCTTTCTTGAGTTAGTGAGTAAACATGCACTATGATCCAGTACATTTGGGAAATACATGCACATTTTTGGGAATCAGTACATTTTGGAATTCAGTGCATTTTGGGGAATCAATGAATGGAAGTTCACAAGTAAAGTCCTGAAAAATTGCAAGGTGGAGAAATGTTTAATTTTGCTTAGGCATGCATTTCCCATGTGGTCTGTTGCTACATTGCCTATCTATTCACATGGAACTGGAGTCCTATTTCATGCTTTCTGATAAACTGGGATGGAAGATCTCAGAATCCTATGATTCAGCATGGTGTGAGACACAACCAAGGTCTTCATAAAAATTTGCTGATTGATTAGCCTGGTAGACACATATTGTATGTTTTCTATTTATAAAGTACTTTATCTGAAAGCACTTTTCCTAGTCTTAAGAAATAAGGCTGAGTTGACAAATCAGCATGTGTCCAGGCAGTAAACTCACATGCTCGTTCATTTATAGGAAAGGGCAATAAAAAGTCAATGTGTATATTGTAGAGTGATAGAGTTGAGTGGCCTGGATGGGTTCATCAGGAAAGTTCCAGTGGAGAGGTCAGCTTTGGAGGTTGGCAACAAGAATTCACAGCAGGTCAGAACTGAAAAAGTGCCAGAAATCAGTTGGCCCCATCTCTTTAATTTACAGAGGTCATGAAGACTTAGAGACTCTAAAGATGAAACCAGATGTTCCTGCAGCTAAGCTTAGTGCATCTTTGGGTAGGTCCAGTCGATTCTGCCTTTGTAGATTTTTGTTTTGCTTTCTTCTCTCCCCTCTGGATGCTTTGGGGATTTTCTCTTTGACCTTTGGAGTACTGAAATTTTTCAGGAAGTGTTTGGTTGTGAGCTTTTCCCTTCGTGCTTTCTGACCTACAGCCAGTTGAGGGAAACTTTGTTCTATTACTTGCACATCTGTTTGTGGGTCATTTGTTTTATTTTATTTTTTTATTTGAGTCATTTTCTTTGATGCTTTCAGTTTTATTCATTTGGGGCCATCCTTGGTCGCCTTTCTACAATTATGAGTGAAAGGTAATGTTATTAATTATCTGACTTGGAATTCTTTTGTAGTCATTTGAGTTTGTTTACCTAGAAATGCACATAGAGATAAATTTGGCCAGTGAAATATGAGGTATTCTTAAGTCTAGTGAAGGAAGAAAACAAGTAAATCAAAACTTCTGACAAAGTGTCAGGTTTATGGTGTAGCTTTAACAACTTATCAATAAGCTCTGCATAAATTTGGAAAGTGGGAATGTTTGGTGGCATTCCTGGGAGGGAAATCCAAGCTATCTCCTTCCTCCAACTTCAAGAGGCTCCACTAGTATTGGGCTGGAAAAATGTAGGGGGCTGGCAGAGAAGAGGTCTGACTTAATGGCTACAGTTTGGTGATACGGCTCTCTGGGCTTGAAGAAAGTTCACAGCTTGTTCCTTCTCTTGAAGAATTTATTCATGAATTTCTCAAAGGTATTTTCACTGAGAATTTCTTCACTGCCACATCTGCAACATGGGCAATGCCTTTTCTTAAGTTTTTCACTTTCTACCTGTGCCTTGAGCATGTGATGGTCTGTTCAACACAGGGCTCTCTCTCCCTTCCAGGAAGCCCTCTCAGAAACTTGACTAGTTCATCTGCATGGACTACATCTGGTCCAGGGCAACACTTGTGCATCTTTGTATCCATGGAAACACGCTTCCCATTGCTCTGCTGGGGGCAAGCTGCTCAGGTCACCTCCTTGGGCTTCGATTCCTCAAAGACAAATCAGACACCTGGTAGCCTCAACCTCTCCAGTCCTGGAAGTTTAGAGAACTATACCTTAGGAAATGGAAGCCTGAGCACCTTCTCTGCAAGCTCTGCATAGATTTGGAAAGTGGGAATATTTGGCACCTTTCATTTTGTCCTCAATCTTGGAGGCCTCTGCTGAAAATGGGAGGAAAAAATATTCACTCTAAAATCTTGTTTCATCTCTAAATGGAAAGTACAGGAGTGATCGATAAGGAATCTTCTGTGCTGTGGGCCACCTCTCATGCCTGATGTTATTACAATATTGAGTCAGACAAACCTCTACTAAGCCAGTTTGTGGGTATTGGGCAGCAAAAGCAATAAGTAAAAAGATTAGTTCTCCTAAAAATCTGAGTGGTCCTCAGGTTTGGTTCTCCTAAGGACTCAGTTGAGTGTACACCACTGAGAGAAAGGATCGCTTGGCAGACGGTTTAGAAGTTTTTTTTTTTTTTTTTTTTGGTACTGACGATTGAACTCAGGAGTACTTGACCACTGAGCCACATCCCCAGCCCTATTTTGTGTTTTATGTAGAGACAGGGTCTCACTGAGTTGCTTAGCGCCTCGCCATTGCTGAGGCTGGCTTTCAACTCATGATTCTCCTGTCTCAGCCTCCCAAAGTGCTAGGATTACAGGCGTGAGCCACCGCGCCCGGCTTAGAAATGTTTTTATACTAAGGCATTTATAGAGCCTGGGCATCAAAGTTGGACTGATCTGGATGCGGGAGTCTTACATTAGAGATGTAAATAGGCAGCTCACAGAAAAAGAAATGCAAATGACTCTTAGCTAATTGACACTTAACTTTACTCATAAGCAAAATGCAAAGTCAAAGTGCCCTGAAAAACAGGCCTCACTTATCAGATAGATTAAAAGTCTCAAATTGGACAGTATAATCTGTTGGTAGTGGGTCTGTGGAAAAATGGACATTATCACACATTGCTGATGGGAAGTCTAGAGAGGGAAAGATGGTACAACCTACATGGAGAGAAATTTAGCAATATCTAGTGAAATTACTTATTCATTTATCTTTTGACCACTAAGTCTCACTTTTAGGAATCTACTCTAAAGATGTAATGGCAAAAATATGAAAAGTCACGCACACAAGACTTTTGTTTGCAGCACTATTTATATGTAGTAGCAAAAGTCTAGAATCAACTCAAAAGCTCATTAAGTAAGGAACTAGCTGAATAAAAAGTGTACATCCTCAGGGGAACAATCAACTCCAGAATAGCATTAGGTTGCTAGAGTTTGGATCTTAACTGCCTTCCAAAGGCTAATATTGTTCAAGTGTTTGTCCCCAGGGAGGCACTATTGGGAAGTGGTGGAAACTTTAAGAGGCGGAGCCTAGAGGAAGGTGTTTAGGTGATTGGAGGCATGCCTTTAGAGGGGTTTGGAGACACCTCCCCAACTCCCTCCTTTAGCTTCCTGGCTGATGAGGTGAGTGGTTTGCTACATCACATGCTCCCACTATAATGCGCTGTCTCTCTGCAGGATCAAAGCAGCAAGGTCAATTGATCCTGGACTGGAACCTCCAAAACTATGAACCAAAATAAACCTTTTCCCTTTTACTAAATCATCTCAGGTATTTGGCTATAGTAACAGAAAACTGACTAACACATAGATGAAAAATAGAGTGTACAGAAAGTGAATACAGTAAGCTATTATTTAACCAATGATGCACATATTTTTAAAAATAAATGGATAGCTGGGCACAGTGGCATACACGTATAATCCTTGCTACTTGGCAGGCTGAGGCAAGAGAATCTCAATTTCAAGATCAGTCTGAGCAACTTGGCAAAACCCTGTCTCAAGATTTTAAAAAAGATTTTAAAAAGTTGGGGATATAGCTCAGTGGTAAAGCACTCTTAGATTCAATCCCCAGTACCACATGCAATAATAATAACAACTAATTTATTAAATAAAAATAAACCATAATTCTCTTTTAAATGATTATTTGCAGGGAAGGGATGAAACAAAAAGGGGAAGAGTAATACAAAATCTAGACTTGTCTAATCTTTTGTAGACTGGATTTGGGAATCTTGCAAATATTTTACAGAATTATCAAACGCAAAACAGGTTTAAGTGAACTTTTTAAAATTTATACTTTATATTTATTTGACTACTAGATAAAGTAACAGATATATTAAAGAAAACAATGTCACCTTTAAAACGGTTGTTCTTATTGAGAGATATCATGAAATTGAAGACTTGTGCCTATAAAGGCAACACGAATCTACGAATTGAGCTGAAAATCAGGTGATGGGGACTAGGAATTAGCCAGATTTCAGCCAGCAACAACAGGTCTTTTCTTGTATGTTGGAGTCTGTGCATGGAATCGGGAGTACAAATAGCTGTTATTGACAAATTCAAATGGTGCGTAGCTGATATACCCAATGAATTATACTGGTTTTGAGTTGAAATTCCATCAGCTTAAGTTTTAAAATGAAACAACTGAATCTATGTATGAAGTTTGTGTCATATACACACATGAATCATTTCCAGGGATTTTAAACATAAAATTTGTTCATTTCTTGTAGGAGCATCTCCGTACCTTCCCACCTCTCCCCTCCATCCTTCCCCATTCTATGCTAATAGGCTGTGCTCTTGCCAAAGAGCACCCCATTGTTTGTGACCTTTCATCTGATTGGTCCAAGAGTGCATTTAAGCTTCTGTAGTTTCTAGAATAAAGTGGTGTTCTTTGCTTCTCCTCGCCCTGGCTGTATCCCTTTTTGTCCTGGGTATCTCTGTGTCTCACTGGGGCGAAGCAAAGTTTTACCTACACCCCGGGGCCTGGGGAGATTGGCTCCATGGATCGCCACCGTCCAGAGAGACCCCATATCGTCTAACCCGGGGACACTTTCTCCATCTCTCTTGGACTCCAACTTGTCGAGAAGCCACGTGGCCTTCCCCTCACCTCTTATCAAAGCGACAATTTCTGGTGGGATATACCATAAAGACAAGAAGACCTGCAAATGATCTTAAATGGCGAAGTCACTGTATTATAGGTAGTAATGTTGGCAGTGCTTTTCTGAGACTATTACATGTGAATTGTGAAGTTAAGCAAAGGAGCATTTGCATTATTGGTGTCACTGAGAACTTAATATTCAGCACTGCAAAAAAAAATATAGCTATATAGTTCATAAAGTAAAAACTTCCTGATTTTGAATTGGAAGCAACTATATAAACTTATTAAGTTCTCTTTCTTTCTTTCTCTCTTTAGATATGAGGTCTTGCTATGTTGCCCACATTCACTGTCCCTGAGCTACTGGGCTCAAGTGATCTTCCTGCCTCAGCCTCCCAGTAACTGAGGATACAAGTGTACATCACCACATCTGACTCAAACATTTTCTCTTAAGAAACAAAAATGATTTCCCTGTTTTGTCCACTGCAAAGGCTTAGCATCAATAACCAGCCAAGCAGCAAAAAGTATCTCTAGCACCCCAAAAATGATACAGAGCTCCTTGTAAAAATGGATGATTCCAGATCTGAGGCCTGACATTTGGAAGATGCTGGAACATCTCATCACATCAGAAACCAAGGAAGCAATAAAATACAAACGAGGATATGTCAAATGGACACAAGAGCTGGGTGTGGTGGTACTTGTCTGTAATACCAGGAACTTGGGAGACTGAGGCAGGAGGATCGTAGGTTTGAAGTCAGCCTTAGCACCTTTGTGAGACCCTCAGCAACTTAGCAAAACACTATCTCAACATAAAAAATAAAAAGGACTAGGGATGTAGCTCAGTAGTAAAACATCCTTGAGCTCAATCCCTACTGCCAAAAAAAAAAACAAAAACAAAAACAAAAAACAGAGGATACAAGAGCCAACCTGAAGAGGCTCCTTTTGGCCAAAGAAGGGACAATTTGTGTAATAAGAGTAACCCTATAGATTAGAACCCACCAAATATTTTTATACCATGGGTCAATATGATACAAAAGCAACAAAACAAAACAAAACAAAAAAACCCAGAAAAAACTTAACAAACCTTTATGATCATTTTTAGAATATATCTGCTTGGAATTAACTTGAACTTGAAAAATTAGTACAGAAAGGAAAAGAACCAAGTATCTATCCTATCTGTTACATGAACTGTGCCTCAGGGTCGCTAAGGGCAATCTAGCTAATAAATCAAAAGAAATGACAGAACTAGAGTATTGCCATGTGGCAACATAGGAAAATGATGCTCTAGGCAGTAGTCTTCAATGGCTGCTAACATGATATAAGAGAAAAGCAGATATCACATACGTTTAATAGATATGCACAATGACATCTATAAATACTTCAGCCAAAAACAAAAAACAAAAACAAAACAAAACTCAAGTTTGAATCTGATGTTGGCCAAGCTTCTAGGTGTAATTAGCAACTCACAGGAAATACAGTGGACAGGGGACTATGTTAAATGATACTACTGGGGCTGGGAGGTAGGGAATCCTGAAAATTCAGATGGTGGCAAATTCTACAGGACAAAAGATTCAGTTTGATCAACAATTAAGTTCGGTGGAGGTAGAGAGAGAGGGAGGCTGAGCCTTTAAAGGTTTAAGAGATATCATTTAATTGCAACCAAGGACCTCATCACAACCCTGATTTGCACAAAGTCAAGCAATCACCAGATATTTAAGGAAATTTAAATGCTGACCAGGCATTGGATAATAGAAGAAATTATTGTTTAAGTGTTATTTGTGTGATAATGGCAGTGGTAGTTATAAAGATTCCTTGCCTTTTAGACACTAAAATTTAAAGATACAAGCACAAGTTTACGGATGAAATTATATGATGCTAGGAATTTGCTTTAAAATAAAATCTGGGATGTGAGGAGTTACTGGGAACATAGACTAAATGTAGACTATTTTATATATAGTTGAAATGTTCCATAATATATTGTTAAAAATAAAGCCAATAAAAAGTTAAAAATAAAACAAAAAAAATTTCCCAGTTGATGACAGATAGAGACCTGATAAGGCAAAGAAAATCAGAGAATTTCAGTCCTTCAGAGTAAAGTTGGCTTCAGAACTGTAAACTCTCATTCTGGAACCCATAGTTGAATGAAGAGATTTCTCTAAATTCCCATAATTTCTTGTCATGGACTAACAAAATACTGAAGTCATTTGTTTATAAATGTAAGTCCAATCTGGACACGTCTCTGCTCACATCTATCAGTAGTCCCCAGGAAGTGCTTAGGAAAATTGCTGGAGCCCCAGCAGTAGCCTGCCAATCTCCCTGCACTTGATACCTGCTCAGTGGTAGCCAGCCTCCAAGGGAGCCCCATGGTGAGTCCTTCTCCCCACAATTCTTCTCCTTGTGCAATCCCCACCCACTCTGTTCCAAGGTTGGTCTGTGAGATCAGTAAAATAAAGCAAAAGGGATGGCATGTTGCAGTTGAGATCAGGTTACTCTCTGCTCCATTTGGGTACAATGAATCAAAAAGCTTTCTGCTGTCATGTATAAGTGATTAGAACTAAAAAAAAAAGTTACAGACACTGCAGTTTTCTCACCCTTGCTTGGGTCATTTGCTCTGAGGAAAACCAGCTGCCATGACCTGAGCAGCTCCATGCAGAGATCACATAACAAGAGAGAATTTCAACATGGGAACTTGGGGAGGATTCAGATAATCTCATGGTTCATTCGTTGATGAAGGAAGAAGTGTCAAGAGTGATTTATAGATATGCTATTAGATGGTGCCATTTACCAAGTTTGGTCACAATGGAAAAAGGAAACCATAGGGGTAAGCAGTTCAATTTGGGCTATGTTGAATTCTCCAGCCAACAGCCTTGTGAGTGGGCTTAGGTGTGGATGCTCTAGCTCCAGTCAAGCCCAAAGCAAGCTTTTTCTTAAAGGGCTAGAGAGCACACAAGTCAGGATTTGCAAGCGTATGGTCTCTCTGTTGCAACTACTTAACTCTGTCATTGAACACAGTATGAAAAGTAACAGGCGTGGCTGTGTTCCAATAAAACTTTATAGAAACAGGCAACAGTTCACAGGATAGCAGCCCAGGCCCACAGCTTGACTGTGACTTCATGGAACCCTGAACCACAGCTACCTAGCTAAGCTGCTCTTATTCCTGAGCCTTAAGAACTGTAGTTTACTTTAAGCTACATTTTAGTGTGATCATTATCTAATACTCCACACTGCTCTTCCCCAACACATTCCCTTTTACTTCTCTAATTTCGTCTCTTACTACTCTCCACCACTCATTTAGCTCAGGTCACAGAAGCCTCCTTGTTGTTCCTTAAAGAAACCAGTGCATCTGTGCCTCAGGGCCTTTGCTCTTACTCTTCTCTATGCCTGGAATGCTTCTCCCGCAGAAGCACTGGTTGGATTCAATATCCTTTAGGTCTATACTCAAAGCAGCCTTCTCCATAAAGCTATCCTGACCCTATTTACAAATGCAACATTCCTTTCCTACATTCCCTGTCTCAATTATTTTTCTTCATAGCATTTACTACCATGTAACAAACATTTTATCGTCAAGAACTTTAAGTATGTGAATATCAACGTTTTTAAAGTTAATGGTGGGCAAGGGAAATCAAAGAGGTAGTTGGTCTTTGAGGAATGATCTTCTCGACACTCTTCAAAGGCAGTTTCACCCAATCCCTACCTTTTATTTCACCTTTATGCGCAAGTCTGGGCAGATCTTTTCACCCAGATTGATCTGAGTTCCAGATCTATCTATCTATCCAACTTCCTGCTTGGTATCTTCAGGATATCATAAAGGTATCTCAAATTCAGCATAGCCCAAATTGAACTGCTTTCCTTTTTCCATTGTAACCAAACTTGGTAAATGGCACCATCTAATAGTACATCTATAAATCACTCGACACTTGTCCCATCATCAATGAATGACCCATGAGATTATCTGAATCCTCCAATTCTCATGTTGAAATTCTCTCAAGATAATGGGAACTGTGGGAGGTGACACAATTAGGATTATAAATACCCTTATAAACGTTTTTGTGTTTAGTACTGGGGATTGAATCAGTCAGGCCACAAACTGAGCCTTATCCCCAGCCATTTTTTGAATCAGGTTCTAAGTTGCTGAGGCTGGCCTGGAACTTGTGATCCTGCCTCTGCCTTCTTAGTCACTGGGATTATAGGTGTGCACCACCACACCCAGCAATTTTAAATACTTATGACAGCACATCTCTTCTACCACATGGGGACCCAAGTAGCAATTTCCATCTATAAATCAGAAAGCCAACTTCCTAGTCTTCAGAATTATGAGGAATAAATTGTCAGACCTGTTATTTTGTTACGGTGGCTAAAATATACTGAGTCCATCACCAAATCCCATAGATTTTATCTATCCACTTTTATCCATTTCCACCATCTTCCACTGGATACTGTAAGTATCCTTTCTCCCCCACGTACAATCTCACATTCAACAGCGCTATATGGTCCCTTTTCAAACCCATCTCATGCTGGGGATTGAACCCAGGGACTCACATATGCTAGGCAATGTTCTGCTGAGCTCCTCTCTCATCCCTGTCTTGTTTAAAATTCAGCACCTCCCCACTGTCTCAAGATGGAAGACATCGACTTCAATGCCGCAGCTAGTTTCTACCTTTCCAGATTCTAATCACAACCACAATTCTCCCACATTGTGGAAGCTCAGACACTTCCTCAGGTGCCTGCCCTGAACAAACTTTTATACTTTTTTTGTAGCACTATTGTTCTTATGTTACTTCCCTCACCTTATACTAACTAGTACATAACCAATTTATCCAGTGCTTATAGCACAGTAGACAGGTAGGTACTTGTGAAAAACAATGGGGGAGTTGTCTAAACAAGGAGTTGCTGCAATAATGTAGAATTTTTAGGAAAATGAGCCAAAACTCCTAGAAGCCAATCATTTAAATACTCCCCACATCAGTTTGTCAACCTACAAGTTGTGATCAAGATATACTTGGCAACACAATTTTATGGGCACCAGGGTCCCACCCAAGTACGGGGCACTACCACCTCAGGTTTAATATAAAGAGGCACGTTAGACCTGTCAACCTTCAACCTCTTGAACTTTGCCCATTTTGCTTAAAGAGCTTCTAAAGGCAATTGGATTTTTAAGACCATTTCATTTTTAGAATGGGGGAGCGGTGCAGCAGTTTGAGAAGGGTGGCTAAGAAAGTAGCCTCAGGGAATTAAGAGTTCAGAATAAGAATGCTGTTCACTTTTATATGCTTATATACTAAATAGCAAAGCATCAGGCTTTAATAAATGATTCAACAAACACTGAGCACCAAAGTGCAATTATTAGTCTAGGCACTCAGGACAGCATTTACAAACTGCACAAAGTAGTTGAGACTGTTGAGAGATTGCACTTTCCAATATACAAAACCATACGTAAAATAGCACCTCTGCATTATTTCCTGTACAACACTATTTTTACCAGAGACATCTGTAAAAGCAGTAAAATTCTGGAAATCCTGAAAGCATTCTACTAGCTATGAGCTTTTAAAAATACTTATAGAAACTAAAGGAAAATCAAAATCATGTAAACAGAATGAGACAGACTTTGAGAACATTTTTTTTATTCACTGATAGTCCATCTTTAGATGCTTTTTCATATACACTTCATTTGTTTTATTAAACAGTAAAGCCCTAAAAGGGCAGACCAGTTAGTCCTCAGACTCTGATCCATCTTCATCTTGACTAATCTGGAAATACCGAAGTTCGTAAGTCTCCTTGTCAGATGCAACCACACGAAGCCAATCACGAAGATTATTCTTCTTAAGGTATTTCTTGGTAAGATATTTCAAATACCTTTAAAATAAAAACCATAAATTTCATTAAGAAAACCTCTGCTACGAAAAGGCTTGTAAGACATACCTTGGCATATTCATCTTTTGTGTTCCTAGCTCCTCCAAAAATTTTGTCCTTTAACAAAGCATTGTGGAAGGTCGCTAGGGATACAATTAGTAGTTCTCACCCTATGAAACTCTGCTCTCATCTCTCTAAAATAAACTTTCTTTGCACTGGAAGCAAGTACATAGGACTTCAATAGTAGCTTCCTTCTCATTGTTACTGCCACAGCCAATGATGCACCATACAATTTCCCTCTTCAAATACATCATTTATATGTATTTCATGTTCCCTTCACAATCATTCTCCCTAACTCCAATTCAACCTCGGATCAGCTGGCTGCAACCTGTCAAAAATCTATTTAGAAATTCGTTTTTTTTTGTTAGCAGGGATTGAACCCAGGGTCACTTAACCACTGAACCACATCTCCAGCCCTTTTTCATATTTTACTTAGAGACAGATTCTTGCCATTTTATTTAGCGCTCAGGGCCTCACCAAGGGCCTCACTCAGCCTCACTGAGGCTGGCTTTGATCCTCCTGCCTCAGCCTCCCACGCCGCTGTGATTACAGGTATGTGCCACTGTGCCCAACAAGTCCAAGGTTTTTGAGAATCTTTCAACTAGCATTTGCCTTGGTTTTTATAAAAAGCCCTTGGAATATTTTTATTTCTTCACTCCAGCCATTCCCTTTCATTACATTTTACAACAATTCAAACTACCTAACATTCTCCTTAAGCTTTCCTACTCTTTGCTAATGCTGCTCCTTCTTTTTGGAATACCTCATTACATTGGCCTACTATGTTCATTAAGTTTTAAATGAAGTCACTCTATGAAAATTTTTGTGCTTGAGCTCACATATACTAATTATAGAATTACACCTTGTAATTATCTGGGAGTCTGCAGGATCCTTGAGGACAATGACTATCTCATCTCTGAATTCTCAGATTAGCTCATAACCTCAGCTGACATGCACTGCCACCATTTTAGTTCAAGTGACCACTAGCTCTTTCCTCAACACCAAGTTCACCAATCCAGTCCTTTTCAGCCACAATGACCAATGGCTTCCCATTACAGATTAAAACCCAAAACCCTTCCCAGGGCTTCAAGATCAGTTCCCCGGTAATTCCTTCAATGCCATACTCTTCCCCAGACACACCAGCCTTCTTATTACTACTTTACATCTACCACACTTCTGGCTCATTCTGCCGTTAACAATTCCCTTATGTGCACAGGCTCACTCCTGCATTTCACTTGAGTTAGGTGTTTTCTCATCACCTTATTTAAAAACACCAAGTTTTCACTCCTATGTTCTACATGGTACATGCATACATGCATTCATTCACTGCATTTTATTGTCTCTGTTCTCCACTAGAGATGCTCCCTGATGGGTCATTTACCTGCTCAGGTCACTGTTAAGTCACCCGGCCCTATGATAATGCTGCCTGATAGTGTTTAATATCTGTGGAATAAACAAGAATGAAAATTGGTAGCAAGATGTTAAAAAAAGAGATTTTGCCTTTTATTGGATGCCTCTACTATATAAGCCAAAACCTTAATAAGAAAAGGTTATCGTCAGTAAATTGGGACATTTCTTCCAAGTACATATTAGACATTATTTCTTGCAACATATTCTAAGTTCAAAGCACTTTTCTTATTACTTTGCTAATCATTTATTCTTTGATAGAAACAATAAATTCTAGCATTACATAATCTACAAAATATTTCACAAACTACATTAAAATTTGCAAAAGAAGTACCAACCTCTTAGAGAACTGTTTCTCAGAAACAACTGTGATTTTATTCTTGAAACGTTCAATGTGAACAACATTCCCGAGATTTCCAGTTTTTCCATTGACTTTAACCTTCTCCCTCAGAAACTGTTCCTATTTTAAAACAGAGAAAATGCAAAACTAGGGAAGAAAACCCTAGATATTCACTAGGGAAGGTACCCTAGGAATAGAGCTCAGGTTAATATCAAATATATATTTAAATGGTCATCAAGAACTACACAATTAGAAAAACAAGTAAAATGATACTTACAAAATTTCCGGAATCAAAAATCCCATCTTCTACGGGATGAGTAAGATCCAAATTAAACTTCCAGGTGGTTCTCTTAGGCTTCTTGTCTTTCTGCTACAAAGTTTAACAAAATCATGAGGCTACATGATAATTTATTCAGTTTACAACAAAACTTCAATATTTTTATCAACGTGGCATATACAGTATACTTGAGAATATATATAGAAATGGTGCAAAATTCTAAACATTTGTTGTTTTAAATCAGTTTTTGTGAATTTCAAAAGAATGTTCCCTTTTCACTAAGCATCTCACAAGCACAAAACAGAAAACTTTGATATATAATCCAATTTTGACTGCAGCTGAAAAAGGTGAAAGCTTATCTACTTCATATTCCAATTTAAAGCTAAAACATCCACCTGGTATTGATTTGAACCTTTAACCACGTCCAACTATTCAGGTGGTCAAGAAAAGACTTTATGGGCTTCCCTTATTTTTCAGACCACTCATTCAATTTTAAACTACCACTGTTCACTACAAAACAAGCACTGGTTTACTGTCAACTCCTCACAGGCAATTCACCCACTAGCCCTAGCTCAGTAGGGAGCCAGAGAATTCCACTCACTTGTCTACAGAATTCAAACCTTTTATTATTAAAAATAGGGAAAGGAGAAAATGATGGGGAGCCTTTGGTGGTTCTTTATGTAAAAAATACACCAAGACCACATAAGCAAATGTGGCTAACAAAATACATCCAATAAAAATAACAAATTAAAAAAACACAAATTAACATAGAATCTCATATCCAAATTAGATCTAACCAGATGGATATCAATTATCATCATCAGGGCCTGCTTTCTCAGGTAGCGTGGTAACTTGTGCTCCACCCCGAATATGCAAAACTTGGAATCAGATTAGTGGGTGCTGGGCCTTACTTTTTCTTTGCCAAGTAACCTACAAATCTACTGAGGCAAATAACTTGGGACATGCATATAATTTCTGTACAATGGAACAATTAACCTCAGAGGATTTACAGCTCCTCTGGGCATATTCAGTTCTATCTAACCTAGTATTTTCCCCTAACAATTTGTGGGAAACTGCCAACACATATCTAACTGGTCAAATACTCTTGGGCTAATTTTAACATCATGTTTACTTATTAATATTTTAAATAAAACATTTGAAGAACGATCTTTCTATATTGCTGGAAGCATCTTAACTTCCATTTTTCAAAAACTACTTGGAGAAACTTCCTCCCTCAACTACTCCTAAAGTTCTCTGAAACTCTGGTCGCCGCGGGCGGAGCTTCTTCCGGCAGGAACAGCCGCCAGACGGGCCCAATTACCCACCTCTCCCCTTCCTGGTGCAAACTGGTGATGGCATTACCAGCGCCAGCAAGACATGGTCCAGACGCCGTCCCACCGCCTGCTCGCGGTCGTGCCTCCCTCCTCCCTGCGTTTTAAGCCACTTCCCGGCCCAGATCTGGTTCCAGCTCACCGCATGGCAGCCACGGGCGTCTCAAAAACCAACTCGGGATTCCAACATATTGATAGTGTTCCCGATCAGGTTAGTTTCTCCCCTCCCTGTATCTCCAATGTGATGTCCCCACCAGCCAGAAATTAAGAACCATCTGCACCGCCGAACATTCCCACCAAGAACCGGCGCACTCACCGGCGCCATCTTGACAGCCGATCGCGTGATCAGAGAGGAAGCGACCGCGGTGCGACACATACTTATACCAAGGCTAGTGGCGTCACGCGCCCAGAACGTAAAATCACCGCCTCCCGGAACAGGATGTGGGGAAGAGCGCGGAGACCAGTAACCTAGGAAACTGGGGCGTGGCCCAAGGCGAGTGGGCTCTGTTGGCGTCAAATTTTCTGCGAGCGCCCTCCAGCTGCCGTGGTGGAAATGCTTCTCTGCTTTGGCTCCTAAGAAACTCAAGCCCATGAACGATGGTGGTTTCTGCAGTTCGGAGCTGGTTGCTCCCAGATACAGTCACACAAGGAATGCTGGAGCCAACTTTCTTTAATCACCTGGACCACCTTTGCAATTAGGGCAAGGCAATGTTTCAGGTTGCTTTGGGATCTTCTTTCTTATATTGCAGTTATAATCCTTCAGCGAAAAAGTTATTTGTATTTTGTCTGAGCCGTTTTCTAAATGACTGTTGGGGGAAATCAGTGCTTCGGGGAGCCAAAATAAAGTCGGTTCTCAGAAGGAAAATCCAAGAGTGGTGTCTACTTGTTCGCACATTGGGTATAATTTGTAATATTTTATTCTGCTTTTAAGAGGTAACTCCAGGTCTACTATTTTCCATCAAAAATGCCTTCCAGTTAAAAATATTCAATGAATGTTTGCTGGGGACTATCAATATGTACAAGGCACATGAAGGTGGAAGTATCTTGATGATAAAAGGAAAAAACAGTTTTTGAGTTTTGTAATATTCTAAATTGATGTCAGAGCTGGTATGCCTCTCAGTATTTAAGAGTTGTACATTTTGTGAGATGAAGCTATTGTACCTTTAGGCAGTGATAAGGAGTAGAATGGATTTTTGTTGTTAATTTAGAAAATGACCCAAGAAAGTGAGAACTGTGTTTGTCCTTTGTTGTTTTTTTTTTTTTATACCTTTATTTTATTTTTCTGTAGTGGGAAGGATTGAACCCAGTGCCTCAAGCGTGCTAGGCCAGCACTCTACCACTGAGCCACAATCCCAGCCTGTGTTCGTCCTTTATACCAGCAATTATAGTGGAAACTATGTCTTAATAAAGCATATGACATGCAGAGACTGACGAGAAGAAATTTCTAGAAGAAATCCATTTCAACAAGAATTTTTAGTTGTTCATCTCAAGAACCACAGTAATTTCATTTCTTTTCCAAACATTAAAGGGTGGTGGTGGTGGGAGGGGGGACAAATGCATTTTCTTCTCAATGACTGCCTTGGCTGCAGAGCAGAAATTATCCTTGCATTATTGGATATTTAAAAAATAAGTCACTAATTAATGCATTTATGATTTTATTTTGCTTGTCTTTGACAGTCTTTTGTCATGACAATAAACTCAAAAACCATTAATCCATTTGCACAAAAAGGATGTAAAAAATAATGTGTCAAAATAACTAATTAGAAAGTATAATTGGGGGAAATGTTTTCTTTTAATTAGGAAAAAGAAAAGCTAAGCAAAATATTAACCAGAAAAGTACAGATGGGAAGACTAAATGTTGTAAATAACTCAGTTCTTTTCAAATTGTAGAATTCTTTCCACATGATATATATTAACAAAGCAACATAATCAACATCTCAGTTATTTTTTTATTTTGAAAGGAGATTCTGAAACAGGTGAAACAATGTATGGAAAGATCCAAAAAAGGAAGTGTGCCTTTCCAGATATTTGAATACAAGGTACAGATATACTTCTAATATAAACTTCAGTCATTGGATCTACATGATACCAGAGCCTGAATAGACAGATTAGTTTAAAGAAATACAGAAAGACAATATCATAGATTACATTTATAGAACATTCCTCAATATGTAGCTACCTTTAAGAAATGGCTAGTTTTATAAATAACATTTAATGTATAATAAGCTGTTAGAAAAGTAAAAGAATATTTTGGAGGTTAAAATGGCAAGCCATGCTCATCTGTATTTAGAGTTTGAATTGACTCTGCCCAAATAGCATGAAAAAGGTTCAAACTAAAAATCTAGTTAATGTGTGCTTGGATTGTTAGTTCCAGGCAGAGGCAAACACGAATGCTTTCTGGAGAAAAATATTTTTAAATCCAGGCATGAAGAATTCCCTGAGAGGAACTTGTAGAAATATGAGCTGACAATTTTTTAAAAATCACAAAAACACAGGAAAACAAGCCACCATGAATAAAAATCAACCCCCAAACAGTATAAAATCAGACCCACAGAGACTGTGTATATTGAAATTATAAGATACAAAATATAAAATAAGTATTTTTAATATTTTAAGAGCTACAAGTATTCAAAATATAAGGGAACCTAAGACAATTAAAATTTGCGAGTATTTTAAAAACAATTGAGTAACAAAGAACTTCTAGTAATTAAAAATAGAAAAACTGAAATTAGAAAAAATATGTGAGCTAAACAGGATAGTAGACATAGCTGAAGGGAAAATTAATGAATGGGGCATTTACTTAGACTACAACCTAGAAAATTAAAGAAAAAAAGCAGGGCATGGTGGTACATCCCAGCTACTAGTGAGACAGGAAGATCTCTTAAGACCATAAATTTGAGACCAACCTGGGCAACATAACAACATACTGAGATTCTGTTTAGATAAATAAAAAATAAACAAAACAAGACATGAACATTAAAAGATATAAAAGGTAGATTAAGAAACAAGGATATCAAAGTAAAATTGTTCCAGTTATGTCAACTGGGAGATCTAGAAGTACATAGTAGAGATAATGGGGGAAAGGTAATAACTACATAGACAGATAATGGCTGAATCCTCAAACCCAGGAAGCCAAATTAACCCCAAGTGGGATAACTTTAGATACATTTTAGTGAGATTTCAAAACACAAAGACAAAATTTATTTCAAAAGAACCCAGAGAGGGAAAAAATAACAACAAAAAATTCAGTAAAGGAATTATACCAATAACTTGACTTCACCTCCACAGTCATGAAAGCCAACAAGGTAATATTATCTGCCTGGAACTTCTAAATATGAAGCTATCTTTCAAGAGTAAAGAGGCATTTATGACATCTTCAGACCATAAAACTGCAATTTTGCCACCAACTAATCCTTAGGAAAGGAATTCTGAACCATATACTTCAGGAGGAAGGAAAACAATCCTAGAAAGAAGGCCCAGATGCCATAAGAAATGGTAAGCAAAGAAAATGACTCACTTGTGAGTAAATCTAAATATCACCAATGTGTACAATAATAATCATGTCTGATCTATGGGCTTAGGGTGCTGTTTGTGTTCTCTGTCTTGAACTTGATGTTTATATTACCAAGTATGTTTGTTCTGTGAAAACTCATTAAGCTATAAATTATGATCTGCCATTTTTCTACCTTACATTTCAATTAAAATAATAAGAAATTTTACTGTATGCTAAAACATGGCAAAATAAATAAGAAATGTCTACAAGAAGAATTAGGATGCCTGGATATTTCTATATCTTTTAAATGACTTGTTTTTGTTGTTGGTATTGGGAATTGAAACCTGGCATGCTCTACCACTGAGCTACACTCCCAGCTCTACCCATCCCCTACCATTTTTAATTTTGAGACAGAGTTTTGCTAAGTTTCCCAGGCTGGCCTTGAATTTTTAATCTTCCTGCCTCAGCCTCCTCAGTTGCTAGGATTACAGGTATTCACCACCACACCTGGCAGAAATGAGTGAAGTTTTTAAAACCTTTCTATAAGGAAAATGAATGATACCTTCATTAGTGAATTTTGTCAAGCAACTGAGGAAGAAATAATGCCAACTGTATCAGCTTTATGTCCAAATTCCTATTCTGTCCGTTTACCTTTTATTCCAGTTCAGGGGAGCATTTATCCAGTTTCTTGTCCTTCATTGAAAAATGGCTGATCTTAAGGTGTTACCTCCCTTCCACTTCTATATTGTAAATGTGTGAGTGTTGGTAGGAAGGTTCCCACAAGTGACCCATACCTCTTTTGAGAGAAACCCTGGGGTAAAAGTGAAAAATGGGGGGGGCGGTGCTATCAAGTTTCATTTGCACAAATATGGTTGCTACTCCGTAGCTCCCGGGTGGACAGTTCAGATGTACATTCGGCATGGCTTCATGGAAGATCCCTGTCAGGATTAAGCCCCAGTTTTCTGTAGCACTTTTATATTTACTTTTGCTCCTTCCCAGTTCTTCTCAGTTCCGTACTTCTGCTACTTGGTATTGTTGTTGGTATTGGGAGTTGAAACCTGGCATGCTCTACCACTATCATTTCCTAAATTGACCAACTGCATACAGCCAATAGGCAATGACACCAATTTTATACAAATTCAGATAATAGAAAATTAGAGACACCCAACTCATTTTATTAGGACACTAAAACCTTGACACTAAAAGCTAAAACCTGACAAGAACATTTCAAGAAAGGAAAATTGTTACATCCAACACACACACACACCATAGTCACAGATAAATTACTAGCAAGCCATACCCAGAAATATATCATGTATGTTATTTTTGTTTGATAGAATTGTATCTGTACAAAATTTAAAAGACTCTATAGAAAAATGATCAGAATTAGTTTGTGAATTTATCAATATTTCTGGATGCAAAGTTTATGTACTAAAACCAAATGCATATCTATTAATCAGCAATAAATTAGAAAATGGAATTTTAAGAAGATATCATTTCCAGTACCATAAAATATATAAAATAACCGAGAAGCCGGGTGCAGTAGTGCATGCCTGTAATCCCAGCACTTAGGGAGGCTGAGACAGGAGAATTATAAATTCAAAGCCAGCCTCAGCAATGGCGAGGCGCTAAGCAACTCAGTGAGACCCTATCTCTAAATAAAACACAAAATAGGGCTGGGGATGTGGCTCAGTGGTCAAGTACCCCTAAGTTCAATCCCTGGTGCCAAAAATAAAATAAAATAAAATAAAATAACCAAGAAAAAGGTAATAAAAGATGTGAAAGATCTCTCTCTCTATAATTGCTAAAAAATGCTATGACATTTAGGCAAACAGCACTCTGAATAGTTATCTGTCATCCCTATGTAACTATGTCATCCGTGTGTGTATATATGTATATGTGTATGTATACACACACACACACACACACACACATAGATATGCATATACACACATGTATGGGAGGGGATTAAAGAATTCCCAAGTCAGTAGAAGGATGGTGACAAGTTGATAGACCTAATATACTAAAGATGTTAGTTTTCCAAGACTGACTTGTGGATTCAATGTGATGTTAGAATAAAATGGGAGGACTCTGTTAGACTAAGATTTGTTTTAGATACCATAATTAAAACAGTAAAATATTGTTTCAGGGCTAGGCATATAGACAAATGGAATAGAGAGCTCCAAAACATAAACAAACACCTATATGTGTGTTTGCCACTTATGGCAAAACAGTGGAGAGAAGACAATATTACAATATTGTCTAGACAATAAGACAATATTACCTTTTTATTTTTCTAACTTAAAATGTATAGATCAATGTATATGTGCAAAAACATAAACCTTGTGGTCAACATAAAACTTTAAAAATCTACACTAGTATTTTGTACTGGAAAGATTAAAGTTATGCTTATGAATGTTTGTGAATGTTTATAAACAAGCTATTAAACATTTATCTATGAAAGTATCAAAATGCATTATGAACCATGAAAAAATACTATGACATTTAGACAAACAGGACTCCAAATAGTTATCTGGCATGGTCTATTTGTATTTATACATCTGCTTTTCCTGCAGCTCTTTATCTGTTTCTGGACTCATGCATCAAAGTTCCTTACAGGAGCAGAAGATCCACGGTATGCTGTAGTGTTCTCTTTTGGAAGACTTCAACTCTATTAATGGCACAGAGGATCATACTGTAATATAGAAAGTAGACAATGTCTGCATCTCTGAAATTTAATTATTAAAACCCATCCTATTTGCTAGAAGCTGATTCATAAAGGGAAAAAAAAAGTCTAAATTTCCCTTTTTGTGAACAAAATTTTCATCAGTTATCATCAATTAAGCACTGTAAAAATAATAGGGTTCGTATGTGTAGCAAAAATGTCATTTCGTTTCTTTCTGTGCCATGTGCCACAAAGTGTCACCTGGCTAGCATCATGAGGCATTGCACTGTCTCTGGAAAAATGTATTCAAATGACATTGTGGTGCAAACAGCCTTATGGAAACAAACTGCACAGCTTTGGCAAAGGATGGGCGGCAGCCTTGCTGTGCAAACAACGAGATACAAACAGCAAACATTAGCACAGAGAGAGAGAAATGGGGAAAATGGATAGGTAAAAGTATGAATAGTGGTGTGTGTGGCTGTTCTTGAACTATTTTTGCAAGCTTTGACAAGATTTTAATTATTTCTAAATAAAAAGATTTTAACTAAAAACATGTATAGTACCATCAGTTTTCTTAAATATATATTATTGAAAGGAGATAGACATGATACATAACCACACACACACACACACACACACACACACACACCCATAGGCTTGAATGCCTCCAAACATTAAATAGCTGTTTCTGAGCAAGTGGAATTTTAGATATATTCATGCATTATCTTTTTTGCTTCTTTATATTTTCTTTCATAGTCATTTCTTCACATAAGAAGATAATTTCAATTAAAAATTTTATCAAAGCATTATTTAAAATAGCTAAAATGGAAATAATCTAAATATCCAATGGGAAAAATGATTAAATAATTTGAAAAAAGTAGTAATCCAGGAGAGGGAATGGGAGTAGCAAAAATGGTTGCATGAGATGGACATCACTATCGTAGGTGCATGTACAAAGACACAAATGGTGTGACTCTATCTTGTTTGCAACCAGAGAGATGGAAAATTGAGCTCTATATATGTACTATGACTTGAATGCATTTAAATAAATAAACTTAAAAAATTAAATGGTGAAAAATATATTTGATCTTATTTTAAAGGTCAAGAAATAAAAATGGTACTTATTATCTTAAAGGTTCTTAATATTCAGAATTCCTGTAGCATTATATAACCAAAACAATTTTACCTAGCTGAAACTGCAATTAGTTAAGAATAACATATAACTTACATCCTTCTAAATACACATCAAGAGATGCACTGAAGGAAGCATAAACTTTTTAATCACAGTTTTTAATGTTCTCTAATAAAATTAGTAAACAAAGAGCAAGCAGCAGTTACTTAGCCTGGGCCCCCTTAGCTTTCATTAATGGCTATAACAGAGTCATGCATACATAGGATGAAGACTTTAAAACTAATATTCTTTAGTAGTAATGTTTGTTCTCAGTATCTCGTTATTTGTACAGAAGGGCTACAGCCCACCCTTTGCATGCTAATTTTATATTCTGCTACCTTACTGAATAATTTTAATATTAGAGTTAGCTTTATTGATTCTCTGGGACTTTCCAGGTAACTATTGGATCATCTGAAAACAAAAAAGTCTTATTTTTTATTTTATCTTTATACTGCTAATGTGTCTTAATTATTTTCTATTGTCCAATTGCCCTGGCTAATACTTGCAGAACAATGTAATAGTGGCCAAAATAGTGGGCTTTCTTCCCTGGTTCTTGACCTTAGTAAGAATGCCTTTAGCATTTCTCTATTAAGTTAAAGACTGATGTTTGGAGTTTGCTTCGGGAGGCCCTAAGCAACTTAGCAAGGCTCTGTCTCAAAATAAAATAAAAAGGGTTGGGATTGTGGCTTAGTGATTAAGTGCCCCTGGGGTTCAATCCCTGGTGAGGAGGAGGGCGGGGGAGAAGACTGATTTCCTAACACATTAATATATTTCTTATGATAGTGAATTGATTTTCTAAAATTGAACCATTCTTGTATTCCTGACATAAATTCCATATAGTCATGGTATATTATTTTCTTCATATGGTGTTTGAATCTAAAATCTAATAATGTATTCCTAAATACATTATTGTTTGCATCATTGTATTTATTTTGGTACTCTTACCAGTTTTAGGTATCAGTTATAGTTGCTTCATAGAGTTTAGGCATTTTCATTTTTTTATATTCCAAAACAATTTATGTAATGTTGGGACCATCTGGACTCTAAAGGTTTTGTAAAATTCTACTGTGAAACTACTTGGACTTGGTTTTGCTTTTAAGTGTTTTTTTTTTAAAATATATTTTTAGTTGTTGATGCATTTTTATTTTATTCATTTATTATTTATATGTGGTGCTGAGGTTTAAACCCAGTGCCTCATGCATGCTAGGTAAGCGCTCTACCACTGAGCTACAGCCCCAGCCCCATAAGTGTTTGGTTCTTTGTGTGTTTTTTGATAACTTTATTAAAATTATTCTATTTAAACTTTCTATCTACTCTGAGATCAATTTTAATAATTGTATTTTTCTAAGAAATTATCATCAGTTGGGTTTTCAATTTTATTTGCATTTTTTAGTTTCCTGTGTTTTCTTTTGCATTGCTATTTTTTCCTTGTCTTTTTTTTAATATTTGTACTTTATTCATTTTCCTTAAATTAGCTGATTTTTCCATTCCATTAGTCTGTTTCAAAGATATTTTTTTTTAATTTGCTTTTTCTATCTCAACTTCTGGTTTTATCTTTGTCATTTCCTTCCTTGTTTTCTTTCGGTTTATTTTTCTGGCTGTTTCAGAAATTTAACTCACTTATGTTCACCTTTTTTTTTTGTTGATACTAAAGTTAGGACTATGAATTTCCCTCCGATATTACTTTATATAGATTTTGATATACAGTAATTAATCATTATCTTTCAGGAAGTTTTTATGTATTTCTACTTTTGTTGTAAGCTTGTATAATAGGTTTTTGAATTTCCAGTTAGAAGGTCATTTTATTTTCTAGTTTTTAATTTCACTTGGAATTAGTATCATAGACTGTTGTTTATTTACTTTTCTTTCCTTTCTTTTTGCAGTGCTGGGATGAAACCCAGAGACCCAGGCATGCTAGGCAAGTACTCTAAAACGGAGCTAAATCTCAGCCCTATTTCTTAAAATTTCTACTTTACAGAAACTGTTTTCTTTGTGCCCTAAATATGATAGTTTTTATCGAAGTTCTATTTGCCTTTGAAAGGAAGGTATATTCTCTAATTCAGGTATGTTTGATATATATCCAAAAGATTCACCCTCATTGGTTGGATAGCAAACTGAACAGCAACATGCACAATTTAAATGAAACTCATACATATAATGTGAACAAAGAAAGCAAATGCACTATAAATGTCAGGTAGATGTTTATCAGTTCTCCCAGTTAGAATGTGTGTGTTGGGGGGATCCGAGAACAACTGGAGTTGTCAAGCCTTTTTGGCTCTCCTGAATAATGGACACAAGTCACAGATGTGTTGGAAAACATCTATGGGTGTAGCCAAAGCATTATTTTGACTAGATTCAGAAATAATTCCCAAATCGATTGATGAACTGATATGTTTTTGTAAGGAGGTCTTTTTGAGATAATATATACATAGTGATTGTAAATGATATTGCTGAATGTATTACAGGAATAGATGTTTTAAGTTCCTGGTGGAGGACACACTTTAGACAGCATGAATTCTAAATCTGGTGATTCACAGAAAGGTACCTCCTATTTGGATAAAATATTTAATTGTGGGCAGGGGGTGCAAGGAGAAAGGGAGACAGGCTTTAAGAGACACACAACACATAATTAGCCCTTTTCACTAATTTGTTTTAAACTTCCCATGTATACCTCTGAGAAACTGGGCTTCTAGTATTTGCATGTAGCAAAAGGTAAAAAAGAAAAAGAAAAAGCAGGGCATGGGGTTGAAAGACTAATTTGGTATTTCTTTTACCAGCAACTCTGCTTTCTGGGTTTGGAAGGTTAAAGACATTAGTTATAATGATCATGGATACAAGGGAACAACTGCCCTTGTAGCCCTGGCATGGCTCACAGGTCGGGAGAGATGGTCTGGAACTGTTCAGTGTATAGAAGCAAGAAACTGTTGAGCTGCCTAAGGATGAACCTGTTCAGTGGTGTGGACTAGACACAGTAAGGATGAAAGAAGGGTGAAGATTGCTTCAGGGACTCACCAAACCGCTTATGTCACTGTGGAAATAACAGCAATCTCAGCTAGCAGGGAAGGAACACCTCAGACTCTAGGAGGTCAGGAGAGAGAGGAATATTAACCTCTCTTGTACTAAGTGCTTCTGGAAGGGTACACAGGAAAAAGAAGAGCGGAAGGTATTTTTACATTCTTGAACCTGTTGAATTCTGAACCAAGTGACTGTTTTTATGTGACTTTAAAAACTAATAAGAACATAAAAATAAAAGCAAAATTGTGGCCTAACTTGGAACTAAAATTTAAAAATTAACATTCTTAGCCAGAAAGCTGGTGTACTCTCTAAATAAGGTCCTAGAATATAAATACATGTATATATGTTATATATATAAATATATACATATTAAATAATAGAATTTTCTAGTGAGAAAACATTTTGAAGAATGTACATATACAAAAATAGTGCAAGCTGTTAAATTAACTTTATTTAATATAACTGATAAAGTTAACAGACAAATATATCTTAAGGTAACAAATGTTATAACTAACATTTACCATCTACATTTTAAAGGATATTTTAGTATAGCCAAAAGATTTCACAAGTGGATTTTACCCATTTTTGAAATGTAAAATGCACAATTATAATATTCATTCTACATATTTAAAGTTTTAGCGAAAACATTTGAGTCTCTGCAAGTAAAAGCAAGAGTTGTTCTACACCTAAGATAAATAAAATAAAATGTACTACTAATAAAGTGCCAACGGATTAGATAATGCAGTTTCAACTATTTCATTTTGGGGGAAGAGGATGAAAGTACATAAACTGATTATAGAACTAGTCATTTTCATTATGTTAGTATAGAACTAGCAATTTTCATTATGCTTTGTAATAAGCAAAAGAGTGCTTCTAGTAGATATTAACCACAATAAAGAATTTTGCTCAAGAAAGATCACAATTAACTTGACAAGCTGCTCAGACATTGCTGAATAGACTTTAATGTCCAGGGTTTTTAAAAAGTGCATTCTTGAACTAAGATAAAACTAATTCTACCAATAACAAGAAATAGTTTTAGAGACTTCAAATAAATCAGAGCATCTCTCTTTTTATGAGAGATTTCTGTTGTAAAGGAAAGGGACTAGTGGTGAATGACAAAGTTTAGCAAAAGTATTTTTCTAGCAGGTGAAAGCTTGGTATGCCTTGCTTTAAGATGCATCTGTCGCATAAAGAAAAAACGTTTGTTAGATGTATATAGCACTTTTCAGGCACTTGACCTCACTTGGTAGTTAAGTTGGTGTTCAGATGTTTATTTAATGGAAAAAGATTAAATTACAAAGTGACTTTAAGCCATGTTCCCACAGAACATCTGTGTTCTGTAAACTAAATCCAAATGTTCCCTGCTGAAATCAAATAATGATGCTGTATACCAATTCAGAGGAAAAAATTCAATAGATCAAAGTTAACAGATTGAATTTTCTCAATTGTAGGATTTTTCGCTGTAAATTTTTCTTAAATCTTTGTTGCCTGTTACTTGTCTGAATGCTGGCAGGGGAAAAAAAAAAGCTTGAAACCTATGAAATATGCCTAGGTAATATTGGAAAATTTGAAATTATCAGAACTATCAGTACAATATACTTGTTTATGGAAATATGTTTATATTTTTGCTCTTATACTGCTTAAGAGCCACATTTTCACATAGGAAATGTGTTCCTAGTTAATATTGCAGAATTCAGTATGTAAACATTTTAAGGTACCCAAAAGAGCATTATGAATTTTCAGTCTGTTATCCCTAAATATGTTTGAGAACCACTACATGAATGTTTGGCTCTAAAACCATCTTTGAGGTCCATGCCAAAGGAATGCTATCAAATATATTACTAAGAATAGGACTCCAAGATAAGACCACCCAATTCTGTTCTAAAATGGAAAATATGGCAAGGTTTCAGTACAACTGCACTAATATTTCCATTTTTCTTAAATACCTAGCATGTAGTTTAAATATGTTGCTATTAAGGATTTTTTGTATGTATGTAGTACAGTGTTACAATTTGGGAATAGTTTGCAATATACTTTCAGGCAGTTAGCTTTAAAATAATGAAACTTCAGCTCTTAGCACAAACAGCCCTGAGAATAATGCATTCAAATTACAGCTCAACTAGAAACAATCTAATTGAGAAACCTTAAAGTACAAAAACAAATTCTGGAAAAGTTGTAAATTAAAATTTAAAAGTTACCAACATTTGAGGCACTACCAGACTACAGTACTTTTAATAGTGGGAAGGACTTTGGAAAAAGAACAAACATACAAAGCTACGTGTGCACATGTACACACTCACATTGTGCTGTAATGAAAAATTGTGTCCCCAACGTTTATAGCCTAAACATTTTATTGCAGCATCTCCTATTAAAGATAGCATAGTCTGGCTGCAGGAGTTTTGGTAATTAATATAAAGCATGGTACAGAAATCTGTACCATTAAGGGAAACTGAATCAAGAGCTTGGTTAGCAACAATTTCTTCAAGTGACTGACAGCCCTTGGAGGGGAGCATGAAAGAACATCACAATTATGTTATGATGCAAATGCTGAGTCAAAGCAGCAATGATTTGAATCTGTCAGAGAGTATACAACTTTGTAGCAAATAAGGTATAACAAAGTCTTCACAGTAGAAATAAAACATGTTGTCATAGAAAGAAACAAATATTCAACCTGTTAATACTTTCTATAAACTGGTGAAATGTGTACAGACAAAAATGGTGTATCATTGTATAATCTATCAACATGACAATCTACATTCTACACATGGTAACTTGTGATATTTAACATTTGCTACAAAAAAGTACAACAAATAGTAGGAATCAATTTTTAACATTTCTCTGATGTCAGAAAGAATGAAGTCACTTCTTTTCTATGTTAAAAAATATATGTTCCCTGCTTCCTTTTAATACAATTTATAAAGCTTTACTAAATGAAATATTTTGTTCTAGAGAAACATCTATTGACTTATGTGAAAATAAACAGTCCCATATCTTTAAAATCTATATTATAATTATGTTAGAGTATTTACATTTCGTATAGTATTTAAAATGCAATATTTATGCATAAATAGCTTTTGCCATTCAAGGTATGGAGATAGAGATGTATTATATTTGTACATCCTTACATCACAATTGAAAACATATTTATGTGAAATTTGACAAATTAGGAAGAACAAGGACATGCTAATCCAGAACTAATACTAAATAAGAACTCTAATATGGCTAACTGGGGCCAGATGAATGACCAGCAAGCAGCACAGATTAATAACTTTCTGGAATTCTCATGGGTAATGTTAAGTGAGATACACATCAGAGATTACAGCACTACAGAATCTAGAGCAGTATGTAGTAGATACTTAAATAGAATACTGGAAATAATTTAGGCTAATTCCTAATTGTGCTTTGGATGGGCAAAAGCTAATGTCATACTAAAATCAATTACTATAACCTCAATATTTCTTGTGCTTTAGAATCCTCTTCCTTGCGCTTCTCTTAAAGTATCTTGCTTCTTGTCCAAATGGGTTTGCTGAGGCCAAGACAAGATTTTAAAGTGTGTACAAATTAAGCAACTAAAATTTGGAGATCTTATGTTCCTAACACTCTTTCTAGTCACTGATTAGATCAGTTACATCATCATATATATTTTTCTCTAGATGACAGGAACAAAGGCCTTTGAAGTCAAGGCATGATGGGAAATATCTCAGAACTTGTCTTAGAAATCAAGGCATTACTGAGATAAGTGATTTTGTTCTAAATTTCACTCCAATATAATCATTACTATTGAGTTAAAGGTCCTCACAAACACTATAATGACATCTAAAATTTTGGAATGTATATATATGTATATATAAATATACATATATACATACGTGTGTGTGTGTGCATGAATAATTTAAAAGAAATGGAAGTGCAGGGGTGTCACCTAAAACTCTTTAAAAAATAATTTGGCTTATAGAATTCTTTCCTAATTATATTTCACATCAGTACTGAATTAAGACATAAAACATAAAAAATACGTACACTTAAAATAAGTTAAATAATAATTCTAAATAAAGCAACATTTCTTTTGTGATTGACTTTCATTTCACTTTAGAAAAAATATGCATAAATTTAACAAATCAACTTAAAAGTCAAGAATTCCAAATCAACTTAAGAATTCTCAGTTTTAGTCTAAATAATATTTTAAGGTCAAAAAATACTTAAAAATGGTTGAAAAGAAGCAATTACTGATATATACCAACACTTGTTCAGCATGGATGCAAAAAAAGCACTGCATAGTGTGCTGTAAAGCAGGTCAGTCCTTTAAATGCCAGGGGGCTAAGGGGGACACAAGTTAAAAGCAAATATACAACTAAAAAGCTACTTTCTATTTTTTATGCTGATTACAAAGGTCTCAAGTCAAAACCTAGAGTTTACCAACCTCCTTTGCCACCGTCCTTTTGGTCTTCTTTACAGTCTGACTTGCTCATTTTCACCCAACAGCTCAATGTCCCTCTGTCAATGACAAGCAAGTACTAAAACCACCATGTAAGGTTTAAGTCTACCAATAATGTGGCAAAGAATGGTATGACCGAGGTAATGTATATCATTCCACACAACCACACAACCACCAAGGTAAGTGGCGCTTTTTGATAACATGATGTTTGTTTAAAGATTTGTGTTTGCCACACATAAGCTAAAACTGACAATTTTAAACCATAATCTATGTATTCTATGACACTAAGTCTGAATGCAGAGTAATTCAACTTAAAGTGGTATTTCAATACCACCAAATGCTACATTATCTATTTTAAAACCCTGGTTTACTAATCATTTTTTTAAAATACGGAAAGATTTGCTCAGACAAATCACATTTGCTGAAGCTTTATGTTTCTTGGACTCACATACTGAAAACCACAGGAATGTTATAGGAAAGACACTTACAAAATTAAAAAAAAAGAATTATATATCTTGATTTTTTAAGTTACCAACTACCTGCAAAATGAACCAGCACAATTTCAAAACAGTTAAAAAAAAAAAAATGAGGTTGCTTATGAAGGCCATAGCTTTGGTGACAACTTAGAACCAAACTTTAGATCTGCAGTTGATTCAGACCTAAACTGTTTGCTCATGCCTGATCCCATTTATTTGCAGGGCTTTATGGCTACAGCATATTCTTCACTCATTGCACACATGACTGACACCTAGAAGGAAAAAATGCAGGCAAAAGTTACCCAGAAGGCAATACATATACAAGATATATTTAATTCACCATATACTGTGTATTTGCAGATATTTTGTATATATGGACTTTGTAAAGGGGCAACCACCCCCCACCCTAATCATCTACTTTCTTTAAAGTTTCCTCAAGTAGAATTTCTCAGATTGTGGTTTTGTAAGACACTCCAAGAAAAAGGGAAAAGAAGAACTATAAATATTTTAACACTTAATAATGTAGACTAAAGTTTTTATAAAATTGTTTAAAAAACACAGTCTTCTCGTAGGTCTTTACCTGCACATCTTCACCTGCATTGTACTTCCCTTCTATTTCTTTGCCTAGTTCACCTTCTGGCAGTTTAAGATCCTCACGAACTTCACCAGTTTCTGTCAGCAGGGAAAGGTAACCATCCTGAATGCATATCAGCTATTAGAAGAAATTATATAATTTGTACTAATTAGATTATATTCACTCCTTTGTACTGTTTACATAGTTAAACTGCAATCCACATTAATTTATATAAGTACACAGTGATACATTAATATATTGTTGGTGTTTAAAACTGCTACAACACCGAAGTATAGAATATAGTAACTTTACTCCTTCCAGTACTCTTCCTGCCCAATCTCTTATTATTCAGTAGTTTAGGCTTCAATATATTCTGAAGCATTTAGATTTAGACACACAACACAAATATGGTTGCTTTTCAAAAAAAAAAAAATGGGAACAGTATTTTCCAGCAAGCTATTTTCAGGTCTTAGATTTCTTTTCAAATCAGAAAATACAGACTTACCTTAATCTATCTATCCATTACACAAGTGCATGGATATGCTTGTTTCTGAATTAAATGTTTTTCCATTAGTGGGCATACAAGTTATTTTCAATTTTGCATTATGACACACAAAAATTCTATAATTTGACTACAACCAAAGTTAAGTGGACAATTTTTGATTTCCAGCTCATTGCTAATAACAGATTAAAAACAAACACTAGCTTATTGATGACATTAATGAAGCAAATTTAGTCATTAACCTAACATATAAAAACCCACAGTTTTTCTATAATTGAATTTCTTTTATTACAGAAATAAGGACAGCCAGTTCCCATTCACTTATTCTAAAAGCATATGCATTATCAGTGTGCCTAGAATTCTAACAGACTTTATAAAAGACCAATCATCCAGTAGACCAGCTGCTAACACATACCACAGGAATCAAAAATGTGGTCCTTGACCCCCTTTAACCACTGTGACCAGGCATACCACATAGACCAAGTTTCTAAGCTCCCCTCATGTACACCATTTACCAAACCTGTAATGACATTCCACAGAAACTCCACCTACCCATGGGAGATTTGAGTTTGCACACATATCTAAATTCTCAAAATCAAAAAACCATCCTACAGAACAACAATAAACATTTTCTTTATAGACAGGGTCTTACAGAGTTGTCCAGGCTGGCCTCAAACTCTTGATCCTACAGCTCAGTAAATGGGATTGCAGAAATGCATCACTGCACCCAGCTAACACTTTTAATTAACTTCTCAGTTACTCAAACATTTTTTTTGTTGGTAAAGGAGTGAAGACCAAAGAGGCTGAGGTAGAAGGATAATGTTTAAATGATTAACTGCATGCTTACAAGATAGATCTTTCATTTTTGCTCTTTCTGCTATTTGATAAAGTAGAACTCAACTACTTCAAAAGTTAAAGGTTGCTACTGCCATCAGTGAATGAAACATAGGCGCCAAACAATACTAGTATTCTGATAATTATAAATGATGGCATTTTATTTTTTAAGAGTTAAAAATTCATAAAATAAACTGTGGGATAAAATATATAAAGCATTTCAAATGTAAAAGTGCAAAATAATCTAGTAAAACAATGTACAAACATTAAACATCTTATTAAAATAAATTGCTATGTGAAATAAAATTTAAAGTTTTCAAAATCAAAAGCTGCAGAAAAACAAAATAATAAAGATAAATTATTTGATCTTTTAAATTATTAAGAATCTTAAAATTTATATATAGAAAAGTTGCAAATGAATGCAATGATATCCTCTATCCTTTACCTAGATTCACTTATGGTTAACATTTATCCACATGTGACTTTTCTCTCTATACAGTAAAACATAAATACAGTCTTATTTTTTTTTTACTCAATCACTTGAAAATGAGTTTCGCAGATCATGACTTTTCAGTAATAAATACATAGTTTATTTTTCAAAATCAGGAAATTTAATAATCAATAACCTGTTATCGAATACATAATCCATATTCAAATTTGTCAATTGTCTGGAAAAAAATTTGAATTTGCACAGAATATCACCTATAGTGTAGCCTTCTTTAAAATGCAGGAAGAGGAAGTAAAGAAAAAACTAAACTGAATCTGACCAAGTCTCTTCATCTTACTACCAAATTTCAGGAAATACTGGGATAGAGGGACATGTTAAACAAGGAAATACAATTAGCAAAATCCAGACTGTGACAAAGTCTACAGAACAAATGAACTTATTTATTTCTCCAATTTATTTCAACAAAATAAACTGGAGAAAGAGAGAACCCAAGTATATGTATGAGAGAGGAGAATCTATGGATTAAAATAGCCTTAACAGATATATCAAACAATCTCATTTTGTGGACCTTATTTAGGTCCTGACTCAGATAAGCTATAAGACAAAACAATAAACATCACTGATGGGATATTGGATAATACTAAGGAATTAATAATTTTTAAGTGTGGTATGCTTTTTTTTTTTTTTGCTTTTTATAGTTATATCATAAAACGCAGGTAAATTGATGTAATATCTGGAATTAGCTTTAAAATAATTAAAAGGCAGACAGTATAGGAAGAAAAAATAGATATGGGTGTTATGGTTTGGATGTGAGGTGTCTTCCAAAGCTCACGTGTGAGACAATGCAAGAAAGTTCAGAGAAATGTTTGGGTTGAAAGAAAGAGTCTTAACCCAATCAGTGATTTAATCCCTTGACAGGGATTAAGTGAGTGTAACTGAAGTGGTAGGGTGTGGATGGAGGAGGTGGGAATTGGAGTGTGCTTTGGGTATATATTTTGCATCTGGAGAGTGCAGACTCACTCTCTCTGCTTTCTGATCATGATGTGAGCTGCTTCCCTCCACCACACTCTCCGCCATCATGTTCAGCCTCACCTCCAGCCCCAAGGAATGGAGCTGGCCTTCTATGGACTTAAGACCTCTGAAACTGTGGGCCCTCAACTAAACTTTTCCTCCTCTACAATTGTTCTGGTTGAGTCCTTTCCAGTTGGGAAAAAGCTGACTAAAACAGTGGGATATAGATGAAACAAGATTGTCAAGATGCACTGTAATTGTTGAAGCTGGATGATGTCTTGTACATAGGATTTTGATACTTTGAAAATTTCCACGATAAAAAGATGGAAAAATGCCATGGCATATAAGAATTTTAGAAAGAGCATTATATGTTTAGCACCGTTAAATGTTGGGAGGCACAGTAAGCTAAAGAAGCAAAGGATAAACTAAAAGGAAGGGTATATGGCGAATTAGTGACTATAGACTGTCCATGACATAGCCAGGATCAGTAAGAATACTGAAAGGGGAGAATTAAAGGGAAACTTTTTCTGCCTGCATTTGTATTATTGATATGCAACAGAAGGCTGGAGAATTTATATCATTACAGGTGCTCTTTTAGCTTTAATTTGTGAATTTTGCTTCTCAATCTATTTCAATACAGCCAGACTTATTTAGGTAAGACCTATTTTTTTCAACTTCTTCCTTCTTTTCCCCAGCACTTTCAAGCTCTTCCTCAGAGTCAGTGGTCCCTGGTAGAGACTCAATTCTTGAACATTACTATTATATCACCTAAGCAAATGACATCGCCATCAACTGACCCACCAAGTCATGAAGCTGGATATGCACAGCAGCACTCCATCATCAAGCGCAAGTAGCATATATGAGATCAACTTGAGCAGGTCCTAAAGGTACAAAGAGTTGTATAAGTGGTTCAGATGCAGAAAGTACCTTCTTTTCCTACACTGATACATACATCTTCCCCTTCAGCTCATTTCAATGGCTTGATGGGAAATTCCCTATGACCAGGTGACTATGAAAGAAAAATAATTTAAAATGGTTTCTAGGTGTTAATGCATAGTATGATGTACCATTTCGAGGTGGCCCTGACCAGTGGTGAGGGATGGGGAGAATTTCAAGCACTACATTTAGAAGAACAGAGAACCAGAGGTTGGATTCATATTGATTATGGGCCAGGGTTAAGAGTTGGGCTGGAACGTCAAGGACACTGAAAGAACAAGATAGGGAAACTGCTGACAATAAGGACCTTTCCACAGAATTAGATTGTGTTTCATGAATGCTCACCAAAGGGCACCTGCTAGAAAATAGATTGTAAATAATTAGGTAGAAAAGAAGATTCTGTGAATGATATTCAGCTACTTTTTGCTGCCATTCCAGTCTTTGTCAAATGCGCTCAGTGACAAAGGGGTTCTCCCACTAACTCTGATCTGACAATAGCCCCTACCAGAACCTCACAGAACAGACTAGCACAGGATCCCTGATATGACACAATTTCCCAGAGGGAAGAGCTAACCATCTGGTAACACTGTACCCCTTTTTTCATGGAAGAGGCAGTGATTTGACTTACTGCAATAGACTTTTATGGGTTTGCCTTTCCTACATGTGGTGCTCCTGCTAAAACTGCATCTGGATTTACCACATGCCTCATTCTTGTCATAATATCTTACCTGACATCAATTCTGACTAAAAAATCTCATTTTACAGGCAAAATAATGAGACAATGGGATGAGACCCAAAGAATTCACTGGTTCATGTCCTCCATCATTCCAAAACTGTCTATGTGCTTTGACCTATTGAAGATTCATGTACAACCCCAGATGGGTAATACTCTGTGGGCCTAGGGTGCTCTTTTGTAGGTTACAATACATATGGTTTTATTTTTCCCATAAATAGAATGCACAAATCTAAGAACCCAAGGGAGTAGCTCTTCTCACTATTACCCTTAATGATACTGCAGCAAATTATTTGCTTCTTGTCTTTTCAATACGGGGTTTTACTGGCTTAGAGGTATTCTATTCCCAAAGAAAAACTAGCTTCCATGAGGGAACACAAGGATTCCACAGAACATGTTAAAATTATAAAAAGATTTTAAGCTCAGGGAAATTCATAGCATCATTATTTTCTTTGTCGTGTTTTAAGTTGCGACAATAAAATTCAAAGCACATATCTCAACATTCAAAAGATATATCACTTATTTGGAGAATATTTTTATACTTAATAGTCATAGTTTTGGCAATAATACAAAAGTCTATAATATCTACTTTATGTGTCCTGTACTTGTTTTTCTTCTGGAAAATGGTCTTTGAATGATATAAAACTTAAGTGAATATAGATAAAGCATTTAATTTGTGGAGAGATGCATAGCATCAAAGAGCTTTCTAAAAAATATTCAAAAGCTAGGCGCCATGGTGCATGCCTGTAATTCCAGCAGGAGGATCGTGAGTTCAAAGCCAGCCTCAGCAACAGCGAGGTGCCAAGCAACTCAGTGAGACCGTCTCCAAATAAAATACAAAATAGGGCTGGGGATGTGGCTTAGTGGTTGAATGCCCCTGAGTCAATTCCCGGTACCCTCCCCCGCCCTCCCCCCCCAAATTCAGAAGAGTCATAAAGTCTGAATGCGCATTTCTATATTCACCAATTTGGGGATTTCCAAAGGCATCTGAATGTATTTGTATTTTACACTATCACTGAGTTCCAGACAACCATAACTACTTTTGGGAGTAATGGAAATTAGCAATCTAATCCAAGCTGATTTTGGAATGGAAGAGATAACTTTTCTTTAATTCTAAACTTACATTAAAAATACACAAAGTTAGCTGGGCGCGGTGGGGCAAGCCTGTAATCCCAGCACTTAGGGAGGCCCAGACGGGAGAATCGCGAGTTCAAAGCCAGCCTCAGCAATGGCGAGGAGCTAAGCAACTCAGTGAGACCCTGTCTCTACATAAAACACAAAATAGGGCTGGGGATGTGGCTCAGTGGTCGAGTGGCCCTGAGTTCAATCTCCAGTACCAAAAAAAAAAAAAAGAAAAAGAAAAGAAAAAAATACACAAAGTTAAAATTGTAAATATGTTCCTTTTCCTAAATATTTATTTTTAATTATTATAATGATCAGATATACATATTTCACTTTAGCTGGCTATCAAATTGACACTCAAAATACTGAATCCAGCAAATAAAAAGGACTACACATAGCCAAACAGTAAAAAAAAGTAGGAATTTACTCAAGGCACGTGCATAGGTAAGTGATTATCACCATAGCACAATAAATAATACTGTAAAGATTCACAGAACCAACTTCTCTAAAAGAATAGAAATAAGTATCCCATGTTGGCTGGATAAAGAGAAGGACATGAGCTGGGCACGGTGACTCACGCTTGTAATCCCAGCACTTAGGGAGGCTGAGACAGGAGAATCGCGAGTTCAAAGCCAGCCTCAGCAACGGCGAGGCACCAAGCAACTCAGTGAGACCCTGTCTCTACATAAAACACAAAATAGGGCTGGGGATGTGGCTCAGTGGTCGAGTGCCCCTGAGTTCAATCTCCAGTACCAAAAAAAAAAAGAAAAAAGAGAAGGACATGGGTACGTACTATCTCATGTACTGTCCTATTAACTAATTCAGCCTTAAAATGATCTCATGAGAAGTTTATTATTCATATCCCCATTTTATATATAAAGAAGACAGACAAGAGTTAAGTAACTTGCCAGCCAAGGTCACGCAGCCAGAAAGTGGCCAAAACATTAATCTGTACCCGAACTATCTAGCCTTTATCAACCTTTAATCTACTCTCCCATATAACTATATACTAAGGGCTGGAACTAAGTTGGAGTGAAACACCTGCTTTGGGTGCAAAAGTAAGCACCTCCTTGAAAAAAACACCAACCCTTGGTGATTAAATATTTTAATGCAGTCTTTTTAAAAAATTAGAATGCAAAAATGGCATGATGAATAAAATATCAAAATTTTAAGTGAAAAAAGTTACTGGTTTTTCCTCTTTGCCCAAGTAGACTTGTCTTTATTTAAGCTTTTACACCCAAGGCGAGGGTCTCACTCAGTTGTTCTGCTGAACCCCAGTCTGGGCCTTATTATACATCAAAAGAAAATCCAGATTAAAATTTTCCTCTATGTTAAACTATGAGTTCCCATCAGTGACTGGCTAAATTGATCATAGTAGTAATTATGTGAACTACTGATATTACCTTTCTGACACATGCAACAGGTTAAAGCATATGATGTTGAATGAACATTATTGAATATAATGAATATTGAATATTCAAAGCATTCACACTTTAGGCAAAAGAAAATTCTATGATAAGCCTTATTCTGCTATTATCTTCACTCCACTGACACAATGAATAATTATATACACAACAAATGTTTAGTGAGTAATTATGTACCACATCTAAATTCAGTGTTCCAACAGTAACGACATGATTAAATGGAATTTTTATGTAGGAAAGAGTGGCAAATCAAAATTCCCTTTTTGTACATATCTACTTATGGGGTATGTTTTCTCATTTAATCCTCACATTATCCCTGTTTTATAGACTGGAGGACTAATGTTCAGAGAGGTTGCATAACTCATCCAAAATCCATCCACTTGAAAAAGGCAGAACTAGATCCAAACTCAGATCTACCTGACTCAAAAAACCAAAAAAACAAAAAACAAAAACAAACTCAGAAGCAGGAAAGTAAAAATTTATATAACTGTTACTACACGAAACTACCTAAAACTATGTTTGCTTATTGATGAATAAAAGAAAATCATTGGGTAAACACAGATGATAGAAATATTCTTTAAAAATTTATATAATAAAAAGTATAGAAATCAGTCTAAGTTGAATAATACAAGTGCCATACTTGTATTTCTCATTATACAAAAAGGAGTTTGATATGATGAAGTTTTGATATAATATGTTTTATACAGAAATTGAAGACTTTCAAGTCTTCAAGCTTTACTTATGATTAATCTGAGCTTCTGCATTCTATGATATTAATTGTTTGGTTACCATTAATACGTCGAACAACAAAATGCTATTATCAGATACAATCTATCTAAAAGTATAATTGGAATTAGAACTTACTAATTTAACAAAAGGTCACAGGATCATCAATGTATATAAATAAGCCAATTACACAGCTTTTATATTTTCTTCACCATATTCAGTGAGCATATACTTTTTTATATTTATAGTTTTCAACTTATTTTCCTACTTAAGAATACCAAACTCTGATTTACTATCATTAATACAAAACTTGGTTGGTGGGAACATGAAATCTAATAAGTTCCTTAGAAGTCTTAGCTCTGATCAGTGAAAAGAAAGAAAACACCAAGGAGGGAGTTATCTAAATTTGATATATTTTACAATAGAGAAAACAGTAATTTTACCAAACACTGGACTTAAGTCAAAATATGCAGTCACTTGGTATGAGATGTGTTCAACTTTTTTAAAATAAAGGAATGCTAGGAAAAAATGAAACAAAACAAAACAAAGCAAAAAACCTCACTTTTTCTCCAATTTATAAGATAGGTGGTGCCTAATAATTAGTTAAGAAAACCTACAAAATTACTGTTGGGTTTTGTCAGATTACTACTGCTAGAAAAAAGTATTTGTACCTTTAAAAAACAACATTCTACAGGAAATTAGTACTTACTTGATAATCATTTCTCTTAATATTTGGAACATCCATGTTATGAGTAGAAGGACAAATATCTTCATATTTTTTGCCCGTGAAAATATCAATTCCAACAAGGTGTACCTAACAGAGGAGAACAGGAAACCTGTTTAATCTCTACCAAGTATATCACTTAGTATATACCCAAGAGCACACACCACCAATGCTGATTATGACAGATTCTTTCTCCTCCTTCCAAGGTCATCTAATTTTACTTTCTTAAAAAAATGTAGTGGCCATAGAATTGAAATGCAGTAAACAACCAGAATCATGACATGTCAAGACTCAATATAATATATAATACCAGTAATTCAACTATAAGAATACATAAGAAAAATGAAGATAGGTTTCTTAGAACTGTTAGTACAGGTTTTCTCAACTGTAAACGGAATAGATCTTCCAGGTCACTAGGATTCAGGAAAGTTTCAGTTTCCAGTTAATGAAATATTATAAAGGCCCAAGAAGAAAATGCTACCATTAAGCATTCAAAGCAATAGCTGATCACTCAACTTAGGAAAGGAAAAAGATGTCTTTACTACAAAATTTTAAGTATAGACATCTCATTATCTGTAATGGAATATAAATGATTAAAATCTCAATGCAGAAGCCAAAGAATGACTTGGAAGGGCACTTACCTTGGCATGACCGTGCTTTCCAGTTTTGGAAGTTGACATCTCCACTATTTTGCATGGCCGTCCTTTGAGCACCACGAAGCCGTTTTTGCGCAGGGCCGAGCACTGCATAGGATAAGTGCTGGAAGCCCCAGCATCTCCGGTAGTGAAATCAATTTCGTCCGCCATGGTGGGTTGTGGAAATGCTAGTTTTTCCGAGGAACCTACGCAAAAAGTTGGAGTGTATTTTTTAACAACCGGCATGCAGCCAGGGAAATGTTTCATTTCGGCCGGGTTAGATGCCAAACATTATGGGTCCGTTATTTCTGCATTTACAAAATACCCACTCAAATCTAGTGGGGATTTTCTGACTCCGGCCTCTACAAACTTTTCCAGCCATTGGTGAGGACGTGGGGAGGGCAGCTGCAGAAGAACTCGCAGGGAGGTGGAACATACCGGTCTCCCGCGCGCACCCGCGCTGGGGGCAGCAGGTCCCGTTCTCCACTTCCCCGCCGCGGAAGCAGCCCCGCGACCGTCCTGCGCCGCGCTGCCTGGCCCTCTGCCGCTGCTCAGACCCACCACCGGGGACCGGGCCCAGGCCGCTCGCCCCCGCTAACGATGAAGGAATAAGAGAAGCTGGCCGGTAGCACCTGGACCTCAGGCAGCGGGCGCAAACTCCGCCCTCCACCCGCAGCGCCGCCGCCCCGACCGCTCAGGCGCCCCCTATTCTACTGGCATCCCTGGCCGGGCTCGGCGCAGCTCCGCAAGGGCCTGAGCTCCCGCGGGACCCGCGCTCGTCTCTCTTCTCCCATCCATTTTTCCTCCTTCCCCGAGTCAGAGTTCGTCTCTGGCCGCATTCCCCAACCCTGCTTGCTCCAGTTCCAGCCCCACCAGATCTTCCCCAGGTCTTCACCTTTCAGCGGGCACAGAACGCCTATCGCCTGCGTACCCACGCCGGTTCCCTGCAGCTGCGGCGGCGGCGGTGGCGGCCGCAGCAGTTCCAAGAGACGGGGCGGGGCCGCCACACTTTCCACACCCCGGCCTCCCCGCCCTTTCCCGCCCCCACCTCAGCCCCACTTCCGGGATAGGCCCCGGCGCGTCACAGGCACCGCCCCCAAGAGCTACCATTGGCTATCAGGTTCCCGATGCCCCGCCCAGTCACGTGAAGAGCGCCCTGGCAACCCCACGTGCTGCGGATTAGTGCACTTCCGGCGTGGAGAGCGCTTTCGGGCGTGTAGTTGCGGATGGCAACTCGCTGGCCAGGCTGGTTGCTCCTTCCAACTTTAGATCGGGTTCCAGTCGACGTTAACCGGAACCAAGCCGTGAGCCAGGTTGCCCCTGCTTTCAGGTGCGTGGCTTTTGTCACGTGGTCTTTAGAACTCGCGAGGCGAGTGAATTCTGAGTGTCCCTCGTGGCTGTAGAGGGAACTTTGGGTTCGAGCTTCTGGTTGAGTTTGCTGGTCTCCTTCGAGTTGGAACCCATGCTTCCTCCTCCCAGAAGAGCGCAAGTGCAGTATTTTATTACTCTGCTCCTCAGTGAGGGTTCCATGTGGAACCCGAACCACTCCTTGGGTGCTCGGCCAGAGTCAGCAGTGCTCCAGTGGATGGGAACTCGCAAAGCATCTGCGAGGTACAGCAGCATTGAAATGTCCTATCCCAGTCCTCTTACCTGCGACTGTTATGGAGTTGAGGGAGGCAGAGGCATTCCTCTCAGTCTTTCTTTCCTTCTAGCGTTAACATTCCTTAGATTTCGCAGTTTATTCATATAACCGTTGAAGCATTGGATTATCTACGAAAATCAACTTGGAGCCTGTAGGCTTGAATAGGATTAAAGACAGTTTAAGAGATGTGGTCCTCTTTTCACAGTTCCATTTTACAACCCAGCACCTCTCTTTCCACCTTACTTTCCACTTTCCATCCCATTTCATGTGCTCCTGGGATTTGGTACTGCTGTCTAATGAGTAATTCTGTTTCTCCCATTCCTGTATGTCTGAAGGCTGCTCATATATTTTGTATGTATTGCTTGCTTTAACCATAACAATAAGCAAATGACTTCCCATAAACAACTCAGACTCTTGGTAATATGAAAAGAGCGAGATTAGAACTTGAGTTCATGAGTCCACTGTGGTTTATCTTACACCATCTAACTTTCCCTATTATTATTAGAATGATTCGTAGTATTTAAAGTATTTATAGAGACAGATGGCATATTAAAGTTTCATTTGCATTTTTGATCTTGACTCCTACTCTCTTTAACCTCAGGTTTAAGTTCTATTTTTATAAGGTAAATCTGACTTTTCTGTAAAGTTTGAAAATAGAAGTTCTATAATCACCACTATAATCAAAATATAGAATATTTTTTCATTCCAAAAGTTTCCTGTGCCTTTTTGTAGTCAGTCATGTTACTCTCTCCCTAAACCCTTGGCAACCATGGACAACTCTCTTTTATCTGCATTTTGAATTACAAGAAAAGTCAGAAAAAAAGTAATTTGCCCCCAAATCACATGGCAAGTCAAAGAGTCAAGATTGAAATCTGGGCAGTTTGACTCTAGAATCAGTGTTGTAACTGCCACTGTATACTGCATTGTAAGATTTGAATTTGGAATTTCATTGATTGGGCTTCATTCATTCAAAAAATTCAGTTTATTCTCCTGAAGTCACTGGGAGGAGCAGCAAATACTAAACCATTGTTCATAGGGGAAATATAATGTTAGGTTCCTATGAGCCTCTGGTCATATTTTCATTAACTGGTCATGGAGAGATCTTGTATGTGTGTTTCTGTTTAAAAACATTTAGTATGGGCTGTGGCTGTGGCTCAATGGTAGAGCGCTTGCCTCACATGTGTGAGGCACTGGGTTTGATCCTCAGCACCACATAAAAATAAAAAAATAAAGATATTGCGTCCATCTACAACCAAAAAAATATTTTAAAAAAACATTTAATATACATTGTTGATTCTTAAACATTTAAATCATGGCCATCATCCCTATATTTCATTCCTGAAGGTAGCCTATCTACACACATTTTCTTTGTAAAGCCTTTCTGTGCTTAGGAACACTACACAGCTCTTCAGTAGGATGCTTGGTGGCTATTTTAAATCACCAACAAAAGGCATAAAAATGGGGAGGGTGGCAAGGCAGTAAATAGACTGAAAAGAAAAAGAACTAGTTTACAATTTGATGGACAAAACAAGAAAGCAGAGCGCTGCGATGTTTGACCTTTTTAGAAAAACATGCATAATTCAAATCTCTGTGTTATGTTCACCAATGACCTAGAAAGCACAACTATTGATTTAGGGGGCTACAAGTACATTTATTGTGTGTGCAAGTTCCCAATTATGGAATCCAAAAATAATGAGAATTCACTACATATATTTTAGCACCGTTACCTCTGAAATTACCATGTATATCAAGATAGTCCCTTCTTTGTAAACTGCTTCCAGTCTAGTACAGGAGACAATATGCAGCTTTAAAATATAAAACATGCTAGTAAAGAAATAATTATAGGAGAGTGGCAAAAGGAGATTTTCTTTATATAGGCTAGGTCCAGTTGAAACAAACAGCAAGGTACATATAATTTTGAGTTTTCTTATAGACATATTAAAATTATTTTAAAGATGAAACTAATTTCAATGATCTTATTTAATCCAATAATGCATGCAAAATATTTTATGTGTAACCAATCTAAAAAATGTAAGAAAAGATATTTACATCCTTTTTCCATACTAAGCCTTCAGAATGTGGTGTGTATTTTACACTTTACAGTAAGTACATCTCAATTCACACTAGTTGCATTTCAAGTACTCAATAGCTATATTTGGCTGATGGCTATCATATTGGACATCACAGATCTAGAAAATTTAGAGACCCCCTTTTTGGAGGGTGACAATCTGATTTGAGTTTGAATATGAATAGGTTAGAAATGGGAAGAAGTTTGGAAAAGGCATTTTAGCCAAAGGGAATGGGAATACAAAGGCCTGTAGGTGACACAATCATGATACCATCTTGTATTGCAAATAGATTAGTGTGATTGGAGTGTACTATAGAGATAGGTAAATTTAGACTTTCTACCAAGGTCCATAAAGAAATACTGGAGGGCTGGGGCTGTGGCTCAATGGTAGAGTGCTTGCCTCCCATGCGTGAGTCACTGAGTTCAACCCTTAGCACCACATAAAAATAAATAAATAAAATAAAGATATTTAAAAAAAATACTGGAACATAAGGAAAATTACAGAAACATAATTTTCTGTAATTATGTTATGATTATGTTATGGATATGATTATGTTATTATATTATGATTATATTATTCTGATTATGTTATGGATAATTTACAGGATGGGGAAGAAGGTATTGGAAGTAGGAAATTAGTTATAAAGAAAATAGTTATGGTGAACAAAATGGTGATTGTGAGAAGGCAGAACTAGAGAGTTATAAGGGAAATGGAATGTCATAATTAATTGAATGTTGGTGGTCATATGAAGAGGTGTAGGACATAAAAAAAGAGGAAAGAGTTAAGACTTGCTGCCTTATAGCATGAAAAATTGGGTAAGCAGTGATACCATTCATTGAATATAAAATGTAGGAGAAGAAAAAAGTTTCCAAGAAAAGTTTTCACTCTTGGGCAGAATGAGTTTAAAATTCGTATGGGACAGATATGACTTGAAATGCAATTAAATAAACTAATAAAAAATTTAAAAAAATTCGTATGGGACAGAGGCTTATCTAAAATAGAGATGTAAGTTTGTGAATCATCAGTATGTTGATGATGATTAAAGCTATGGGAATGGATGGAGTCTATTGGAGGAAATACAAACAAAAAGTAGAAAACCTGAGACAGAGCCCTGCTTTATATAAAGAATCCAAAGATGGATGAGAATGAGAAGGAACATTGTTTTTCTTAGGGTTCTTTAGTTCTAAGCAACAGAAACTAACTCTTGTCAATTTAAGCAAGAAACAAGTATAAAAGAATAATACGAAAGAACTCCAGTTTTGAAGAGAAACCTGAAAGGACATTTACCTTGTTTGTCAGTCAGCTTTCCATCACTGTGACAAAATATCTGAGATAAACAACTTGAGGGAAGATTTATTTGGCTAATGGTTTCAAAGGTTTCAGTCTGTAGTCACTTGGCGTGGAAGCTTTTGGACCTATTAGGAGGCAGAACATCATACATAGCATGGAGCATGGGGCAAAGAAAAGTTGTTCACCTCATGGTGACCAGGAAACAAAAGGAGAAAGAGAAGCTGGGGTCTCCATATACATCTCCAGTTTCCTATCCTCCAAGTAGGCCCCTCCTCCTAAAGTTTCTACCACCTCCCCAATAAGGTCACCAGCTGGGGACAAAGCCTTCAACACATGAGCCATTTGGGGAACATTCCAGATCCAAACGATCACACCTTTATAATTTCTATAGAAAGAACCATTGTATAGTCTCTTTTAGTGTGGTACGGTTAGAATGCAAAACCTGAAAATGTCAGTAGAGATATGCTAAGAGTTAATGTTCTGGACAATGGAATTCCAATTTCTGTAGCTTTCACTTCCTGTTCACCCTTTGACAAGGTATCTTATTCCAACAGTCCTATTATCTATAATCTCTATATTATGTCAAGGAATTTCTATCATGTCAATTTCCTATAGAATGGAATAGCACTGGATTCAGAAAAGTATTAACCAAACTAGCAAACTATCTCACATAGCTGCGTAAACAACATGTGTTAGTCAGATTTCTGTCACTATAACAAATACCTGAGATAATCACCTTACAAAAATTTATTTTTACTCACGGTTTTGGAGGGTCCAATCCATAAACAGTTGACCCCATTGCTTTTGGGCCTGTGATGAGGTAGCACATCAGGACAGAAGTTTGTGGTGGATCCAAACCTCTTCCTCATGGCCTGGAATCAAGAGAGAGAAGGAGGTCCAAGGTTTTATAGTTCCCACACCTGTAATGATCTAAAGATTTCCAGTGGGGTGCAATGGCACACACCTGTAATCCCAGCATTTTAGGGGGCTGAGACAGGAGAATCCTGAGTTCAAAGCCAGCCTCAGCAATGGCGAAGTGCTAAGCAACTCAGTGAGACCTTGTCTCTACATAAAATCCAAAATAGGGCTGGGGATATGGCTTAGTGGTCAAGTACCCCTGAGTTTAATCCCTGGCACCAAAAAGAAAAAATAATAATAATTCCCCACAAGCCTCACCTCTTAAAGGTGCCATCATCTTCTAATACCATTGTCGTGGGATTCAGGCTTTTAACATGGCTTTTGAGGACCTTCCAGATTCAGATTATAGCACAACACAGTGAAATATATAACCACATCAGCAAATTGAGCCTAGTTTATTGATTTTCCTTGTATAATTGAGCACACTCCATTTCAAAAATAATTTCCATACTGTTGTTCCCCACTTATCCATGATTTTGTTTTCCAGAGTTTTCATTATTACTCACCATCAACCATGGTTGAAAATGTTAAATGGAAAATACCAGAAATAATTTGTGAATTTTAAGTTACACTCTGTTTTGAGTAGCATTATAAAATCTCACATTGTGCCACTTTGAATCGTCCAGGATGTGCATCATTCCTGTGTTCAGCATATCCATGTTTTATGCTCTACCTGTTAGCAGACATCTTGGTTATCAGATCAACTGTTGCAGTATCACAGTTATGTGCCAGTAATCCTTATTTTATTTAATAATGGTCCCAAAGTGCAAAAATAGTGATGCAATTTAGATATGCCAAAGAGAAGCTATATAGTGCACCCTTTAAGTGAAAAGATGAGAGTTCTCAATAAGTTTAGAAAAATTGTACATTGAGATTGCTTACACCTATGATAAGAATGAATCTTCTATTTGTGAAACTGTAAAGAAGGCAAAAGAAATTCATGCTAGTTTTGCGATACAACTCAAACTGCAAAATTTACAGCCACAGTGCGTGGTTAGGATTTTTAAAAAGGCCTGAAATTATAGAGTTTGGTACTATCTGTAATTTCAGACATTTACTGGGGATGTTGGAAGATCCCCTGTGAAAAAGGGTGACTACTTGTATATAAATATCAAGAGATGCCTGTAATTATTTTTGTGGCCAAGTTTTCACTTCTAATTTTGCTTTCAATCTCCAGTATACAAATCAGGATTGGGTTCTTGCCTAAGTAACAATGAAGGGTGGGGCATAAGGGAATTATTGCTTTCCTTCTCAGTGAGTGACAGTTTCCTCAGGCACAGCAGAAACAGCTACTTTAGACAAGAGAAGCTTTTCCAGCTAGGTATATGCTGTTGATAGTGTTTTTAAAGGACTTGGAGGTTTGGAATATTTTGACTTTTATCTTCTCAAATATCCTTATTTTTTTAGGGTCTTTTCCTATCAGTCGCTTAATGTTAGCAAGTGAGACCTGTGACTCTAGCAGTTCATAAACAAAATCTAAAGTGTACTTCAAAGCAAATCTTAGCCTTTTCATCAGGACTTTTTTTTTTTTTTCATTTTAAGGTAGAATTTAGAGATTAAATCTTGCTTTAAGTTACCCAGTCTCAGCTAAAATAACCATCTTCTCTCCAAGTTATAAAACACTTCTCATCTTTTAAATTTTTTTTCTTTTTCTAGTACTGAGGATTGAACCCAGGGGTGCTACATCCCCAGTCCTTTTGTTTGTTTGTTTGTTCTGAGATAAGATCACACTAAGTTGCTTAGGGCCTTGCTGAGTTGCTGAGGCTGGCCTTGAATTTGTGATCCTTCTGCTCAGCTTCCTGAGTCACTGGGATTACAGGCATGGCCACAGTGTTTGGCTTCATCCTTAAATTCTTTAAACTGTTCCATGGCAGCATTTACCATTTTTTCTCAACTAGTGCCTTTCCTTTTCATTTGGCATGCAGCCTAGGAGATATTTGTTGAGCTATTACTGTTGTATAACACAGACTGTCTTCCACCATCTTTGATCTATCCAATTCTGATAACCATGTTTGCAACATACTGAGTAACCTCAACTCTCTAGTAGATTAGAGTTCTTCAGTTGTGAGCACAAGAAACCAAGTTTTTTTGTTTGTTTGTTTAAGTTAAACAAAAATGGAAATTAATGAATGGTGTGAAGGAGCTGTAATAATTAAGGGAAAGAAGGAAGAATTGTTCAGCATGGAGGGAAAGATCATGTGACAATGTTGGCAGCTACAGTGAGGGGAGGAGTAAGGCTCACTTTAAATTTTTTTTATTTTTAGTTATAAATGAACACAATACCTTTATTTTATTTATTTATTTTATGTGGTACTCAGGATTGAACCCAGTGCCTCACATGTGTGAGGCAAGCACTCCACCACCCTATCTCTTAAGGGTCCTACCCCCTCTTAACATCACACTCTGGACCAATGTTACAACATATGCACCTCTAAGGGGTGTCCCTTTAAACTATATCTAAACCATAGCAGGGAGGAAGTGTGTTTTCACCTGGGAAAGAATCAGAGTTACATATAGTAATAATGAATTAAAACACTCTTATGGATTTGATATTTTACATAATTGGTACAGATTTTATTTTTAAATATGGTAAGTATTTAAGGTAATTTAACAGATTAGAGTACATATAAGCCTCGAGATGCCAAATTAATTATGTATAATTGGGTGACTGTATTAAACTTGTGATTTTAAATTAATAATATTAAAGGCCAGGGTGTAGTTCAATTGTAGAGGGCTTGCCTAGTATATGCGAGGCCCTGAGTTTGATCTCTAGCACTGCAAAAATAGTAGTAGTAGTAGTAATGTAACATTTAGAAAAACTTAATATATACCATATTTATAAATTAAATTTACTGGACTCACAAGAACTACATTCATCTGTAGGGAGCTTTTATTTACTAGACAATGCACTCAACAAAGAAACTGAATATATTGAACTTTTAAATACAGTCTATAATATTTAGGAGCATTTAGCCAGGTTCATTACTAGAATCAAGCATTGATTAAAAGCTTACTTAAAATTGTAAAAATGTGCAACATTTATAAATAGGATGATGGAATATATAATTATATTTAAGAAACAACCGGGATGGAAATGTACATCTCCTGGAAGGTGGGGAAAACTTCTGAAATGGCAAATATCTTTGTAAATATAAAATATTACATATTTTTCTTTTCTGAATTTGTTTAAAAGTCATATGATCAATTAAAGCAAATATTATAGAATCACATTGTATACTGGAATTTATTATATATGTAAATGTAATACATGTGATAATAGCACAAAAGGTAAGAAGTAAATGGGATTATATTGTTGCAGGGTTTTTAGATTTCATATGAAGTGGTATAATATTAACTCTAAATAGCTTAAAATTAGATAAGAATGATTATTAAAATTCTTTTTTTTTAATTTTTTTTTTAGTTGTAGATAGACACAATATCTTTATTTTATTTGTTTTTATGTGGTGCTGTGGATCGAACGCAGTGCCTCACACATGTGAGGCAAGCGCTCTACCACTGACCCACAATCCCAGCCCCTGATTATTAAAATTCTTAGAACAACCACTAAAAGCAATGTAAAGAGGAAGAGCTAAAAAATCCAATGAAAGAATTAAAATGGAATTCTTAAAAAAAATAGAGAAATCTCACCCTAAGAAGAAAAAGAAAATCAAGCAGCAGATGGGGCAAATAGAAAACAGATAGCAAAAAGATAGATCTAAGTTGAACCATGTTAACAATTACACTCAGTATAAATGTATTAAACACTCTATTTAAAAGGCAGAGATTATCATATTGGGAAATCACACATTACCCAACTATATGCCATCTGCAAGAAACACTTTTGAAATAAAGACACATAAAGGCTGAAAATACAGAAATAGAAAAATGGATGTCATTCAAACAGTAAGCATTAAAGTGTTGGAGTATTTATATTAACAACCAACAAACCTTAAGACAAAAATATTAACAAAGAAAAATCATTTCATAATGATAAAGGGATTATATTATTAGGAAGATCTTTATTGTGTGTGTGCCTAATAACATAACTTAAAAATACGTGAAGCAGAAACGGAGAACTAAGTGGAGTTTATATAGACAAGTCCACAATCATAGTTGGATATTTTGAACTATCAGCAATTTATGAAACAATGGAGATAATTTTATTAAGAAGATAATCCATGTTAATAAGACCATCAACTGCATTTACCTCATTAATATTTTTAGAGTACTGAGTGCCAAAACTGCAAATATACATCAACCATCATATAAAATATGCTCCTTGAATTTTCAGAGGATGTTTTTCTGACCTCAATGGAATTAAATCAGAAAATAAATAAAATATATTTTAAAACTTGAATGATAACAAAAAATAGCATACCAAAATTTGCAGACTATAGTTAAAACAGCATTGGACAGAAAATTACACCTCTAAAGGTTTATTTTAGAAAAGAAGTCTTAAATCAGTGGCATATGTTTCTGTCTAAAGGAAGTAGTGAATGAAGGACAAAGTAAACCCACAACAAAGATCTGGAGAATTTATCTGTGGAAAGTCAGATAGCAAGTATTTTAGGCTTTGTAGGACATACAGTCTCTGTTGCAGTGACTCAGCTCTGCCATTGTAGCTGTAAAAGACATAGATAATATGTAAACATAAGAGCATAGCTATATTCTAATAACATTGTATTTACAAAATAACAGATTAATTGTATTCTGTGGGTTGTAGTTATGAAACCATGCTATGGCTATAATGTGTACCCCCAAGTTCTTGTGTTGGAAACTTAATCCCCAATGCAAAGGTGTTGGGAGGCTGGGCTGTTTTGGAGGTACATATGTCATGAGAACTTCACACACCTGAATGGATTAATGCCTGTATGTAAAGGGCGTATGAAAGTGTGTTCTCTCTCTTCTGTTCTGCCATTTGACATCTCAGCATTCCTTTTCTTTTGCCGTTCTACCCTGTGATAGAGCAAGGAGGCCCTCACCAGATACAGTGCCTCGGTCTTGAACTTCCTAGTCTCTAGAACTGTGAAATAACAGGACAAACTAATTCACCTTCCCTCCTTGTTTCCCCCCCTCCCTTCATTTCTACTGGGGATTGAACCCAGGGCCTCACACATGCTAGGCAAGCACTCTAGTACTGAGCTGCATCTCCAGATCTTTTAAATTTTATTTTATTTTGAGACAGGGTTTTGATGAGTTGCCCAGGCTGACCTCAACCTTATGGTTCTCCTGCTTCAGCCTCCCAGATAGTTGAGGTCACAGATGTGTACAACTGTATCTGGCTAATTTTTATTCTTTATACATTATTTAGTCTCAGGTATTCTGTTATAGCAGCACAAAATGGGCCAAGGCATGCACTAATCATGAGGTCCACCCTTATGACAATCACCTCCCAAAGGCCTCACTTTCTAATACTATCATTTTAGAAGTTAGGACTTCAAAGTAAAAATTTTGAGAAGACATGAACATTCAGTCCATTGTGGGATACAAGACATATATTTATCAAATTCCATACAACTTTATAATAGTTTTGTGAAACTTAACATTTGAAAAGAAAATAAATCAGAAGATTTGGGGAACCAGAAAGGAATGCAGATATAACAAGAGAATCCATATTTCAAATATATAAAACAATCTCAGTGAAGCGGGTGGGAAAGGCACTGACCTAGGTAACTATGGAAATGAGTGGAATCTGCGAAGCCAAAAGGAACTGCACATTAGCACAGTATTCTTGTTGATAAAAGTGTTTCCCATGAGTGTACAAATTAATTCTGATCCTGCTATAAACATTGAAATTGAACAGTTGTGTAAATGGAATGCAGAGAAGAAGCTAGTTTTCTCACTGTTGGTGGAAGAATTTACAGATAAGCAAGGAGATGAGACTAGAAATGATCTATGGGGTAATGTATAAGAATTGGTGACATCTGTTTGAATTCATATTTACCTTAGTATAGCTACAGATGATTACATACAGAAGCATTTACAGGTATTTTATTTCACAGGTTAGTATAGTATACACATTTATTTGCTCTGTCAGCTGAGAAGGACTAGAAGCAATAATGTCCCAGTAACGATGAAAAATTCAGATGCCTAAATCTTTGTTTCCTAATGTCATTCTCCAGTTAAAGGGACCAGGGCTTCTGGAAAAATGTCTAATTGTAAAACTGGGTCAAGAAATACATATGATAAGCCAAGAGCATCTTTTTGTATCAGAGTATAAGAAAGTATTGAGAAAAGCAAGCAAGCAAACAAAAATCAAACCTACATTGATGGGAATACATCAAATGGGAATAGGAGCCAACCAAAAGAGCTTCTGATGGCCAAAGCTAGAACACCTTGAGAAAAAAGAAAAGTAGTCAGATTTAACCCAAAGTATAAAATAGATGTCCATGAGTCCAAAATGAGGGAGAAGCAACAAATGGCCTTTTCAGAAAAAGTCCAAATGATTTATGTAGCTACTTTATCCTCATGGAGGGGGAGCATAAAACTGTACTATACATAGAGACCTTCCTTCCAAAGTAAGATACATAATACACTATGGAAAGGGGTAACTACACGGTGGAGAAACCTGATAATAATACTAACTCAACTAGGTGATCAATATAACAATGATAGATTTTATTTATAATGTGCCTTTGATGTGATGTAAGAAAATGGTACTTTATCTCTTTGGTTGTCCTCCCCAAATTCATTAAACTCAGTCTAATCATGAAGAGAAGCACCAGACAAATTTCATTAGAGGGGCATCAAACAAAGTACTTGATTAGTCCTCAAAATGAGGGAGGTATGGCAAACTCACAGAGAGAGAGCCCAAAAAGACTTGACAAAGAAATGCAATGTCCCAAATACTGTAGGATCCTGGAACAGAGATATACTTTTGGTTAAAAAAAAAACAAAACTAAGAAAATCTGCGTAAACAATGGGTTTTAGTTAACAATAATATAATAAATTGATTTGTTAATTATAAAAGATGTAACATACCAATGTGAGATGTAAATAATAGTGTAAGCTGAGTGAGGGGCTACGTGGAACTCTGTACTATCATCTCAATTTTCCTATGAATAAAACACTTGCAAAAAAAAAGAGAGTGTATTAAAATGTACATGGCAAAGAACATATTCATATTAATTAAAAGAATCCTGTTTAATAAATGACTGGATACATGCTACACAGAGGAAAATATACAAATGTCCAGAACTTATGTGAGGTGGTTAATATCACTAGTCATTAGGGAAATACAATAGTAAGTTAAAAAATGACAAAACACTGTTGACCCACCAGAATGATTAAGAAGACTAAAAAGACCAAAGTTTGGTCAAGATGTGTAACACTCCTGTGTTGCTGGCAGGATTATAAAATTTTACAATCACTTGGAGAAATGTTTTGCAGTTTCATAAAAAACAAAACAAGTCTAATTTGAGGTATTTACCTAAAAAATGAAATTATTTATCTGCCCAAGGCTTGTACATGAATTTTATAATACCTTCACTCATTATAGCTAGAAAGTGGAAATAATCCAAATGTCCAAAATATGTATCCCCATCAGTGTTTACCTGTTATATTTATAAAGTGGAGTACTACTCGATAGAATAAAAAAAACTGATAACGACAACATGGATAGTTAAAAATGTCGGAACATTATGCTAAGTGGAAGAAGCCAGACACAAAATAATTTATACTGTAATGTACTTTATATGATGTTCCAGAAGGGACAAAACTAATCTTGGTGAAAACACTTGAAGAAAGTATTGTCCCTGACTAAAGGGTGGTATGTAGTCTGGGAAGGGCCAAGAGAATACTTTTGTTAAGTGATATTAATATTCTATATCTTATTAGCTTTGAATTACCTGAGTGTATACATTTATCAATAGTCATCAAATTATAAAATGTAGATGTGTATTTCATTGTATGCAAATTTTATCTAAAAACTCTTTAGGGGAAAAAACTTAAGGAAGAACTGTTTTTGGATTGTTAGTTTTAATAAATTGAACATTTATTTTTAAAAATCCTTGAAAATTCAATGTTTGAAATTTATTAGTAGAATCATTACAATTCACATTAATAATGATGGCAAGATTCATTTTTTTCAAGAAATTTTTACCAAGTGAGGAGAGAAATACAATAGATGTAGAGTCAAGGGAAAATTTTGGTTGTACCTATTTACATGTAAAGTTTTTAATTTTGCATGAATTTTAGCTCCATAGAAGTGTTACAAAGATCAAGCGTTCCCATATACCCTTCACCTTATTTCCCCCAATGTATCTTACATAACCATGGTGCATTTGCCAAAACCAAGAAATTCACATTAGTACAATATTACAAAAGTAGAGAATTTACTCATAATTTACCAAATTTTCCATTCCATTTTTTTATTCTAAGATCCAATTCTGTATAACACACTGTTTTTATCTTATTGGTGTTTTCCAATATGTAATAGTTACTGTGAAGTATTTCCTTGTTTTTCATGACTTAAGATAGTTTTAAGGAATACTGCCCAGGTACTTTGCAGAATGTCCCTCAGAATGAGTTTATGTGATGTTTTCTGTTTTGTTTTCTTAGATTCTAAAATTTTCTGTTTGGCATCCATTAATCACAGAGCCAAACTAACGGCCATGCTTTCCATTGGCTCCTTCTGTCTCATGGTCAAATCTGCTGCTTCCTCATGTGGCCTTGCATAAATAACAAATTCCTTGTTAAATGGCGTTAGCCTCTCCATGTCACCACTCAGTCACCTCCATAAATTAAAATCTCATTGGCACGTTTAAAAAAAAGTTTTTAGTTGTCAATGGACCTTTATTTTACTTATTTATATATAGAGCTGAGAATCAAACCCAGTGCCTCACACATGCTAGGCAAGCGCTCTACCACTGAGCCACACCCTAGCTCCCCATTGGCATATTTTCTTACATTTTCTCATGATTAGACTGGAGTTGGAGGAAGAATACCACAGATATAAAGTCCTCTCCTTGTTGTTAGCATTTCAGGGGTACATGGTATCAACATTTCATATTATTTGTGATATTAACCTTAAATATTCAGTTAAGGCAGTGTCTTCCAGGATTCTCTGCTTAGTATTTTTCCCTTTCCATATTCTATTTATTAGAAGTAAATCATTAAGTCCAGTGTACACCAAAGAAGAGGAATCAAAATCCACCTCTTGATGAGAGAAATATAAAAGAATTTGAATATGTGTTAAAAACTTCAAGATTATTAGTAAATATGCTGAAGGAGCTATTTCAAGCTATGCACATACCATGTTTCTCCTTAACATTTTGTCCCCTAATAAAGAGTATTCATCTGTGGGTCTTGATTGCATAAATTGTTACTGTGGTATTCTAGTGGTGATTTTCTATTTTCCTCATCCTTTTGTATTTATTACTTGAAATTATTTTGTAAAGATTTTCCACTCCACATTTGTTTATTTATTTACACTAGTAGCATGCATCAATATTTATTTTATTCTCTGGTGTGTATTTATTTACTTATCATTATTTATTTTGTTGTTCAAAGTATTCCTACTTTGGCCATAGAGATCCTATGTCCTTTTGACATGCCCCTATCCCTTCTTATTCTTTTTTTAATATTAATTACTTTCTAGGGTTATATAATGCACCAAACTCGTCTTATATTTTTCCTGCCCAGATCTAGAATCAAATAATTATTACTTACAAATCCATTGGTATTTATTTAGAAAGATCTTGTTGCTACGAGTCATGCTTGCTGCTTTTAGGCTCTCTCAAAAGATGGTGCTAGGAAATAAAAGTATATATACTGACCCATGTATACACACTGTTGGGGATACCCAAGACCATCCTCAGATGTGGTGTTTTCCTAGAGGAACTCACAAAACCCACAAGCATATTGAAATGAAGTTTGGAGGAATTTGGGTGAAAATTTCCAAGTCTTTTTCCAGTGGAGTCAAAGGGGATGTGCTTGATTCCTCTAGTGATGAACTGTCACTACAGTACGGGTTCACAGTGCTGTCTACTAGGGAAACTTGCTTGAGCCTAGGATTCCAGAGTTTTTATTGGAAGACAAGTCACATAAGCACACAGTGAATGTTGTCTCTGAAGCTCCACTTCCCTAGAAGGAAAGTGCTCAGCATATCACATTGTACAAATTATCTAAAGAAACTAATACAAGACTTCAAAACTCAAGTATGCAAACTATTCTTATTGGTCAGATATTCCAAATCCCAATTCCTAGGAACAAACCAAGAGATAGTCATGAAAACAGGCCTTCTGAGAATGTGCAAGGTTTGAGCAACTCAGTCCTGTTAAGTCAATGTATTCTTGCACACACATGTATCCAGATTTCATTCAATCAGTTTAGGTATTAAACCTGAGTTCTCACTCATATCTCTGGTTAATTCAGCAGTCCAGTGTTCATTTTGTCTTCCTCTTCTTAATTGATATTGATAGGAAGATGCAGTGTTCCTGTCATTTACAATATATTTACTTGCTTAACACATTTATAAAGTAGTTTCAGAGTTGCTAACACACACTCCTGTGAGAAATGTGCTTATTGACACATTTACTAACATGTACTGGGAGAAACACACTTATCTAACACATTTTTAGTGCAGTTATTTTTGGATTAAACTTTATAGTAATCAAAATGTAGTTACTTAGGCCAGCTTCTTTCTTCTACATTTCCACTAGTGAAGATACATCATACATTCTGTTGTAGTTCTCATTTGTCACAGTCTACATTCTTTCCATCCTGGAATTCTCCAAAATATTGCTGGTTTTTAAAATATCGGCGTACAGTCACGTTTACTTTGCAGTGTATACATTTAAGAGTTTTGACAAATGTAGTCATGTATATATCACTCGATATAGCCTTATCAACTTAAAATTCCGTTTTTGTAGTCAGATATCCTTCCCGTCTCAGCCCTTTAGCAATTACTGATCTGTTTTTTATGCTTATGGTTTTAACTTTTTCAGAATGTCATATATATGGAGTCACATAGCATGTAGGCTTTTAGTTCTGTCTTCTTTCATTCAGGGAAGTACATTTAAGATTAATCTATAATGGGGGACAGGACACGGGAAGAATAGAGGAACTTTGGTCAAAGGAGAGGGAAGGGGAGGGGGCATGAGGACAGTAAAGATGGTGGAATGAGATGGACATCATAGCCCTAGCTTCATATATGACTGCATATATGATGTGATTCTACATCGTGTACAACCAGAGAAATGAAAAGTTGTGCTCCATCTGTGTACAATGAATCAAAATGCATTCTGCTATCATGTATACCTAAGTAGAATAAATAAATTTTTAAAAGATTCATCTCTATAGGTGAATCAATTCTTTTTTTTATTGATGAGTAACATTAATTTTTCTGAGTGTATTGTTGCTTATCTAGAGACCTGTTGGAGGGCATTTTCCAGTTTTAGTGATTATAAATCAAGCTGCTATAAACATGTGTGTACAGGATTTTATATGAATATAAGTTTTCATTTCTCTTGAGAAAATACTTAGGAAAGGAATGACTGGGACATATTTTTAGAAGGAACTACCAAAATATTTTCTAAAGTGGCTGTACAATTCTGCATGCCGACTAGCTGTGAATGAGCAGTGAGTCCACGTTCTCAGCAGCTTTTATTAGGTCTTATTTTAGATTTTCTATTATGTGTTAAGTAATATCTCATTGTAATTTTAGCTTGCACTTTCCTAATAACCAATGATGTTGAGTATCTTTAGTAACTTACATTTGAAATGTCTTCTCAGATCTATGATCTATATTTTTATTTAGTTGCTATTGTTTAGTTTCAAGTGTTCTTTATATCTTCTGAAAGTGAGCCATGTTTCAGATATGTGCTTTGCAAAAATTTTCTGTCTGTGGCCTACCTTTTCATTCTATTATATGTTTCTTTTGAAGAATAGAACATTTACTTTTCATAAAGTCCATTTTATTAATTTGTTCTTATACAGCTTATGCTTTTTGTGTCACAGCTAGAAAATTGCCTAACCCAAGATCAGAAAAGATTTTCTTCTGTGTTTGCCAGGAGTTTTATAGTATTATATTTTACTTTTGATTTATAATCCATTTAGAGTATTTTCTATATATTGTGCAAGATATGGATACAAGTTCATTTTTTAGCATATGGCTATTCACTTGTTCTTTGTCATTTGTTGAAAATTCTCCCTTTCTCCTCTATGCTACCTTTGTGCCTTTGTCAGACATCAGCTATCTACTTACATGTAGGCTTACTTCTGGACTCTATTCTTCCCCTAGATCTGCACGCCTATCTTTATGACAATGCTGTGTGATTTAATTGCTATAGCTGTATAGAAAGTCTTGAAATCAACTACTATTAGCCCTCCAGCTTTTCTTTTCTTTATTGGAATTGTTTTTGTTGTTACAATTCTAAGAATCAGTTTAGGGAGAATTGACATCTTAATAATATTGAGCCTTACTACCATGAACAAGACACATCTCTCCATTTACTTACATCTAAATTTTATGGCAGGAATATTCTATAGTTCTCAGTGTAGAGGTGTTTCATATATATTTTCAGGTATATATGGTCTTTCAGAATTATACTTCAATTATATACAGGTCTTTCAGAATTATACTTCAAATGGATTTATATTTAAATATTTCACATTTTTAATACTAAATAGTGGTTTTTAAATTTTCCATTTCAGTTTGCTTCTAATTGATAGAAATTGAATTGATTTTTCTATATTGATCTCGTATTATGTATGCCACCTTGATAAAACTCCATAACTATTTCATGTTATCTGCAAATAAAGCAGTTTTACTTCTTATCCTCCAATATGGTTGGACACTTTTTATTTGATTTCTCTTTTCTCTTTTTTTCCCCCTTAATTGTACTGGCTATGACCTCTAGTTATATGTTGAATAGAAATGATGAGGGTGGAATTCCCGTCTTAGTGCTGACCTTAGGGAAGAAGCAGTCAGTGTTTCATTATGATGTATAATATTGCCATGTTTCAAGTTGAGGATATTCCCTTATATTTCTAATTTGCTGGGAGGCTTTTATCAGAAAATGGATTTTGTCCAATGTTTTTTTTTCTGCACATGTTGCTAAATCTATTTTTTTTTACTTTGTTAACATAGTCAGTTACATTCATTCATTTTCAGATGCTAAACCCTATATTCCAGAGGATAAATCTCATTTGTTCAGTCATGAATTTCTTCGAATATACTGTTGGATTCAATTTGCTAAAATTGGTTTATGATTTTTGCCACTGTATTCATGAGGGATATGGTCTATAGTTTTCTGGTAGTGTATTTGTCTCTTTTGGGTGGCAAAATAATTCTACCTTCATAGGATGAGTTTGGAAGCATTATTTCCTTCTCAGTTTTTTTCAAAGAGTTTACATGGAATTTGTATTGATCTTCCATAATGCTTGTTAGATTTCACTAATGTAGACACTTGAACCTTAAACTTTTGTTTTTGGAAATTTTTAAAGTGCAAAATCAATTTATTTAATAGGTAATAAGACTATTTGAGTTACTTATGTCTTCTTGAGTGTGATTTATAATTTATTTTTCAAATAATTTGTTCATTTAATCTAACTTGTTGAATTTATTTGCATAAAGTTGTTTATCATCTTCTCTTATTATCTATCCTTTTAGTATTTGTATATTCTGTAGTAATGCCACCTCTCTGTATCCTGCTGTTGGTAATTTGTGTCCTTTTTTTCTGATTAGTCTGGCTATAGGCTTTATTGATTACAAACAACTATCTTTTATTTTCATTAATTTTTAGGCATATACTCTAAATTCAATGATAAATAGTGTAGCATAGTATATACATAATCCAGTAATGGTGGTTTGTTATAGACTGTGCACACTTCTATGTGCTGTACTTTTATATGATTGACAGTGAAGTAGGTTTGTTTATACCAGCATCACCACAACACTTGAGTGATATGTTGTGCAGTAATACCACTCAGTGATAGGAGTTTTTAGCTCCATTAGTTTTATGGGACCATCATCATATATGCAGTCCATCATTGACTGAAACATTGTTATGTGGCACATGACTATAGTGAGATATAGCTTTTTTTTTTTTTAATATTTATTTTTTAGTTGTAGGCAGACAGAATATCTTTATTTTATTTTTATGTGGTGCTGAGGATCGAACCCAGTGCCTTATGCGTGCTAGGCGAGCACGCTACCACTGCGCCATAATCCCAGCCCAGATCTAGCTTTTTATTATGGTAAAATTTATCGTTTAGTGATTTTGGAAGAATAGAATTTTATAGCATTAGTTGTGCAACCATCATTACCATTGGTCACCTGAATATTTTCATCTCCCCCAACCAAAAAACATCAACTTCCTATTGCCACCTCCCACAACATCTTGTACCTATCATATTACTTTTCTCTCTATATTAATTTGATTACTGTATGAACATTATATAAATTAAATCATATAATATTTGTCCTCTTCTGTCTGGCTTCATTCACTTAGCATAATGTCCTCAAGGTTCATCTATATTGTAATATGTGTCAAATTTTCCTTCATTTTTAAGACCAAATATTATTTTTGTATGTATATACCATACTCTGTTTATCTGTTCATTCATTGATGAATCCTTGGGTTGCTGCCATCTTTTGCTCTTGTGAATTACTCTACTGTGGATAGCTGTACAAATATCTGGTCAAGTCCTTGCTGTCACTCCTTTGATGTATGTACCCAGAAGAGGACTTGCTTAATCATATCTTAAATCTGTTTACTTTTTTTGAGAGATTGCCATACTGTACTCCATGCTTGCCTCTTTGTACTTTGTATATCTTTGTCTCTCTGTACTTTTAATTCTATCTCTTTAACTCAGGAAATCCACTGAGCTCTGCCTCAGTTTGTTTCTTTACTCTGTTTTCTCCATCTCAGTGATTACCATTTTCATTTCCCAATGTCTAGTTACTAAAAACCTTTTATTTATTATATTTTGTCTGTTGGGGACTCCTAAGACTCTTTCTATTCATGAATGTCTTCCTGTTTTGTTTTGTTTTTGAAGGATATCAAGACTCCTACTCCACCATCATACTGATGTCCTAGAATCATAGTTTCTATGTGTTACGGGAAGTGATGACTATTAGCTCCACAGATTGAGAAGAGGGTATAGATCAAATATATATATATATATCATATATATTTATAAATACATATTATATGATATATAATGTAAATAAATATATGTATTGTTTGACCTCTATATATCCTATATGTTAAATATAGCTAGAGTTGTAATATCTACAGTGACAACCAAAAGTTGAATGCAAAGAGGTATAAACTAAAAGCAGTAGATAAAACAAAAAAATTGAAAACAGTATTCACAAAAAGAAAGCAAAACAAAAGAAGGAAAAGGGGAACAAAAAACAGGGAACATAAACAGAAAGCAAAATAATAAAATGATAGAAAACTATATCAATAATTATATTCAATAATCATAATAAAATACGTAGTAACACTCCAACTAAAATGTGAAGATTGTAAGGCTTGATAAAAAAGCAATCCAACTATATGCTATTTATAAGAGACACACTTTACATATATATTATACAAAAATGTGTGTGTATGTGCAAAACATTATTTTATATACGCCATATATGAATATCATGAGTACACATATTATGCTTTTTAAAAATTTTTTTCTATTTTTATTTTTTAATTTATTTTCTTTATTGTTATATATGACAGTATAATTTGATACAAATTTATACAAACATTTATAATATGATAAAATATAATATAATATAATTTGATACACATTTATACAAACATGGAATACATCTTATTCTTATTAGAATCCCAGTCTTGAGGTTGTACATGATGTAGAGACTCACTATGGTATGTTTACATATGTACATAGTAAAGTTAAATCATATTCATTTCACTGTCTTTCCTATTTCCTGTCCTCTCTCCCATCCCTTCATTTCCCTTTGTCTAATCTACTGAACTTCTGTTCTTCTTCTCCCTTATTGTGTGCTAGCATCCACATATCAGAGAGAACATTTGGGCTTTTGGGGATTGGTTTATTTTGCTTAGCAAAATAGTCTCCAGATTCATCCATTTTCCAGCAAATGTCATAAAGTCATTCTATTCCATTGTGTATATATAACACATTTTCTTAATCCATTCATTCTTTGAAGGTCTTGTAGAACTCAGCTGAGAATTCATCTGGACCTGGGCTTTTCTTGGTTGGAAGGCTCTTGATGACATCTTCTATTTCCTTGCTTGAAATTAATCTGTTTAAGTTGTGTATGTCCTCTTGGTTCAGTTTGGGTAGGTCATATGCCTCTAGAAATTTGTCGGTGTCTTCAAGGTTTTCTATTTTACTGGAGTATAAATTTTTAAAATAGTTTCTAATTATCCTCTGTATTTCAGTAGTGTCTGTCGTGATATTTCCTTTTTCATCACGAATTTTAGTAATTTGGGTTTTCTCTCTCCTCCTTTTAGTTAGGGTGGCTAAGGGTTTGTCAATTTTGTCTATTTTTTGAAAGAACCAGCTTTTTGTTTTGTCAATTTTTTGAATTGTTTCTTTTTTTTCTATTTCATTGATTTCAGCCCTAATTTTGATTATTTCCTGTCTTCTACTTCTTTGGGTGTTAATTTGTTCTTCCTTTTCTAAGGCTTTAAGATGAAGAGTCAATTTATTTATTTATTTATTTATTTATTTATTTTAAAGACAGAAGACTGGGACAATGTGCTTCCCCTCCAGTCCTGGCCAACTGTCTTTTTTTTTTTTTAATTTTTTTAGTTGTAGATGGACATAATATCTTTATTTATTAATTTTTATGTGGTGCTGAGGCTCAAACCCAGTGTTTCACGCATGCGAGGCAAGCGCTCTACCACTGAGCCACAATCCCAGCCCAAGTCAATTCATTTATTTGTTGACTTTTACTTCTTCTAATGAATGAGTTTAGTGCTATGAACTTCCTCTTAGCACTGCCTTCATGGCATCCCAGAGATTTTGATATGTTGTATCAGAGTTTTCATTTGCCTCTAAGAATTTTTTTTATCTCTTCCTTGATGTCTTCTTTTATCCATGCATCATTCAATAGCATATTATTTAGTTTCCAGGTGATGGAGTAGTTTCTGTTTTTTAATCTGTCATTGATTTGTAATTTTATTCCATTGTGGTCAGATAGGATTCAGGGTAGAATCTCTATTTTTTTGTATTTGCTAAGACTGGCTTTGTGATATAACATATGATCTATTTTGGAAAATGATCCATGTGCCCCTGAGAAAAAAGTGTATTTGCTTGTTGATGGATGGAACACTCTATATATGTCTATTAAGCCTAAATTATTGATAGTTTCATTGAGGTCTATGGTTTCTTTATTAAGTTTTTGTTTGGAAGATCTATCCAATGGTGAGAGAGCTGTGTTAAAGTCTCGAAGTATTATTGTGTTGTGGTCTATCTGATTCTTGTATTTGAGAAGGATTTGTTTGATATATGTAGAAGCCCCATTATTTGGGGCATAGATACCTATGATTGTTATGTCTTGTTGATGTATGATTCCCTTAAGAAGTATGAAATGACCTTCTTTATCTCTTTTCACCATCTTTGGTTTGAAGTCTACTTTATTTGTTATGAGGATGGAAACTCCTGCTTGTTCGCGGGATCCACGTGAGTGATATGTTTTTTCCCACCCTTTCACTTTCAGTTTGTGGATGTCTTTTCCTGTAAGATGAGTCTCTTGAAGACAGCATATTGTTGGGGTTTTTTTGTGATCCAGTCTGTCAGTGTTTGTCTTTTAATTGGTGCATTTAGGCCATTTACATTCAGGGTTATTATTGAGATATGATTTGTAATTCCGGTCATTTTGGTTTGTTTTTGGTTTTTACCTTGAGTTGTTTTCTCTTTTGAATGGTCTTTCCTTTAGTGTAGTTCCTCTCTTTGTAACTTTCCATTGTTGGTTATCATTTCCTCCTCATGGAATATTTTGCCAAGAATGCTGTGTAGTGCAGGCTTTCTTGCTGTAAATTCTTTTAACTTTTGTTTATCATGGAAGGTTTTTATTTCGTCATCAAATCTGAAGCTCAGTTTTGCTGGATATAGGATTCTTGGTTGGCATCCATTGTCTTTCAGGGGTTGGAATATGTTATTCCATGATCTTTTGGCTTTTAGGGTCTGGGTTGAAAAATCTGCTGAGATACGAATTGGTCTTCCCTTGTATGTAATCTGGTTCCTCTCTCTTGCGGCCTTTAAAATTCTGTCCTTATTCTGTATGTTGGGCATTTTCATTATAATGTGCCTTGGTGTAGATCTGTTGAAATTTTGTATGTTTGGTGTCCTGTAAGCCTCTTGTATTTGATTTTCCATTTCATTTTTCATATTTGGGAAATTTTCTGATATTGTTTCATTGAAGAGATTGTGCATTCCTTTGATTTGAAATTCTGCGCCTTCTTGTATCCCAATAAATCTTAGATTTGGTCTTTTGATATTGTCCCATATTTTTTGTATGTTCTGTTCATGATTTTTTACCACCTTCACTGTATGGTCAAGTTTATTTTCAAGATTGTATATCTTGTCTTCATTATCCGAGGTTCTGTCTTCCAGGTGATCTAGTCTACTGGTGAAGCTTTCTATTGAGTTTTTTTATTGGTTTATTGTTTCCTTCAAGTATTTCTGATTTTTTTTCACAATATCTAGCTCTTTCTTAAAGTAATCTTTTGCTACTTGTAATTGCTCTCTTATCTCTTTGTTAGAATGATCGTTTGTTGCCTTTATTTGCTCACCTATTTCTTTGTTGGATTGATCAACTTTCTTCTCAGTGGCACATGGATCCTTCTCTAAACTAGACCATATTCTATGCCACAAAGCAGCTCTTAGCAAATACAAAAAAATTGAGATACTACCCTGTATGAGGAGACAGCAAGTGTCTCCTTGAGGGGTTATTCTTCCTGCCAAGGAGAATGTAAGCCACCCGACAAATTAAAGCCTAGAATAATTAGTAAAGAACAAAAAACAAAGAAAGATATTTTCAAAAGTTGGAGTCCCTGATAGGTTCAGTCCACACAGGAACTAGAGCTAGAGAACAAGAAAATGGCTCCTAAGGTTTATTTAAAGGAGTACATCAAAGGCAGGGATAAAGTTTCAAGGGCGGAGTCTTGCTTTGTGATGTCTTGCAGTGAGCAGGTTGCTTGGCATCTTGGCAGGTCACACCATTTCTGGTGCTCTGTGGGATCTTTGGCAGAGCTGAGGGGGATGTTCACCTGCATCAGGCAGTCTATCCCTGTAGGGATGCCACAGGAACTTCCCAATGCCTCACCAATCCCCTCACTGGCTGTGATGCCACATACAGCCCACAGATGGCTCTCTACATCTCCTCTATTTTTAATTTATAAATGCAGGTGAAGGGTAATTACTTTGAGTTACTGGATCCTTGAGCTGAGGGTGTCACAAGCTAAAAAGAATTAGTAGCAAACATATCACTTTAGTAGCATATCATGTAGAATGTTTTAACATGTTTCCAAGATGGGAGCCAATTAATTTATAAAGTATTTGATCAGCTAGAGATGTAGAGCTCATGAGATTGGTCCTGCTTTTTTAAATATCCTAGATGCTCTGATGTATCTCCATAAGGTTTAATCCATATTGTTGTTATACCAAACATCCATCAGATGATTTCTAATTTTTCCCAGATTTTATTGGGAAGTATGATATTTAGCTGCAGTAACACAGGCATACTTATATTTAGCATGGCATTTAAGCATTTGCTTGAGTTTGAGAACAGAAAGCTCATTGTTGACATTTTGTAATAGTAGCTGTTTGAATATTTAATTTAGTTTTAATCTCTAATCCATAGTTACCTAATTGCATAGGACTTTAGAATTATTTTGAGCCAACTTGTTAAGAAAATAAGTTTAGTTAGATTACATTTTTTACATTTTACAGGATATCTATCATCCATTTTTCTTATTCTTATATCTCTAATAATTAAAATGTAAGAGAATTGAATATAGGCTCATGGATATACCAGGAACCCTTCTTATGGTTCCTACCCATAGATATGAGGCCATTTGTAAAATGGAGAAAATCTGAGGTTGGAATTAAATGCCAGAGATCTTTTTGAATGTCATCCTCTCTGAAAGTTAGAATGTTACCAATGAAACTTTTAAGGGTCATAGAATCATGATAGAATGGATTATGTCCATAAATATAGTGAATATGAAGGCAGATAGAAATCTAAAAGAATAAATTAAGTTATATAGGACCCAAATTATCATCAAATAAGAAATTACTTGTAAATTCAAATGTGAATTATTGATCTTTCTAGTGTAACATCAATCAGTTTGCCAGGCTTCAATTTGGTCTTCATTACATGGCTGTAAAGTAATACCCAAACAATAGGGAGTAATCTAAATCATATGGATTTTCAAAAAATTAGAATGATTGTATAGCCAATCTTATTTTTATATTCTGAAAATTGTTCTAGATAACTTGGTTACACATCTAACTTCTTAGATTTTATACTAAATTAAGAATCCAAATTAAACATGGTTGCTTGTAAGTTTCTTTTAAGAAGTAAAAGTGAGAGACATTTAGTGGCACTACTTCCATATTAAGCCTTCATGGCTTTAGACTTTCTATAGGAAGTGGCATCTTGATATGGTTGTCTTTTATTAATTTTGAAGATCAACTCAAAATTTATTCATCACTACTAGAGATTTTATGTTGCACTGGCAAAGCATTTGTACATTTTATTCATTTAGCAAAGATGCCAAATTCTATTGCAGAATGATTAGGGCAGTAAAATATTGGTGGATATTCTGTGGAAATGACTGGCTTGTTATGATAAGGTTCTATTTCAATAATCATTCTATTTTAATAACTATCTAGACATATAATCTTAAGTTCTAAGGACCTGTATGATTGCCTGGTTTAGGTCCTTCTTATGTTGTCCTTTCCTCAAAAGTTACCTTTAAATAGTCAGTATATTTATAATGGGACCAACATATAGTCAGGTTCCTACTGTAGTCAGTATACTTAAATCCCATCACCTGGATGGGTGTAATATGAGTATCTGTAAAACCACCCATTATATGAGTATCATTAGTAAATACTGGGATGGATTTGCCCTCCGCATTGCTAGGTACATTAAAGATGGACTGGGGAATGGGTCCGCTGAAATCTCTCCATGGATTTTACTTACCTGACAGCTCAATAGAGCTTGCATGGCTGTTAAACATTGTGGTTGGAGATTTACCTTCCTGGGTCAGGTTTTACAGCTGTCTCCATGATGGCAGGTTGATTTTAGACCAGTACAGGTTCTATCATTTTGAAATATGATTTATCCTATTGCTCCATGTGTTGCTCAGCAGCAGTGAGACTTTCAGTATCACAATTTAAAGAAAAAATTAAAAAAAAAATTTTATGAGATTTAGTGGGGACATGTAGTGTTCTGTTTTTCCTCTTTTTTAAAAAAATTAATTTATTTAAATGCATTTCAAGTCATAGTACATATGTAGAGCTCAATTTTTCCATTTCTCTGGTTGCAAACCAGATAGAGTCACACCATTTGTGTCTTCATACATGTATCTAGGGTCGTGATGACCATCTCATTCAACCATCTTTACTATACTCATTTCCCTTTCCTTCTGTATAGATAGTTAATAATATGGGCTCGTCCTTAAGTGACTTAGGAGAGGAGGGCCCATTAGTGAGGAATTTGGAGAGACTTTGAAGACAGTAAACACTCTCAATGTTATTGTTCGGGGCCATCTGGTGCACTAATGAGCTCTTGGTGCATCAGAAATTTCAATTTTCTACCCTGTGAGCTTAGAACCTGGCCAGATCCCACCTTGCAGAAAATAAACAACCTAAGCCAGTTGCATAATGCTGGACTGCATATTGGGAGGGGTTGCTTTGCCTTTTTAAGTCCTCCAAAGGGGAATGAGAAGAGAAGAAGGAATCCAACTGGAGAGGAAGAAATCCAACCAGAAAAGAAGAAATCCAACTGGAGAAGAAGGAACCCAACTGGGGAAGAAGGAATCTGATGCTTTGAGTGAGAAGAAGGAACCTGATGATGAGAAGAAGGAATCAGACTTGTGAAGAAAGAATCTGAATTTCACCTATGTGTTTACCCTACCCTCGGTGTTGCTCCTTTTACCCGAGGATAGGTGTTGAAGGTGATGATGATGCTTTGAGGAGAAATACTCTCACCTATGTGTTTACCCCATTCTTGGTGTTGCTTATATTACCCAACGCTGGGTGTTGAAGGTGATGATGATGCTTTGAATGTACTTGCAAACCCATGTTGTGTTATCCGGTATTGATTGGTGAGTGCTTACTGGGCTGGAGCTGCTCTTTCTTTCTTCTCTTCTATATTATTGATTCATTATATACAATATTCAATATTGCAAAGTATAACTGTTGCTTGCTTATTATTATATTATCTCATATTAAAGCTTATAAAACCCATCCTGTTGTATGGCTGGTGATTCACTCCACGAATCTGCCGTAGATAAATTAGTCTGAGATCCAGACCAAGACACCCTCCCCCCACATCCCCCTTGCCCCATGCAGAGTTCCTCCATTTCTCCTATGTTCCCCATTCCCACCTCCCTTATGTAACAGCATCCACTAATCAGAGAGAACATTCGGCATTTGGTTTTTTGGGATTGGCTTACTTCACTTAGCATAATGTTCTCCAATTCCATCCATTTGCCTGCAAATGCCATAATTTTATTCTCTTTTATTGCTGAATAATATTCTATTGTGTATATGTACCACAGTTTCTTTATCCATTCATCTATTGAAGGGCATCTGGGTTGCTTCCACAGTTTTGCAATTGTGAATTGTGCTGCTTTAAACATTGAAGTGGCTGTGTCTCTGTAGTATGCTGTTTTTAAATCTTTAGGGTATAGGCCGAGGAGTGGAATAGCTGGATCAAATGGTGGTTCCATTCCAAGTTTTTTAAGGAATCTCCATACTGTTCTCCAGATTGGTTGCACTAGTTTGCAGTCCCACCAGCAATGTTTGAGTGTGCCTTTTTCACCACA
>CM053409.1:35578691-35636629 GCA_028644305.1 Xerus rutilus
CCCTAACTTTATGTATGACTGCATATATGTTGTGATTCTATACAACTCACAACTAGAGAATTGATATGTTATCCTCTATCTATGCACAATGAATCATTTACACTGTTAACATGTAAGCCTAAATAAAAAATAAAAAATAAAAAAAAATAAATCATGTAATTAGATTTTAAATTATTTGATCATCACTGTATGAGTTGGTAAGAGACTATACATAATAATTTTAATTTGGAGAGCATCAGCTTAGTAAGATGTTCTTTTAAACCTTATATTTTAAAGATATATATATTAGGAAACATAATTGACATATAAGGATTAGCAATAATTATCATAATTACATTGATGTTTTCAAATTAAGCAAATTTAGCTTTTAAAGAGAAGTTTGAAATTTAGAATTTAAGGTGGTATTTGAAAATAATTATTATCTAATCAAAACCATATGAATCTTAATTTTTAAAAAATTAGCCCTTTTTTAAAATAATAAAGCTTACCAGGCATAAGAAATTAATTTATATTTTGATTTACACTAGGGAAAAGCCTTAAATATTTTTCACTGTTCCATGTATTTATAACCAAGTTAGTTACATATAAAGTTGTTCTCTACCTATTCAAACCTTGTATATCACTTACTTAGCGCTTTCTGTATATAACCATATAAAGATTTTTCTATCTTTTATATCTAAAATTTTCCTTCCTATCATCAAAGCCTTCAATATGTAGAGACTTTTTACCCAGAGATGTTTTCTTTCTTCCTTCTAGAATTCTCCATTCTTTCTTTCCTCTCTATAGAAGCATTTATTTTCTTTCCTCCTAGAATTTTCCAATCTTCCTTTCCTCTCTGTAAAATACTCTTTTTGGACACATTCTGGAACAATTTGAATCTAGACAAATTATTTTATCTTAATAGGGAGAAATATTCCAATTGAGATGTAGCCAAACCTTTTGGACAGTTTTGTATATGGAATTATATCTATTTACCATTTTTCAAAACATAAACAATATTTAGGAGTTAACATTACTTGATGTTATATCTAATAGGTAGCACCTTAACTTTATACGTCAATAAATATATCCTGAAATAAATGTTTATATTATTAATTATTAATTATATTTACTCTAAATTTAATATATTTATTTTTGACTGGAGAAGGCAGGTCATCAAGTAAATGTAAATAACAATATGAGTTATGTGTTTCCTGTTGAAGAAAAACTGTTAGAGGTAAGTAGCTATATTTATACATATATATATTTATATACACACATATATATGTTACACTAGGAATTAAAAACTGTATAGATTATTTAACCAGCTGGAAAAATATGTATTAAAATTGAAGACATTGTTTATTTTTATTTAATTACCCAATTTGAATTGAATCTTATAAATCATGTTATTTAAGTGTTTGGATCTATTTTTATTTTACTTTAAATATCATGAGTACACTCTTTTATGTATGTTAACTTTGGCATCATGTAGGGTAATTAAAATATACTCCTTGTGCATACATATGTTGTCCTTGTGTATACATATTTAGAAATCAGAAGAATAAAATTTTGGCAATTACAAGAATGTTGTGAAATTAAACATTTCAGATTACTGGCTTTTATTCTCATAACTGTCAAATTTATCTTTAACAATATCTCTAAAAAAGAAAAATAATGTGTGAGAAAACATCAGTAGAACATCTTTTGTCATTGTAATAATTTTGCAACACTTCCTTAGTAGCACAGCTGTAAAGAAAAGAAGTTCCTTCAAGAAACCTGTTCAGGGGATTAGGAAGTATAGTTCATTTAACTTAGCATCAGGAAAAACTAACAGAGAGAGCTGTTGTCAAAGATGCAGGACGATTTTGTATATGGAATTATATCTACTTACCATTGTTAAAAACATAACATTATTGGCTTGGATTTTGCCTGTTTAAAAAAAAAAAAAAAAATATATATATATATATATATATATATATATATATATATATATATATATATATATATATATATATAGCAAGTATTTATCTGGAAATGTGAAAGAAAAGTTTTGCAGTTGGGTGTTTGCCTTTAAGAAACAGAGACTGCAACATGCAGGCTTGGCAACACTGGTGGGTGGGGCTGGAAGGCCCACCCAAGGGATGATGAGAAGGACTGACAGGAAGCCCATAAAAGTGTGCTTTGTTTGGGAAAGCAGGAAGGTGGGGCTTGAAAGAAGCCCAAGCAGAAAGAATCTGCCATATTGCTGCTGTCATATGGCCAGAGTCATTTCCCTGTGCTCTCCATGTGATCTGAAATTTCATCTGTAGCCCTGGAGTCCACACCCTGTGTGCTGTCCTGCCTTGTGTGTTTCCCATATTCGCCCATTTGAAGTTAGAATACTGGTGGCTTTTCTGGGATTCTACCAGGCCAGGAGTGGCCATGTTTGTTCTAGGCATTTTCAGCTGGGAGCCATTTGGGCTATGACTCTGCACTGTTTGCCCTGGGCCAGCAAGCCATTGCCACCCCTAGAGCTTTCCTGGCCACCTACTCCACACTGGTGTTAGGTCTACAGTGAATAATTTTTGTCCCAAAGGCAGGCTTTAGCTAGCAAAGGACCAATCATGGGACAGGATAAATCAAACTAGGTTGCATTTAATACCCAAGTTGGTTAGAGTCACCATTTTTTTTTGCAGCATTCCTAGGAAATAAAGACACCCGTGGGAGCATGGTGCAGGTTAGAGATACTGCCAGAGTCTGTGGTTAAGGTAGTCTGTCTGTCCCAGCATTTTCAATTTCCATGATTACTTAGCTGGGTTTTGTCTCTCCCAAGCTAGGCTGCTGTCTAGCAGTGTTCTGTAAGGGTGTAGGGAGAGGTGACTGTGGTGGGAAGTTTGCCTGCTCAGTTTAAATTGCCCAAGCACTTCTGACAATGATGGAAAATGTATCATTTCCCCCTAATTTCTATTTTAATAGGAATTTTAAGCAGATAGACTTTTTTTCTAGAAGAGTTTTGCTCTGGTTTTATATCAGGATATCAAAAATTCACTCTCAAGAATTCACTTTCCCACCTCCCTTCTCTCTATATATATATTCCAGTGCACCATTTATTATTTTGAAGTGGGGGGTAGGCTTACTGGTATTTCTATCTTGTGAATTTAAGGCTGATCAGGCCCCACATTCGAGCACCAGATATGGGGAGATGACCAGCATCTCCTTAGGGGTTCTTTTTCCTGATGAGGAGGATGTAAGCCACCTGAGAAGTTAAAGTCTAGAATAATTAGTAAAGAACAAAAGACAAAGTCAGAAAGATATTTTCAAAAGTTGGAGCCCTTGATAGGTCCAGTCCACATGGGAGCTGGAATTAGACAATAAGAAAATGGCTCCTGTGGTTTATTTAAAGGGGTACGTCAAAGGCAGGGGTAAGGTTTCAAGGGCAGACTCTTGCTTTGTAATGTCTTGCAGTGAGCAGGTTGCTTGGCATCTTGGCAGGTTACACCCATCTCAGAGGGACTGTGCGGCTATGGCAGGTCACCCATCTCCCATGCTGTGTGGGATCCTTGGCAGAGCTGAGGGAGAAGTTCACCTGTATCAGATGGTCTATCCCTGTAGGGGTGCCACAGGAAGTTCCCAGTGCCACACCTATCCCCTCACTGGCTGCGATGCCAATAGTCCACTACAGCCCACGGATAGCCCTCTACAACCCTGCATTTTATCAGACTATAATGGAATGATACTAGAAATCAATGATAAAATTAAAAAAATAGAAGCTACTCCAATAACTGGAGACTAATCAATATGCTATTGAATGAACAATGGATTGTGGAAGACATCAGAAAGGAGATTAAAAAATTCTTAGAGGTAAATGAGAACTCTGATATAATATATCAAAATCTCTGGGACACTATGAAGGACGCTATGAACTTTCCAAGAGGAAAGTTCATTGCATGGGGTTCATTCCTTAAAAGAAAAAAAGTCAACAAATAAATGACCTATCATTATATCTCAAAGCCCTAGAAAAAGAAGAATAAATCAACACCAAAAGTAGTAGAATACTGGAAATAATTAAAATCAGAGCTGAAATCAATGAAATTGAAACAAAAGAAACAATTGAAAAAAATGACAAAATGAAAAGTGGTTCTTTGAAAAAAAATAAATAAAATTGATAAGCCCTTGGCCATGCTAATGAGGAGAGAGAAAATTCAAATTACTAAAATATGTGATGAAAAAGGAAATATCATGACAGACACTACAGAAATACAGATGGTAATTAGAAACTATTGTGAAAATTTGTACTCCAATAATATAGAAAATATCAAAGACATCAACAAATTTTTTGAGTCATATTATTTACCCAGACTGAATCAGGATGATATTCACAAGTTAAGCAGAACAATTTCAAGCAATGAAATAGAAGATGCTATCAAAAGTCTACCAACCGGGCTGGGGTTATGGCTCAGTGGTAGCATGCTTGCCTAGCATGCGTGAGGCACCGGGTTCGATCCTCAGCACCACATAAAAATAAAATAAAGATATTCTGTCCACCTACAACTAAAAAATAAATATTTAAAAAAAAAAAGTCTAACAACCAAGAAAAGCTCAGAACCAGACAGATTCATAGCTGAACTCTACAAGACCTTCAAAGAAGAACTGATACCAGTACTCCTCAAATTATTCCATGAAATAGAAAAAGAAGGAACACTTCCAAACTCATTCTATGAGGCCAATATCACCCTGATTCCAGACAAAGACAAATCAAGGAAAGAAAAATTCAGACCAATATCTAACGAACATAGATGCAAAAATTTTCAATAAAATTCTGGCAAATCAAATACAAAAACATATGAAAAAGGTAGTGGATCAGGATCAAGTGATGTTCATCCTAGGGATGAAAGGTTGGTTCAACTGACAGAAATCAATAAATGTAATTCATCACGTCAATAGACTTGATAGAATCACATGATCATCTCAATAGATGCAGAAAAAGCATTTATCAAAATACAGCACAAAATACAGTTCTAAACACTAGAAAAACTAAGGATAATAGAAACATATCTCAACATTGTAAAATCTATCTATGCTAAGCCCAAGGCCAACATCATTCTAAATGGAGAAAAATAGGAAGCATTCCCTCTAAAAACTGGAACAAGATGGGGATGCCCTCTTTCACCACTTCTATTTAACATAGTCCTTGAAACCCTAGCCAGAGCAATTAGCAGATCAAAGAAATTAAATGGATATGGATAGGAAAAAAAAGAACTCAAATTATCACTATTTGTCAATGACATGATTCTATATTTAGAGGATCCAAAAAATTCCACCAGAAAACTTCTGAACTAATAAATGAATTCAGCAAAATAGCAGGATATAAGATCAACACCCACAAATCAAATGCATTTCTTTACATCAGTGATGAATACTCTGAAAGAGAAACTAGGAAAACTACTCCATTTACAATAGACTAAAAAAAAAATATATTAAATACTTGAGAATCAACTTAATGAAAGAGGTGAAAGACCTCTACAATGAAAACTACAGAACACTAAAGAAAGAAATTAAAGAAGATCTTAGAAGATGGAAATATCTCCCTTGTTCTTGGATAGGCAGAATTAATACTGTCAAAATGACCATATTACCAAAAGCATAATACAGATTTAATGCAATTTCAATTAAAATCCCAATGACATTCCTCATAGAAATAGAAAAAGCAATCATGAAATTCATCTGGAAAAATAAGAGACAAAGAATAGCCAAAGTAATCCTTGGCAAGAAAAGTGAAGCAGGTGGCATCACAATACCAGAACTTAAACTATACTACAGAGCAATAGTAACAAAAACAGCATGGTATTGGCACCAAAATAGATTGGTAGACCAATGGTACAGAATAGAGGACACAGAGACAAACCCACATAAATACAGTTATCTCATACCTGATAAAGGTGCCAAAAATATATATTAGAGAAAAGATAGCCTCTTCAACAAATGGTGCTAGGAAAATTGGAAATCAATATGCAGCAAAACGAAAATAAGCCCTTATCTGTCACCATGTACAAAACTCAACTCAAAGTGGATCAAGGACCTTGGAACCAGACGAGAGACTATGCGCCTAATAGAAGAAAAAGTAGGCCCAAATCTACATCATGTTGGATTAGGCCCAGACTTCCTTAACAATACTCCTATAGTGCAAGAAATAAAATCAAGAATCAATAAATGGGATGGATTCAAACTAAAAAGCTTCTTCACAGGAAAAGAAACAATCAATGAGGTGAAGAGACAGCCTATATTTGGGGAGCAAATTTTTACTATGTGCACATCAGATAGAGCACTAATCTCCATGATATATAAAGAATTCAAAAAACTTAACAACAACAAAACAAACAAACAAACAACCCAATCAATAAATGGGCTAAGGAACTGAACAGACAATTTTCAGAAGATGGTATACAATCAATCAACAAATATATGAAAAAATGTTCACATCTCTAGCAATTAGAGAACTGCAAATCAAAACTACTCTAATATTTCATCTCACTCCAGTCAGAACGGCAGTCAAAAATACAAACAATAAGTGTTGGTAATGATGTGGGGGAAAAGGCACATTCACACATTGCTAGTGGGACTGCAAACTGGTGCAACCAATCTGGAAAGCAGTATGGAGATTCCTTAGAAAACTTGGAACGGAACCACCATTTGACCCAGCTATTCCACTCCTTAGATTATACACAAAGGATGTAAAAACAGTATACTACAGTAATACAGCCACATCAATGTTTATAGCAACACAATTCACAATAGCTAAATTATGTAATCAATGTATATGCCTATCAATAGACGAATGAATAAAGAAACTGTGGTATATATACACAATGGAATATTGCAAGTAAATGGATGGAATTGGAGAATATCATGCTAAGTGAAGTAATCCCCCAAAACCAGAGGCTAAATGTTTTCTCTGATTAGTGGATGCTGATCCATAATGGGGATGTGTGTGGGGAGCATGAGAGAAATGGAGGAACTTTGGATAGGGCAAAGAATAGGGAGGGAAAGGGAAGGGACATGGGGTTAGGAAGGATGATGGAATGAGATGGACATCACTACCCAAGTACATGTATGAAGACATAAATGGTGTGACTCTCTCTACCTTGTTTACAACCAGAGAAATGAAAAATTGTGCTCCATATGTGTACTGTGAATTGAAATGCATTCTGTTGTTTTTAAAAAATAAAATTAAGTTTTAAAAAAAGAATTCAAAAAACTTAACACCAAAAAAAACAAACAACCCAATCAATAAATGGGCTAAGGAGCTGAACAGACAGTTCTCAGAAGAAGATACACAATCAATCAACAAATATATGAAAAAATGTTCACATCTCTAGTAATTAGAGAAATGCAAGTCAAAACTACTCTAAAATTTCATTACACTCCAGTCAGAATGGCAGTTATCAAAAATACAAACAACAATAAATGTTAGTGATGATGTGGGGGAAAAGGCACACTCACACATTGCTGGTGTGACTGCAAATTGGTGCAACCAATCTGAAAATCAGAGATTTTCAGAGATTCCTTAGAAAACTTGGAATGGAACCACCTTTGACTCAGCTATTCCACTCCTCAGTCTATACCCAAAGGACTTAAAAACAGCATACTACAGTGACGCAGCTATTTCAATGTTTATAGCTACACAATTCACAATAGCTACACTGTGGAGCCAACCTAGATGCCCTTCAATAGATGAATGGATAAATAAACTGTGGTATATCTACACAATGCAATATTACTGAGCATTAAAAGAGAATAAAATTATGGCATTTGCAAGTAAATGGACAGAGTTGGAGAATATCATGGTAAGCAAAATAAGCTGATCCCAAAAAACCAGGAGCTAAATGTTTTCTCTGAAAAATTGTGCTCCATATGTGGATTATGAATGGAAATACATTCTGCTGTTAAAAAACAAAAGCAAAAAACTAGCTATAACTACATGACCAGTCACAAAAATGAGGACTGTAATTGTAATGAGTATTTCTTCCTTGTTTTGTTACGAATGTTTTTGTATGTATGAATGTATGTTTGTATGTATGTATATATATAGTATCTTTATTTTCTTCCCTTTTGCTCCTTTATTATTTAACATAAGATAAATAACATAAGATAAATTCATATCATAGTATTTAATTTTTTCTATTTTACATGATAGATTTTGTTTGGTTTGTTTTTTGCTACTTGGGATTGAACTCAGAAGCTCTTAACCACTGAGCCATATCCACAGCCCATTTTTATTTTTTATTTTGAAACAGAATCTCACTAAGTTGCTTAGGGCCTCTCGAACATGTACATATTCGGTACAGACAGTTATTTTTCTGAATATTTTTGATCCATGCTTGGTTAAATCCATGGATATAGAACCTATAGATATAGTGGACCTACTGTAAAGAGAAAAACAAGGTCATAATTCTACCTAACATGACACAACTATCCTGTGTACAACACTAACTCCTTCCCCAGAATAGACGTTAAGATTCTCCAGTGATGCCCATTTATCTCCTTGATATACTATAACTTAAAAATTATTAGCTGGGCATGGTGGCACATGCTTGTAATCCCATTGGCTCAGGAAGCTGAGGCAGTAGTATCCCAAGTTTAAAACCAGCCTCAGCAACTTAGAGAGGCCCTAAACAACTTAGTGAGGCCCTGTTTCAAAATAAACAAAAACGTTGACTAAAAGAGGATTACTTTTCTCTGTTTTGGGACTGAGATACTGGTCTTCCCCTGCCTATTGACTCAGCCTTGGACTAGAACTTATACCATTGGATCTCCTGCTTCTCAGGCCCTTGGATTCTGATTATATAAATTTAGTTTGTTCTGTTTCTTTGGACAATCTTGGTTAATGCATTTTATAAGTTATTTATAAGGCTAAAATAAACCTAACACACTATCTAAAAAGATCTTACTAAAAAAATTATAAATGAATATGTCTCATAAACTTAGACACAAAAATCCTTAAAAAACTATTAGCAAGCCAAATCTAGAATTATATACAAAGATAATACATCATGACAAGTCAGTTTTATTCTAGGAATAAAAAGTTGGTTTAATATTTGAAAATCAATCTATGTAATTTATTATATTAACAGAAAGGAAAGTTATGAGATAATTTCAATAGATGTAGAAAAGGCATTTGACAAACTCCATTCATTTGCAATTTAAAATTCTCAGAAGCTAGAAATGGAAGAGAACTTTCTAAATCTGATAAACGGCATATATGAAAATTTTAGAGCTAGCAATTCTGCTTCCTGGTGAAATATTGAGTGTTTTCCCTAAGATGGAGAAGTAGACAAATATACCTACTCTCTATATTTCTATTTATTCTTTTTAAGGTCATGGCCATAGCAATAAGGCAAGATAACACAATAAAAGGCATAAAGATCAGTAGAAAAAAGAAAATCTGTTTTTATTTTTGTTATGTTTTTGTCTTTTATAGGTGACATGACACAGAGAATCTTAAGGAATCATTTATTAGTCTCTACAAAATAACTATTAGCAAAATAACCATTAGATTAGCTACAAAGTCCATGCACAAAAATCAAATGTACCATTATATATAAGCCATAAATTACTGGAAAATTAAATTAAAAAGTTAATTGCACTTGTAACAGCATCAAAAACCATAAAATTCTTAGAAATTAATTTAATAGAAGGTATGTAAGACCTTTGTATTGGAAATTACAAAATATTGCTGAGAGAAAATAAGGGAGTACTTTATATGTAAGTATATACTATGTTCATGATTGGAAGACCCAATATTGTTTCAATACAATCCCAGTCACAATCCACCAAGATTTTTATAGACATTGACAAACTTATAAAATTTCTTTCAGAGGGCAAAAGACCTGTAATATCAAAAGCATCTTGAAAAAGAACAAAATTTGTCTTTCCTACTTACCTTCAAGGTTTCTATAAAGTAATAGTAATCAGAACAGTATGGTATAGATATAAGAATTGATAAATCAGTGGAACAGAACAGAGAATTAGACTGACACACTCATTTGATTTTCAACACAGATCCCAAAGCAATCTGAAAACTAGTCTTTTCAACAAATTATTTGGGAATAACAGAATATCTGTGTAGAAAAAGAAATGAACCTAGGTCCCTACCTCATATTTATACACAAAATAAATAGAAAGTATAAATATAAACATAAGGATTTTAGATGAAAACATTAAAAAAAATCTTGGTGAGTAGGCAAAGGCTTTGGGGCCAGGATACAGAAAAACAATAACCATTTAAAAGTAGGATAAATTAGACTTCATCATGATTAAAAATTGATCACCAAGACACTATTAGAATTTATAGTATAGTTTTAGAATGAGAGAAAATATTCACAAAACATCTGATAGTGAATTGCTCTTCAGAAAATAGGAAGAACTCCTTCAACTCAATATAAAGAAACAAATAATCCAATAAAAATAGGCATAAGTTTTGAGCAGATACCTCACAAAGGGAGAATTGCAAATGAATAGTATGCAAAACCAAGACTAGGTGCTAGATATGCTATTACTACTGAAGTATCATTGCTTAAATGATTAGTGGATGGAACCAAGAAGCATTTCTTTTCTTTTTTTTTTTTATTTAAAAAATTTTTTTTAGTTGTAGACGGACACAATGCCTTTATTTTGTTTACTTATTTTTATGTGGCACTGAGGATCGAACCCAGTGTCTGACACATGCTAGGCAAGTGCTCTACCACTGAGCCACAAACCCAGCCCCAGCATTTCTTTTCTTAAATCATGAGTTAATATTGATATTTCCAATTTAAATATAATCTTATATTTGAATGTAACATTTTTCCTTACCTCATTTTATTTGTGTACCTCTTTTACAGTGAAATCTTGGTTCTTACTTTCCTGAATTTATTTACTTAGTTGCTTTATTGTACCATATACATAAAATAGTTTCAGAATGATAATACACGATTACTGACAAGATACCAAGTTTTAAGATTTATTTTTCAGTTAGTCTTTTTATTTCACTAAGGATGTACAGAGTACTTTGTCAAAATATATTTGAATCTCAATTATTTCCTCTTTGGTGGTTTTATCAGTTTGATTTACAATTAGCCTAATTTGTTTCCATTTCTGTTTAACAATAAATCTTAAAGGAATGATAGTAATAGCAATTTGTTTGCAATTCCCAATGTAATAGCTGAGTGAAATAAGAATCATCAAAGTATGTTGAACCTTTGAGTAAAAATTTGTTAGGGGATAAAATACTTTCTCAATGTAATATTCCATTTATGGGGTTGATTATATAGGGTAAATTTACCTTAACCAAATTTTCACATTTTGTGACACCAATAGCATGAAACCTAACATTATGTTTCATGAAATGATGCAATAAAAAGTACACAAAGTCGCTTATGAAGTATTCTTGCCAAGAAAAATTTAATATTAATTTAATCATAGGGTAATAATTGGACAAATCCAGAAAGTGGGCCATTCTACAAGATGACTGACCTGGATACTGAGAATTGTTGTGGACTAAAAGAGATCTCTGAAACAAATTAACCAAGTACAAAGCATAAGACTTGGTTAGACAGAGTTTAAAAATATAAATGTAAAAACATTTGTGTATGTGTGACAACTAGAGAAATTTAAATACATATGGAATATTAGATATTGCTGTAAACTTATTTTTAATTTTTTATGTAAGGTGGTGATATTGTGGTTATGCAGAAGATATCTTTTTCTTAGGAATGAAAATTTTGAAATTAAAGTGTATATCGTCTACAATATACTTTCAAATGGTTCAGCATATATATATAAGGAGAGGAAAATAAAACAAATGTGGAAAACATTAACAACTAAAATATAGATGAAGGCAGAGGGTTGTTTATTATTCTTTCAACTTTTATGTAGGTTTGAAATATTTTCAAAATAAAAATTAGGAAAGAAAAGATGGAACTGTGGACTGTTGGGATCAACCTACATTTTTGTCACCAGGTGGTGCTAGTGCTTTGTAAATAAAGCTAAATCAACAGCCTATGTTGACAACTGGATATCAATTGAGGAAACTTTTGAATGGGGTAACAGACTGTAACTCAAGCTTTTCAATTTTACTACTTTCCTCTCTTGGTTGTATTATTATATTCTGAACTACTTGAAGAGTTTCAGTTATACATTTTGTCTCCCTCTGTTTGCCTTTCTGTGGAGACTTCCCATTTCCAGGCCCTTATTTATTTCTCACAAGGACTGGTGCAGTCATTCCCTGCACTGGATGCTGCTCTCATCCACACTGCTGATGAAATAACTCTCCTGTAGCATTCCACTCCCCTTCACCAGCTCCCTATTTTCCTCCAAACTGTTTTTACTCCTCAGCCAAGTGTTAATGTTTGATACCAGTCTACTTCCCCAGTTATGTCCCATTATTGTCTTGTTTAATTCTATTCATGAAATATCATTGTAACTTTTAAAAGAAAATGAATGCCACACATTTTCTTGCCTTTACATATTTTACTTTGTATGTTTCTATACCCCAAATGCCCTTCTTCTGCCTATGTCTGTCAAAATCTGACTTTACTCATCACCAAAACACAGATTAAAAATCATCTCTTTCTAGAAACTTTCCCCAACTCACTACTCAGAACTATTCTTCTTCCCCTTTCACTTTGTAATTTTCTTACCAAACTAATCACATTTCATATTATGTAATAAATATGTGTGAACACTAAACTGTAAATGCTTTCAGCATAAGTAGTTTATCTTTATAACCTCCAGATTGTGTTTAATGCCATGTGGCATTTACTAAAATTCAGTGGAATTCAATTTAGGGGTGATTTAAAGCTGGTTTGTAGTAGTAGTAAAAGTGTTGACCCATCACCAACAATTGCCAGCCTTACTCTGGGTTTTCATTTCACAGATAAGCAATGAGAGGCCACCATAATGAGGAATCAACCTGGATGAAGTGTGTCTGTGGTTTATTTAGTAGCCGCTACTTATGAAAAAAGTCATCAATTTGAAGTAAAATTCCCAATTTGACACTGTCTATCAGAATCCTTAGATGTTTGCATGTCATTCGATCCATGTATTTCACTTCTTGATAAGAATACGATAAGAATTTAAGGATATGTTTATAAAAGCTAAAATTTGGAAGCAGCTTAACTACCCAACGATACTTGGTTGGTGAAGGAAATTCTAAGGTCTCATGTAATGCCTTACAGTGGAGCCATTAGAAATGGTGCTAGAGAATAGTTGGTGGCATAGAAATAGGTCCCAAATATATTATAACATAGAAAAAAACTGCAGCATAGCATTGACATCACAATAACTCTCTTTCTTTTTCTTTTTGCAGTGCTGAGGATAGAACCCAAGGGGCACATCATCTCTGAGCCATACTCCCAGCCCTTACAATAACTTATTTTTTATTTTTATTTTTTTCAGTTGTAGGTAGACAGAATATTTTTATTTTATTTTTATGTGGTGCTGAGGATTGAACCCAGTGCTTCACGCATGCTAAGCGAGCACTCTACCACTGAGCCACAACCGCAGCCCTACAATAACTTTTAATGGAAAAAATATACATAGGCAAAGAGAAAATATTGAAAGTAATGACAACTATTTCTAGGTTTGGAGTTTGACTTTTAAATTTTTTCTGTTGCTATCTTTTAAAAAAAATTTTAACTATGAGCTGTTGTATTAAGAAAACAATTTATTTTTAAGAAATCAATTATAATTCTAATGTAACTGTTATGTACACAAAATTTAGTAATGCAGGAAGGAAATTTAAGCTCTTAACACTTGTCATTGGGCCTAACATAGAAGCAGGGAACAGGAAAGATCAAACAATTAAACAAAGGAAGACAGTGTTAGAGGTCAGAAAAGATGAAAAACCCAGGAAGAAAAAATAGGAGTTAAGGAGTGCAGTTGCCATTCTCAGAAGCAGAGGAGATCTATACGAATCAGGAAGATAACAGGATTGTAATCAAGTAGGAAGGTAATACACTTAGACAGTTGGGTCCTTTGTTTAGTATTATTTGCTCACTTAGGAGATCTTGAACAAATCAGTTACATTTTCAAGGGTTGAAAGATATTTTTAACGTATTTTTATTCCCACTTTATAAGTGTGAAAAGTAGACCTCAAATATAAATGTACATGAAAGGCAACTTTCTGGACTTTGGCACTATTGGAATTTTGGACCAGACACTTCTTTGTTGTGAGGAGCTGGACAGGCATGTTATTGCAGAGAAAGAAGTTGTCTAGTAAGGAGGAAAGCAGGTAAGAGGTATGTCATGTGGGCTCTGACCTAGGAGATAGATTTGGGGTTCGGCAGGTGGAAGAAGATGCAAGATGCAGTTAGGATAGACTTGCTTTATTCAGTGGTGGCCACAGCCATTAGCCAGCCCCCAATTCAACTTCAGCATCCAGCCAGTTCCATTTTAGCCCCTCTTAGCTCATTTCCATAGGCCCTTTTTATATGCAGGACAAACAAAGAAGGCACAGTGCCAACAGGTTACATGAGGTCGTCCATGCTCACCAATTAATGTTTTTGTTTTAGATGTGTAGCCCGGGTTCACCAAGAAACTAAAATTTTCCCATTTAACATAAAATCTCCCCAAATACTCAGTATGTATCGCATCAAGGAGTGTTTTCTCCTGGTGGGAGACTCTAGAGAATGATGATATCTAAAGTTGGCAGGCACATGCCCCAAATCTGTGCAAGTCAAGTCAAACCACCAGCGAACAGAACATCTCATGTGTTTGATTTTAAGCTTAATCTTTGTCAGAAAGAGGTCTCTGACATCTTTCCTGTTCTATGCAGAGATGGTCAGATGTGTAGAAGAGGATGAGTTAGTAGCCTGATTTGGAGAAGGGATGAATTGGAGCAGGAAAAGGGGCTCTGATCCAGTGGATCTATTTTTGAGTAGGGAGGACTGTCTTTAAATTATGAAAGCATGTTACAGCCACTAAAATTTGGAGTATGGGTTGTTAGTATTAATCCCATTTACTTCATATTTGAAGAAAACTCTCATTATTATTACTTCCACAATTCACCTTGAATTTACTACAAAGTGAGGATATGAATTTAATAGAAATAGGAATAAAAATATAATTTCATGTTTAATTTAACTGGAAGATTTCCATTTTGAGAAAAATTTTTAAATATGCAATTGAAACATTGTCATTTTTTATAGGTTAGAAAACACAGTAAATAATAAAATGTAATTTGTGTGTAATTCCACCATCTAGGTAGACCTAGTATTAATATTTTGTGTATCCTTTCAGACTTCTTAAATCAGTGGTTCTGAGCTCAGCTTGTACAGTAGGTTCAACTGAGAAGTTTTAAAATAAAACCATGGCTAGTCTCATCTCCAAACACTTAAACCAGAATGGGGGTGGGGTAGGTAGGATGGGGGCTGCAGGGAGGTGTTGGGCAGGCCTGGGAAGTATTTTTTAAGCTTCACACTTGATTTGAATGTGCAGGTAGAGTCAAGAACTACTAAGTACTGTTTTAAGTGAATGATAGATTAGTGCTCTTGTACTAGGCCAAAATAAGAGAGGCTGAGATCTGCAGCTAAGTGGTACTTTAGCTCTAGTTGACACTGGCAACTAGAAAATGCCACTTGGCATGCAGCAGTCTTCAGTGGCCTGGCATGTCTAAGCATGCCACCACTGCCTGTGGTAAAAAGTAATCAGTAATTTGGACAGTAGTAGCTGCAGATATTTTGCAAACTGCAGGCTGTCAACAACACAAGCAGGATCTGCCAGTTATTCTAATCTTATTTCAAATGACTACCATGCCAGAATTTACTACCAGGTTGTCATTTTTGAATATGAAGATTCAAATCTCCTGATGAGTTTTGAAAAAAGACTCCCAGGTGAGCTACATGCTAGCAGCCCAGGTTCTTTGCCCTTGTCCCAATATATCAGGCTCATAATGGGCTCTGGGCAAATGTTTGTATGAAGTGAGGGAAGTGGTGTGGAGGAATTACACTATAAGATCAGATGAAAAGGAGCATTAGTCCCACAGAAAGCCTGCCTGTCAACAAATCGTTGCCTGTGGAAAGGGAGATAACGGAAGGGAGGCAGGTTGGTTGCTCTGTTGAGGTCTCATGAGCTACCTTTGCCATAGTGGGTCTGCCTCAACTTTCAGGACAGATGCACACAATATTGCTAAAGTGCTATTCACAGGAGGAAAGTACTCTGCAGTGACCAGAATAATTTGTGTTCATAAGCCAAAAGACTCCTTCCCAAGGAGGAGACTCTGGACTTAATGAGTGAACATCTATCAAAATGTCAATGTGCCAGGTGCTTTACCCGTTAGCATTTCATTTACAGAGGAGAAACCATGGCTTGGAGAACATGCTCCCATGTTCCCAAAGCTGGTCAGAGTGGTGAGGGTAAGATTCCAATCCTGGTCTCTCAGGTTCCAGAATATGATTTCTACATTAACTAGCTGTTCCAGGAGATGGAACAAATATTTGGAAGGCTGCTCAGGGGACTAAGAAAAGGAAAAGAAATAATCCTGGCAGAAATATCATGAAGGCCATAAGAATGCTTACACTACATCTGTCCCATAATTGGACCATGAGCATGCTCACATGAAGGTGATATCATGACAGAAGATATGTTACAGGTAACGGACTTAAAGGAATGCATGCCACATAGTATAAACTGTTCATGCAGCGGTCATTTGTATGGGAAACTTGTGGTTCAACAAGGCATTTGGACTGTTAGGAAGTCATTCTTTATGATTGCCTGAAATTGAATCCCTGTAGATTTCACCTGGAAGCGTTCCTGCATGAAAATGGAAGAGCTTTCAGTGAAGCAGATTTCAGTTCCATTAATTGAAGTAGTTTTCAACATTTAGAGCTGTCTAAAAGAAATTGACTGCCTCAGGAAGGGTGATTTTGTTTTTAAAGAGACTTTACTTTCTAGAGCAGTTCATAGCAAAATTGAGAGGAGTACAAGAGTTCCCAAATACTTCCTGTCCCTACACATACACAGCCTCCCTCCCTGATTACTAACATCTCCTACCACTATGATACATTAGTATAATAGATGAACCTATATTGACCCATCATTATCACTCAAAGTCCATCGTTTACATTAGGGTTCACTCTTGGTATTGTATATTCTATAATTTTGAACAAATGTATGCTAACATGTTTCCACCAATCTAACATCATACAGAATAGTTTCATTGTACTAAAAATTCTCTGAGGTGAAGTAATTTTCACAAGTGAAAATAACTAGATACTTTCTTAGTTGCAGAATTCCCTGGATAAAATCCACAACCTCAGATTTCAGCTTATCTGTTCTACAAGTGGACTCTGAAATGCATTTGGAAAGCATATGAACAAAGTGCATTAAACTTTGATTCTGTACTACAGTGACACTGTTATCAGCAAGGCAAACTTCAAATTACCAATTTGCATCAGGACATGAGCACATTATCTTGCACTGAACTTCACAAAGGAATTAATTACTATTGCCACATCTTCAGTGTAATTTTGGCTTCCTAACAGGCAATTGAAGACCACACTCTGTTGCTATGTTTGTATCAATCAATATGATCAATACAGAGAAATTTAGATTATTACACTCAGAATCAAAACTAGCCTTCTCCCAAAGACCTCTTCCAATATTTTTCCTGCAATGAAGGTACATTGAAAATAAGACAAGAGGATCAGTAGTACTACATTTTGTTAAGCTCACTGCTAAGGCTTAAGTGAAATAAATGTGCTTGCTATTGAGCAAGATTCTCACCATAGGTTTCATAATGTGAAAGGCTTTTGACATATTAGGGACTAATGGAAAACAACTATGCTTTGAAACGGATTTTAAGTGGGAGTTGATGTGTACTGATCAGTTTTGAATTGATTTAAAAATTCATGAAGCCTTTACATGGCAGAAAAGAATGACTACTAAGTGAGGCAGTTTGGTGAAGGCCACAGGGATAATCAATAGAGGTCAACAGTAGTACATCAAGGTTGGGAACAGACCCTGGCAGGAGCTCACTGTTACTGTTGCACTGGCCATTTGGTAACCAGAAGGGGCTGACTCTGACAAGTCTCTTATCTTTTCCAGCATGGTCTTTTCACATCTATCAAGATAATCTGTGTTAGATAACCAAGTAGTTTATTCTTAGAGGATATTACTCAAATTAGATTATTCCTAGGCTCAAATTAATATGATACCTAGGAACTATGTAGCAATTTACACTGGAAAATTGGAAGTAGTGTGGTATGATTCCATCATAATATATTGTAGGAGGGTTTTCTTCAAAAAGTGTTTGAGTCTTTTATTTTTAGATAGTTGGGCTTATTTTAACTGAAAACTGACTTCCTCATCTTCTGCTTGAAATATTTTTCTTAGTGAAGGTTGGCATTATCCATTCAAGCCAGCCAGGATCAAACCTGAGTCTCAGAACTATGGTGTCTCAGTCACTCATGTGATGTTTGAACCCTTTATCCTCATATAAGTGGTGAGAACCCACTCAGTTTTCAGGTACTTATCCTACTGAAGAATAATTTTTGCAAAATATTGAGCACCTTCTGGAAAGAGAAGATTCAGTCATAACAAAGCATAGCCTATCCTATGGAGGAGATAGCCAAGGACATTAATATGATGTAGTGAGTGCCTGTATCAGTAATGCTGAAGACTACCAGGAAAGAGAGGAAGAATGCCTTTCTCAGAGGAGGCTCTAGGGAGGGGGAATTGAATTGGGTCTTGCTGGCTAGAGGAGGGAGTGCTAGAACTGTGTCCTAGAGGATGAATAGAAGCGATCCAGGTGACTGGCAAATGTGTGTGCCAGGCAAGGAAAAATCCCAGAGGTTCTACGTATATCTCAATCTTGGTTTTCTTGTGTATGATAGTATTTACTTTAAAGAAGTGTTATGCTGAATATATGAGATAATACTTGTTTGTAACAGACACAGTGAGTGCTCACAGAATTATTATTATTATTGCAACTGCCCTAGTAGACCAAGGCAAGCATACACAAAAGAACTGTGTAATGACAGGATGACCTCTCTGGTCCACAATTTTTGATGGATAAATATGCTAATATTACTCTAGAAGAAATGTCTAATCTGAAACTATGTCAGAGGCTAATACAACTAGATAATTAAATCATAACAACTCCCCTTATTTGTTGATATTTCATGTTCACCAAGAACCATGTTGATTGACTTCCCTTGCTCAGGCTTACATCGGTCTCCAGTTACTCAACAGCTCTATTTCTTCCACTATCATGTTGAGACTTTTTATTTTTTACCAATTTTTAAAATTTTCTCTCTCTGTCTCTGTCTCTCTCTCTCTCTCTCTCTCTCTCTCTAGATATATATATATATATATATATATATATGACAGTAGAGTATAATTAATTTGACATATTATAAATACATGGAGTATAACTTATTCTAATTAGGATCCCATTCTTCTTGTTGTACTCGATAAGGAGTTTCACTGGTCATGTATTCATACATAGGAAAGTTATGTCTGTTCTATTGTCTTTCCTATTCCCTTCCCTCCATTCTTTCCCTTCCTTCCCCTTTGTCTACTCCAGTGAACTTCTATCCCCCCTCCCCCCAACTTCATTATGTGTCAGCATCCACATATCAGAGAGAACATTTGGCCTTTGGTTTTCTTAGGAATTGACTTGTTTCACTTAGCATGATAGTCTCCAGTTCCATCCATTTACCAGCAAATGTCATAAAGCCATTCTTTTATTATGACTGAGTAATATTCCATTGTGTATATATAATACACTTTCTTAATTTGTTCATCTGTGGAAGGGCATTGAGGTTGGTTCCATAGGTTAGCTATTGTGAATTGAGCTGCTCTAAATGTTGATGTGGCTGCATCACTGTAGTATGCTGATTTTAATCCTTTGCATATATTCCAAGGAGTGGGATGATTGGGTTCAATGGTGGTTCCATTCCAAGTTTCCTGAGGAATTTCCATTCTGCTTTCCAGAGTGGTTGCAACAATTTGCAGTCCAACCAGCAATGTATGAATATACCTTTTTCCCCACATCCTTGCCAACATTTATTGTTGCTTGTATTTTTTTTAACTTTTTTTAAAAATATTTTTTTAGTTGTCAATGGACCTTTATTTTATTTATTTATATGTGGTGCTGGGAATTGAACCCAGTGCCTCATGCATGCTAGGCAAGCACTCTATCACTGAGCCACACCCCAGCCCCATTGCTTGTATTCTTGATAATTGCCATTCTGACTTGAATGAGATGCGTTCTCCATGTAGTTTTAATTTGCATTTCTCTAATTGATAGAGATGTTTAACATTTTTTAATGTATTTGTTGGCCAATTGTATTTTTAATTCTGTGAATTGCCTGTTCAGTTCTTTTGCCCATTTCTTGATTGGATTTTTTGGTTTTTTAGTGTTAAAATTTTTTGAGTTCTTTGTATGTCCTGGAGACTAATATTTTATCTGAGGTGTAGGAGGTAAAGATTTTCTCCCATTCTGTAGGCTCTCTCTTCATGTTCTTGATTCTATCCTTTGCTGTGAAGAAGCTTTTTAATTTGATACCATCCCATTTACTAGTTCTTCTTTTTTAACCTGAGTTTGTTTATATTATTGAATCAGACTAAATTCAGTCTGGATCAATTTAACATTAGATTGCCCACTACCTCATCCCCAAAGAGTAGGTAGGGGTCTCTTGTAAAAGAGATCAGAGAAATTTTAACAAATAATCAATTACATTTCTGTGGATGTCTTAGTTGTAGAAAATTTTCTAATAACTATATATACATTTATAATATTTTTACTCTTGAAAGGAATATTTTATTTTATTTTTTATTTGTTATAATTAGTTATACATTAAAGTAGAATGTATTTTGATTCATTGTATACAGATGGAGCACAACTTCTCATTTCTCTGATTGTACATGATGTAGAGTCACACCATTCGTGCAATCATACATGTGCCTAAGGTAATCTGTTTCATTCCACCATCTTTCCTACCCTTATGTCCCCTCCTCTCCCCACACTCTCCTTTTTCCTATTCACAGTTCCTCCATTCTTCCCATGCCTCCCACCCATTAACTGAATCTTGATTTTACTTCTTGTGCTTTAGGAGTCTTGCTGAGGAAGTTGTTTCCTAAGACAACATGGAGAGTTGGGCCTATATTTTCTTCTAGTAGGCTCAGGGTCTCTGGTCTAATGCCTAGGTCCTTGATCCTCTTAGAGTTGGAAATCTATCTACATATAGATTTCCAGTTCTCACCACCATTTATTGAAGAGGCTGTCTTTTCTCCAGTGTATGTTTACGGTGACCATGAGATAACTGTATTTATGTGGGTTTGTCTCTGTGTCTTCTATTCTGCTCTGTTGGTCTACATGTCTCTTTTTGTATCAATACATATTATTTTTGTTACTGTAGCCCTGTAGTATAATTTAAGGTCTGGTATTGTGATACCTCCTGCTTCACTTTTCTCACTAAGGATTGCTTTGGCTATTCTAGGCCTCTTTTTATTTTTATTTTTTTACTAATTTTATAATAACACATAGAACGATTTACTAGATGTTGATCTTAACACTATTCAAATATTAGCTCATTTAATTCTCGTAACAATTCTGGAAGGCAACTCCTATTATTACCATCACCATTTTTAAAATTCGGAGACTGATACTTAACATGCAACTAGTAAGGAGTAAAGCCCAGATTCAAACTGAGGCCATGACTCCACCACAGTCCCTGTTCTTTAGCTCCACATATTCTGCATGGCTGAAGCTATGGTAACTACCAGACTGACTTCTGAGCCTACAAGGCAGAGGTTGGATGAACCATTGGCTAATGAACAAGACAAACACCACTTTGTTGGGGCTCATCTATATTCCTTTAGGAGCTAGTCTTCCAAAGTGCCTGGATATCAGCCTTGTACTTGGACTTACCAATCTTTCTTCAACAGACTAAAGAGAGTAATGGGTCACCTGTTGTTTTCAAGATATTGAACACAATGGCCTCTGCTGAGATTTCAGTGGCCCCATGATTTTTCAGTTTGCCCCAGTTTAAAATGAAGAACCAGCAAGTCTGAAAAAATAAAATCTCTGAGGCCTATGGTAGAATAGTTCTGCCAATATTATGAATGGGGATTTACATTTCTCAGGTTTAAAAGAGGTTATTCCATTCCCATGGAGAATCTTATGGCTTGAATTAATCTTTGATAAATGCATAGGTGGTCAGCAGCCCACCAGTTTGGTCTCCTTGAGAGAGCTGTGCACAGAAGGCACACTTCAGGAGAGAATACCTCACTCATGCCAACTCCTGGGAGACATTCTGGCCTGGTTAAACCACGCTGAACTGTGAGTGAACCAGGAGGAGTCCTTTTGCCTTTCTAGCCTAATGCCAAATCTGGAAATAGGTCTTTATTGTCCCTTTCTCGTTGCCTTACACTCCATGCCAGACATTTGAGGTCATACTGATGACAAAACGAAGTAAGGACAGGTGAATTGTTAAATCCCAAAACAGTTTTTGACTTATCTCCCCACCTCCAAGCCTTTCCAGGGTGGGAGACCCCTTCAAAGGCAGACCACGTATTTATCCATATCAGCACCCCACCAGAACAAAGCCATGGACACTTAAGAACTGAGAGGAATTGGAGAGAGAGAGGTAATCCTAAATAGTTTTCATGTTGGAGCAGGGGATTTTTACCTGTTTCTGATTCACTAGAAGCTGCAGCTGTCAGGGACATACCCATAGAATGTCCTCTGTTGATGCTCTTGAGGAGTGGATAAGATTAAGCTGAGAGGGAGAAGGTGGGAGAGTGGAGGGAGGCTGTGTATGAGCTACACAGCTCTCCCAGAAGTCAGCTTGTGCCACAGACATCTTGTAAAGGGTAAATAAGTCTTGGCTTCATTTTAGCTGCTCTCAAAGGGCACACATGAGGCAGGACTCAGTGTCCAGTGGTGGTAAAGAGCAGGGACTCAGGAGTCAAACTACCTCAACTTAAATCCTATTTTACCATTTACTTATGGAGTGAGCTTTATAAATTGCTTAACTCCTTGTGACTCAATCTCCTTATTTTAAAAATGGTAGTAATAATAGATTTCAGAATGGTAAAAATACTGGGGAAGAGTATGTATGACAGGTTACACAAGCAGACACATCCACAGGTATAGGTGAGGACTTCAACATCTCACTCTCAGTAACGATGCAGGAAACCTGAGCAACGTTATCAAACAAATTGACCTGATCATCTGTCATAGAACTCTACCCCACAGCACAGGCTATTCAACTAGATTCTCCACCAGGGGATCTTGTACCAAAGTAAAAGTTTCCTTGGCATCTAATTTCTAACTTTATAAAACTTGACATTTTTTTTACAATGGCAGAACCAGTATGAGTATGGTTCTTGTTTCACATTATATACAGCTCATTTTGCAGTTTCTCTTTTGATAGTTCCATGTGTACATCATTCTGACACTTTAACCACCCAGGAAGTAGGGAGTGAGGGACATGTTCCTCATTCATCTCTCTCTTGCTCCTTCCCATGGCACCTGGAATGGGCGAAGGAGGATAACAGAGATGGAAAGGCGAATTTGAGGATGAGCATGAATTTCCAAAAATATTTATATGTCTGTTCTTATTTGACAGTAGTAATGATATGGGAGAAGAGGCTGGGTCTTTGGCCATGCTGTCATACGACTTTTATGTAACTTGGCTCTGAATCAACTGCTGTGCACTTGGAAACCATCATCACCTGTTTTATATTCCAGCAAAGTAGCATTCAGTGATGCTAATTAAAGCATACAAGATTTGTTAATTAAAGCATACAAGATTAGTTTCCCTATGTGCAAAATAGGTACTTTAGCACCAATTAATAATTGGACAACTCAGGTCCTATACACAGGAAATACATAGTGCACATGCACACACGCACACAAGCAAATGAAGGGATCTATACTGGGGTGAATCCTCATTGTCCTGACTTCCCTGGGTTCTTGCTTGCTGATGCTCTCCTGCTGAGATAGATGTGCTTTTGCAAGGCAGAATTGGGGATGAGTAAATAAGAACAGGTTTATTTGCTTTGATCATCACAGCATCCCACAATGTCAGTCAATACAAGAAAATGCTATTGAAAAAAAGTGTTGTGAGTTTTGGGAATTAGTTCCTAAATAACTTTTAGAATTAAAAGAATCAGAGTAGGAATAGCACCAGCTACTTATTTGATGAAATGGAAGAGGCCTGATGGAGATCATCTTGGTGCCATTAGGAAAACAACCTCAGGGCTCCTGCTGACAGGACAGTTTGCCCAAGTATTATTAATTATAATGTATTATTAGCTAACTGCAGGCAGCTGACATCCTTTGCATATTAACTAAAATGCAACAGCCATTTAGCTAGTGGGGCCTGCTCAGCCTTTAAAATTGTCTTAATCATTAGTGGATTAGTTAAACTATAACATTAAGAGATAAAAATAATCACCAGTGTCACTTGGGAACAAGTCTAAACTAGACTGGTTGTCAGAGGCTCTGAGTACAGATAGTCTTAACTGTGTAGATTGATGGGTGCCAGTTGACACTCTAGACCCAACCAGCCTCACTCTGACCTCGTCAGGGCTGTCATCATGAGATCATTGGTGCAGATTTGATTGCTGCTTTAGAGCTATAGTAGTATGTGAGGCAGGGAAGGTGGAACTATGAGCTTTTTATTCAATTCTTAATCATTTGGAAATTTATGTTGCAGTTAGCAGATTTTTTGAAATCATATTCCTTCCAGTGCTTTCTTTTTTTTGGGCCATTTCACTAATTATTAATGGCTCCACCTTGGGAGGTCTGGAAATGATGCTGAAACTTAATCAAGCCTCTCTGGCTGTTTTGGAAAGAGGTTTTGAGTCTCAGTTCAGAGGTTGTGAAGAAAACCTCAGAATGTGCTTTAGGATTATCATTGGCTTCTGATGCATGGCAGTGTCTCTTCTGTCACAAATAACCCAGATTGAATAAACAAGGCTTAATTGGTTTGGTTTTGATTGATATTTTGATGACTGACCATAAGCAGAAAACATGGGAGAAAAAACACTTAAGTGACCTGAGAAGTCATTATATAAGAATTCTTTAAAACATTAAAATTTACAAACAATAAATCACATAAATTTGTATGATATACATACATATGATAAAACTGAGTTTAGCCAGGCGCGGTGGCACATGCCTGTAATCCCAGCAGCTCAGGAGGCTGAGGCAGGAGGATCGCAAGTTCAAAGCCAGACTCAGCAACTTAGGGAGGCACTAAGCAACTCAACAAGACCCTGTCTCTAAATAAAATATTTTTAAAAAGGGCTGAGGACGTGGCTCAGTGGTTAAGCACCCTTGGGTTCAATCCTCAGTACCAAAAAACAAAAACAAAAAACTGAGTTTAGATGTAATGTGGACAAGTAAACTACCTCCACAATTAAGAGAAAGAAGCCCTGTTACTATCCAAAATTCATTCTTGCTGTCCTTTTGTAAGTTGTCTTCAACTCCTTGCAAGGACTGCTCTGAAACTCGTCCTATACTCTCCCTTCCTACATGCCAGGTCAATTAAATTGGATGAGGTAGACTTTTCAGTCTGGCTGCCTTCACTTTGCCTCATCCATTTGAGATTTCTTCACGTCCTTGCATGAATCAGTTGTTCTTTTTTAATGCAGAGTAGTATTCTATTGTTTGTTTACTCATTCATCAGTTGAATGACGTGTGGCAAAGGTCATGATAAATTTGCATATCAGTTTCTATGTAAACATAAATTTTTATTTTTCTTGAGTAAATATGTAGATGTGCGATTCTTGGTCTTATGGTTAAGTGTACATTTACAACTTTAGAAGAAAATGCCAAACTATTTTCTAAAAGGGTTCTATCATTGTGCATTCCCATCAGCAATGAATGCGAGTTCTAGTTATTCTGTATTTGTACTAGCACTTGGTATTGTCAGGCCCCTTTTTGTTATTAATTTCTAGTAAAATTTTTTATACAGTATATACTTGTTTTTTGTTTTTTTTTTTTTGTACTGGGGGTTGAACACAGGGGCACTCAACCACTGAGCCACATCCCCAGCCCTATTTTGTATTTTATTTAGAGACAGGATCTCACTGAGTTGCTTAGCGCCTCGCTGTTGCTGAGGCTGGCTTTGAACTCGCGATCCTCCTGCCTCAGCCTCCTGAGCTGCTGGGATTATAGGCGTGCACCACGGCTCCTGGCCCTAAAGTATATACTTTTTAATATTTCAATTATTTTACATTTGTTAATATATTTGTTAATATATGTTCCATGGCCCAGAACATGATCTATCTTGGCAAATGCTTTCTACGTGTTCCATTGAAAAGAATATGTTTTCTGCTGTTGAAGGGTAGAGTGCTCTAAAAATATCAGTGAGGTTAATTTGTTTGTTGTTTAGGTTTTGTGTGTCCCTGATGATTTTTGTCTACTTGTTTTATAGGTTACTGAGAAAGGGATGTTAAAGTCTTTTAGTTATGGATTTGCCTATTTTCTCCCTTTCATTTCTATCAGTTTTCCTTCATGTATTTTGAAACTCTGTTGCTGGAATCACACATATTTAAGATTGTTATATCATGTTGGCTAATTGACCTTTTAATTATATGGTATCTTTCTCCATACTGTCTTCTGTAGTATTCCTTGTTCTGAAGACTGAGTTATGTAGTAATAAAACCCCCCACATGCCACGTTTTCTTCCACCTTTTAAAAAATGTTTGCATAATATATTTTTCAATCCTTTTATTTTTAACTCATCTACATCTTTATAATAAAGTTATTATATTAGGAAAAATAAAGTGTGATGCCTACCTCACTTAGTTGAAACAAAACAATTAGTTGAAAAGGGAGAAAAGTACTGCATTTACATATATATCAGATAAAATTAACTTTATCAAGATTCATAATACAGACTTTTCATCTATTATGTACTAATAATAATCAGATGCTAACTCAATTCAGAGAAAAATGGTTTCTATTATATACTAATAATAATCATATAGATACTAACTCAATTCAGAGATAAATGGTTAACCATTTGACTTTCATAGTAGGTACAAGAAATTTTAAAAATCAAAGTATTTTTATTGTAGGTGTTTATAACAAAAAAAATTAAAGCTTATATATTTATTACTGTGGGACAAATTCTTTGAGGGAAATGTCATAAAAATATGAGAGTAAGAAAGAATAAAGTAAAATTTCTGTTAAAGGTAAGTTTACATATGTTCATATATACATAAAAGCTTTTCTACATATGAAAAGCTCATATGTGTATATATATATTTAAAAACTTGTCTATTTTTAATGGTTGATGGTAACAAATTACTATAATATTTAAATTTCATTGAATAGAGTTCATTAATTTTTAATGTGATTATATACTAAATTCTAAAAAATTGTACCCTTTTCATCATATATAAATATATAAAAGAATTTTGGATATCAACTTAAAATTTTGAAAACAATGGACTTTTCTATCCTCTGCTGTACTATTTGTAGTACTGTAACTGTTTTTAAATATTTTTCCTTTTATGAGAATGCAGGGAATTGAGAGTAAGGTCCATGTTTCCTTATATCTTGTTTATAACCAAATATCGTATTTATAATAGAAGCTCAGTTTAAGATGAACTGAATTAAATTGTTTTTATTTTCATTAAAGGAGTCATCCATTCTTCTTCAACTCTTCTTAGCCTTAAGTTAGGTTTTTCTACTACCGATAACAAAACAACTACCAGATAGAACTAAAATTTGGGCTTAAAAAATAGTTCACATTTCATCCCTGAAATGAGAATAAGGAAAATACTGTGAGAAAGAAACAAGTATATGTAGTAAACCAATATCAGTTTTTAATAATATGGTTATTTTCAGCAGGGTTTGGTGGCACATGCCTGTAATCCCAGTGGCTTGGGAGGCTGAGGCAAGAGGATCTCAAATTCAAAGCCAGCCTCCACAATGGTGAGGTGCTAGGCAACTCAATGAGACCCTATCTCTAAATAAAATACAAAATAGGGCTGGGGATGTGGCTCAGTAATTGAGTGCCCCTGAGTTCAATCCCTGGTACCACACTAAATACACACACACACACACACACACACATACATATACATACGTATATATGGTTATTTTCTATGTAAAATATATAATATTTTACATATAAAATATGTAAAAACACTAAGCATTCAGAAATGTACCTATTGATGCAAAACAGTAGTGTATGTATACCTTTACCAATTTCTTTTTGTAATTCCTTTTAACTGTTTTTTTGGGTTTTTTTTTTTTTTTGGTATTGGGAATTGAACTCAGGGAGTACTCAGCCACTGAGCCACATCCCCAGACCTATTTTGTGTTATGTAGAGACAGGGTCTCACTGAGTTGCTTAGCACCTCGCCATTGCTGAGGGTGGCTTTGAACTCACAATTCTCCTGTCTCAGCCTCCCTAAGTGCTAGGATCATAATTCCTTTTAATACACACCAAATTGGAAAGCAGGGGAAACACTAGCAGAGTGTTTAGAGTGGTTGGCAAATAAACTTTTTCTCCTTGAGTTTCTAATGTAGAATTTTAATGAAAAATTATATACACACACACAAATACACACATATATATTTCTGCTTTCTACATGGCATCTCTGCTTAAGACACTATAAGCACAAAGGTTGCCTAACATTGTTTTATTTGCTGGATATACAATAATTAAGCTAGCAATAAGAAATAGTTTATGCATGTATGCTGGTTTCTAAAAGTGAATAGCACTTTTACAATTTTTGAGAATCATCAACAAGTTTAGTCTTTTTCTGTGATCATATTACTATTAAATTTCATTTAAATATGGTATGCAACATTTTATTTTGTGTTTAATATTACCCAAAGAAACAATATTACATATGGACTGCTTAAAAGTAGCATAACTTAGACAAAAGCAAATTTTAAAAATAAAAACTCTTAAAGCCTTACTAGTAAGTGTTAAGTTTGGATTTAGGAATTAGAAAGATGAATATCACCCCTGGTTCTTCCCATTTCCTTGTTTTGAAATTATTCAAGTAAGAAAATATTATCTTTAACTTATAAAACTCCTTTTATTAAAAAGAAAAAAATTTAACTAATATATGATAACCCTTTATCCTAACAGTATTTCTGTGAATACTAATTCTAGGTAACACTTATTGAGCACCCCCTTTATTCCAGGCACTGTGCTTAGCACTTTATATTTAATCCTCATGGCAATTATCTGAGGTAGGTAACATCATCGTGCCCATCTTCCATGAGCCTGGTTCATGGAAAGCAATAGACACATATGGGACACTACTACCCTGGTCTTCCTGAACTCGCCCTTAGGCTGCAAATCTTTGAGATGGGGGAACTGGACCACACCTGATTATATCTCAGAGCTCCCTGCAGTGTGACAGTGTAGAGGAAAGCGGGAAGTAGGAAGTTGGATGGCCCCATCCTGGGTGCAAGAGCTAGATGCAGCTAGTGAGTGGATGCTTCACAGAAGCTAAGAGAAAAGTTGCATTTGTAAGGAACTTAGAGCATAAAATACCTGCAGAAATGATACTTGGGACTTATAAAAAATGATACTTGGAAAATTAAGTGTTCAAATTCACATCTCATTTTCCTGGGACTAAATCTAGATATTGCCAGTTTTATTATTTACTATGAAGTATACCATTGAAGATCTAGGGATTTTTATGTTAAGCTAGTTTGGGGGTCCTCATATAAAATTTTATTGGCTTATTTCCCCTTAATATTTATTATTGGTGTGTTCTGTATCCTTAGATTAAAAATATTTTTTTCTTTAAATTGTGTCTCTATTGAACATGTTCAGGTATTTTTCTTTGTCATTATTTTCTAAACAATATAATAAAACAACTAGATATGTACTGTTTACATTGTCTTTTAAGTAATTTAGAGATGATTTAAAGTATATTAAGAGGATGTATGTAGGTTACATGCAGATACTACACCATTTTATCTAAAGGATCTCAGCATCTGCAGATTGTGGTATCTGCAGAGGTGAGATGGAGTTTGGGAACCAATCCCTCATGGATACAAGGTACAACAATATCTGCCAGGAAACAATTATGCAAGGAAAATAATGTTAGGTACTTATATTTCTCTGAGGCTGAAAACTTCAGGATCCAAATATCTGTTTTTTTGTGCATCAGTCAAAAGAACTAATTAGAACTTAAAAGTAGTCTTAGGAATTTTTTTTAAAAACTCTTTTACTACTTTGTTCTCTTGTAAATGAAATCAAGAATCATGATTTTATATAAATCACATCCATTCCCTATAAAGTTATTAAACTCCTTTATCATTGTAACTTTGAATTTTCCAAAGGCCATTTCCAACCTGAGGTAGAAGACAGAAGCCACCAAGGAACCACTTTCCTGCTCCTGCTCTATTCAGAATCCCTGCATTTTTGTCCAGAGTCCAGACTGGCACAGAGATCTCTTGAATCATTTAAGCTCAGTTTGACCACTTTCTAAAATCCTAAGTGAAAATAGTTTTTTTTTTTCCCCCAAATTGGCCCAAAGGAAAAAAACTGAAGTGAAAAGAAATAATTTCATGTTGTTTGGGCTGCAAGGTTGCATACACGTGAACAACTTCCACCAAAGGGGGAAGAAACAACAAAACAAAGTAATGAAAACAAAAGAAAAATATTCAGTAGGATTCTTTCTTTCTTAAAAAGTACTTCATAAAATGTGTTTTTCTTTATTGCACATTAAAGCAAACATAAAAAGGTTATTCAGTGTTCCACTTTGTAGGGAAAACAGCTTGGAGATATTTTAGTTCCTACAAAGTCTTTGGTATCCATCAGCAATGTGCTTCTATAATTGTAAAATTCACTGTAAGCTGAAATTTGTTTAATCATTGTTCCTTTTCAATTTGCCTTTTCAAAGTACTCAGAACCATACCTGGCACATTTGTAGCACATAACACATAGCAGCAGAATAGGGTGGATGGACTCTATATGGTTCAGACAAAGAAGGAAAGGTCAAAGAGGGATGATTGTTCTATGTCAGGGAACTCAATGTTTCCAGGAAAATTAAAAGGGAATTTGATCAGATCTGAACTGAACATTCATGAAGTTTCAGAAGCCCACCTGTAGGAGTTTTTAAGCTCTACTTTTCAATTTATTTTGAGACATAGTTTGGAAAATACTTTTTTTGGGAGGGGGTACTGGGGATTGAACTCAGGGGCACTCGACCACTGAGCCACATCCCCAGCCCTATTTTGTGTTTTATGTAGAGACAGGATCTCACTGAGTTGCTTACCACCTCACCATTGCTGAGGCTGGCTTTGAACTCGCGATTCTCCTGTCTCAGCCTCCCTAAATGCTGGGATTACAGGCTTGAGCCATCGTGCTCAGTTGGAAAATACTTTTAACAAACAGAGCAATCCTCTCCCTAGATTTTCCTAAGTTGGGTTGATCCAACTCATTAGAGGTTTGAGGAGACACGTAAAATGTCTGACTCGTGATTGAGTGTATTTTATAAGAGCTCAAACAACCAGGCTATACTCAATTTAAAGGTAAAACAAAAAAATTGAACCAGCAAGAAATCAACATGGTTTTGAAATAGATGTTAATATTAACTGATAATCCAGGTTATATTTTAACCAGTTAAATTTTTTTGAGTGTTCAACTCTACAAAAAACTGTTTGGTCATCAAAGGAACTAAAATGTATTTTTCTGAGTACTAGAAGTTTTTTGGTAACTACCTTAAATGAAGCTTTTTTTTCACGAACATATTTTAAATATACCTAATAAAACATTCCACATGAAAATACAGAAAAAAATAAGGTTTTAAGCAAAATAGAAATTCAAATCCACAAGAACCTGAGTGAGAGAAATGAAAAAGTTAATTTAATATAAATCCTATTTCTACTACCTATAAGTGAGATCTGTAAGAAAATTCCAATTTAATCAGATTTAAATATATAAATGTCAGTTGTATCCTTGGTTTTCTAGTCTTGTGCTTCATGAAGCAATAATATCATACCTTGAAAGCTCTTCAACTTGAAGGGAACATTGTAATGAAAACATAGGGGTCAGAAGATTAGAACATACTTGCTTTTGATAGTAGCAAAATGAGCTACCCTTTTTGGTTTACTTAATTACAGAGTTTTCCCATCAAAAATATATTCTTTAAATTATAAAAATACTTTCTGTGGTAATATGTTGACATATTTCTTTTCTGAGCCTACCAAACTCTTTAAAAAAATAAAGCATACTTGAAGATGTAGATAGAAAATTCTCAAGGAATCACTTAAAAACACATAGTTTCCTTCCTATTTTGTTCATATAAAAAAGCAGGTCATTTTTATGCAGTCTCTGTAGCTCCAAGGAATTCCATTTCTACAGCAGCTTTTGGCCGTTGGGCTGAGCCACTCTTCTTTCGGAATTCTGCAGCAATTTCCTCAAAAGACTTTCCCTTGGTTTCTGGAACTTTAAAAAATGTAAACAGGGTAAAGGCCAGGACCACCCCAGCGAAGAGGAAAAACACATAAGGTCCACAGAAGTCCTGGATAAAGAACAAACACAGAGTTCCAATTAGCAGCTGTTTGACCTGTCTTCTGCTCAGTAAATTTGCACAGTATCAGGCTGCTTACCGCAATGTACTGGAAACACAGAGCTATAATGAAATTGCAGAACCAGTTGCTGAATGCAGCTAGTGCTAAAGCCGTGGGGCGTGGTCCTTGACTGAAAAACTCAGCCACCATGAACCAGGGGATGGGACCTGGTCCAATTTCAAAGAAACTGACAAAGAGGAAGATGGCCATCATGCTCACATAACTCATCCAAGCAAACTTATCCTGAAGAAATAAGCAAAACAAAAACAAAAGTGGGGCTGGGCTCACTGGCTGCTGTTTCCTTTAGCTAAGTAGGCTCTCTGAATTCAGAGGTGGACACAGTTCTCTTCCTAATGTGTTTATGTTCTGTCAAGTACAAAATATGCTCATCTGAGACTAGAATATTGTAAGCCAGGGGCCCTCAATCACTAAGCCACACCCCTAGCCCTTTGAATTTTTTAAAATTTTGAGACAGGGTATTGCTAATTTGCTAGGGCCTCGCTAAATTATTGAGGCTAGCTTTGAACTTGTAATCCTCCTCCCTCAACCTTCTGAGTCAACAGGTTTGCAGGCATGCACCAGTGCACCGGCTGGGTTAGATTTTTTATTTGATCCTTACTTGCTCTTTCCTGTGAAAGGCAAGGCAAAGATCCAATATCCTTTGCTCCGAATTATAGCACGGTAGCTAGGCAAGGTGTATTATTTCTTATTGAAGTGGTGGATGAGGACCTGAGTTAGGAGAGGTTCAAATACTCACCTAGAGAGGCACAGGCAGCCAGGTGGCAGAGCTAGAATTTGAGTCTCATTGGAGCTGACTCCAAAGCCTATGCTCTAACCACATGACTACACTGCCTCCCTGGAAAACAAGAACAAGTGACACACTGATATTTAGTCTTTAAACCCAAGAAATGAGTTCCCCATTTAGTCTTCTTTTTATTATATGCTGTCCCTCTGGCTTTATTCCATAAGTCATTCTCAAATGTTTTTGACATTCAAAACACTTTAGCCTGGAACACAGAGATGTTATTTTAAGGTAACCAAACATATCCATCCAGGCATCAAACTCACCAGTAGCACAAGTCCCACTGACATGAAGATGGCACAGAAAAACATCCCACTCATTCCAATTAGAAACAGAGAGCGTCGTCCTGCCTTCTCCACAAGCAATACCTAGGAAAGTTTTGGAAATATTACCTCAGTTTTGTGAGTCATAAAATATTGCCTTTAAATCAATTTTATTGCAAGAAAGGTCATTTTAATTTATACAGTAGGGGAGGAGGCAGTGCTGTTATTCCATTTTATGGATGTGAGACTGAGGTAGGGAGGGACTCTTGCCTCAAGTGGCAGAGTTGCCTCAGTGAACAGGGATAATTAACAAATATCTGTTTACTTTGTTCACGTTGATTTGAATAGGCCATTCTAGAGATAGAACCATAGTGTTACCACCTCTCTAGGATTATCCCCTTGAGTACAAGAGTCAGAGGCTGAACAGCTTGCATCTCTCAATAGATTACCTGTACATTTAAAATGTGAAAGATCTATATTAAAAAAAATGACATTAATTTCTCTCCTAGTGATTAAGTTATTGTTATAAGGGCTAGTGCGCTATAGACAACTGAACAGGACAGCTGTTCAGGTGTCAACTATTCTCATCCAACTTTCTCAGTGCTTAATAAATTATGACCACTCACCTGGAAACATACAGAATTTGATCATTGTACCAAAATAGTCAGGTCTGCATTTTTCTGGTGCACTTAAATGTACCTGGTGTTGGAAGTGAATTATGCATTTGAAAAGAGAAAACTTTAAGGCAAAGGGTTAGAGTGCTTTTCTATCCTCATTGAGAAAATATGTCATTGATTCCTTTGAGTCTTTGCATTAATGGTTAAGATTTACAATGAACCAAGATCAGCGTTTGTTGAATATACTCTTGCCTCCCCGATCCATGGAATACTGCCAAGGCTGGTGACATGCACACACACTCACACACAAACACACCTGTCATAATTTCTCATCTTGGTGAGTAAATCAGTTAGTTTCATCATTCTATCAGTATATCAATAGCAATCCAATATGCTTTGTATGGTAAGCTCTGCTTTGTATTTTGTATGAAAATACCTGAGAAGCATTTCTTTTCTTCACCTACAGTGAAAACTCATTTCATCTCAGGGGCACAAGTATGTCAGAACTTCAAATCACTTTAGATAGGATGATAAGCAAAGGGCCCACATTTAAGTATTAAAGAAGAGGAAAAACAAACCTTTCTCAAATTCATCAAATGTCTATATATATTTTGACTCTTTGACTCTGACTTTCAAAACTATCTTGATGATGCCATGTCAAGCCAGCAGGAATATAGATACATTTCTTCAGGTTCTTCTGTTTCTAAAAAATATATATTTACTGGATAATAAACTCTAAAACTTCATGTCCTAAACATTGAGTTGTATTGTCTCCTTGAGACTAGATGTTTACTCAAGGATGCCTGTGACAAGGGCGAGACATGATCAGTAGCTGGAAACCTCTGCCCCACCTACCATTCACCTTTGCACCACACTGTGTGCATCACTCAGATCCCCGGTGGTACCTCGTTGAAATTTGGTAGCCACTGCTGCTCCCCCAGAGCCATCCTGCTTCCCCGTTCCCTCCATATTTCTTCCTGTTTTGTTTTCTCTCTCAAGAGTACAGGCTCCCCTTCTACCAGCTCATTAGTGTGTAAGAAAACACGGAATGTGGAACATAGTTCATTGTGTTATTGCGAAAATCTCTTTTTCCTAAACACTAATTCAGAAAAAATAGATTGATTATGTTGCTTCCAAGCTGGTGAAATATTACTATATATATATTATATACATATAATATATATATTGTGCATTCTTATTATATATAATTATATATATATAATTGTATTTATTTGAAAAGAATGCACAGGACTTGGTAGCATGGGTTAATTTTGGGAAGAGAAACTGGGTGACTAAGTCATCCTCCTTTTTGTACATTTGAAATTTAAAACAAGTTTTCAAAAACAAATATAATTAAAATTTTAAAATGTTACCTGTAGTATCGGAGGGTTAATGAAATGATTTGAACTGATTTTTTAAATAATGTCACTCATCTGCTCAAAGTTTTTACAGAATAAAAGGATGAGCTCCGGAAGTCATATTCAAAATAATGAAGACACTGTTACAATTATGTCTCTTCCCACACCAATGAGGTTGGGTGCAAGGTGCAAAAATAACATTTTACAAAATGTTCCTCTTTAGGTTTTCCCAATTTTTTGGTTATTCAGTCTTGGTAACTCAATACTTTATATAGCAAGTCTTATTATACACAAGTGTTTGAATAATCTTTACATTATAAAAAGATGACAAAATAATATATATTTGTAAAAAATACTATTCCAGGAGACCAAAAAGGCATGTAGTTCCCTGAATTCCATCCCAGTAACAGGCCTTCATTGAGAGTAGCCTCTTGGCTTGAACAGGCATTATCTCTAAAGTCACGTCTACAGAACCCCTGGTATTCTGTTATTTGTTCTTCCTCCTCTTTCCAAGGTCCAGCACTGTTCAACATGGTCTGGATGAATCTGCTTTTTGGTCTAGATAGTCACTCTGTACTTTATTGATCACCCCAAGGTAATAGTTAAAAGTCCATGTTCAGAGAATGAAAAACAAGTGTCTAAAATAAGTGGAGTATAGTATTATGACCCAAACTGAAAAGCACACTTAAGTTGAACATTTTTATTCAAATATTAAAATAGGCCAAATTATCCCACTATAGAGTGAATTAGATTAGCTGGAAGTCTTTGTCTTTGTTGTTTGTTTATTTTATCTTTTAGATTATGTTAAATATTTTTGTCAAGATGTTGAATCATTCCTTACATAAAATATTTGGTTTTAAGAAGAGCATATGACCTCTTTTTTTTAGCTGTTGCAAAAGGAACAATAACACTTCTAGTTTTATACTCCAACCCCATCCTCTAAAGCACACATACTGTAATGCATCACCAGAAGCTACTTCCTTGGGAATTACCTAGAAGTTCTGCCCAGTGACTTAACAGCATAGGAATGTCTCAAGTTTGCTGAATTCTACTTAGAGGCCACCTTGTCTTCTATTGTTAAATGTTCTCCTCAAGACATGGGGTTGAAAAAAGTATTTCAAACATGGAAGGAGAGGATCCTGGGTAAACTATACATATTGATAGAAATGATACCCTGCCAGCTAGTCCTAGGGGGTTTAAATATAGAGCAAAGAAGGAACCAAGGGAATTTCCTCTGTGCCTCCCAGTAAGTTATTCATTCACTACAAGTGACTGAATAGCATCCCAGAAGTGGGGTGAGCCAGTGATTCACATTCTCAGGTATGCCTAATCGCAGTGCAATAGTTGGCTTATTTACAGAGAGGACTCTTCCCATGACCCATTTAATTCTAGACACCCACTGCATGTGGACAGAAGTCACTGATCACTTTTATATCACAAGTTTCCCCCTCCATTTCTAGACTAGGGAACAAGCAGTACTTATCTAGGGTATCGACTTACAGAGAGAACAGTGAAAACCAGGTTGATGGCACCAACTCCAATGGTTGCGTAAACAGGTTGGCTGATTCCTGCTGTTTGGAAAATGCTGGTTGAGTAGTAGAAGATCTGCAAAGTGTACAGAGTTGGGCCTTAATCAGGAAGTCTCACACTGATATTTTTAAAGTGAGAAATATTTTAGGTTATTTGTTTTTCCATGTTTCTGTAGAACCATAGCCCCTAGAACTTCCTAAAGATTTTCTCCACCCTTTCTTTCCAGAGAAGATTACAGACTTCTTTAGTGTTTAAAGCTTCTGATTGCTTAAAAATCCTCCTTACATTTACAGTTAGAAAAGTCTGCTACTATTTTTTTAAATTTATAGATGTTTTGTTAAAGTATAACACATATAAAAATACACATAAGTGCATAACTGAATTAGTTTTAATGAATGGGTCATGCCTGTATAACCAGCTCTTGGATCTGGAAATGAAACATTGCCCACTCTGCAGAAACTACCTATTTGTCCCCTCATCCACTGTCCTGAAGAAATCACTCTCCCATCCTCTGGCATAGATAAATTTTGCCTAGTTGTGTACTTGATGAGGGAACCACATAATATCTGCCATTTTGCATCTGGCTTCTTTTGTTCACAGTTACCTTTGTGAGTTACCTTACTGTCGTATTTGCAGACTGTTCATATCATTGCTCTGTAGAATTTTGTTGTATTAACACACCACAATTTTGTTACCTATTCTACTCTTGATGAGAATTTAGGTAGCTGCTACTTAGGATGATTATGAATAGTGTCGCTCTAAACATTCTAGCAATCCTTTTGGTGAAATATGTAATCACACCTAGGAATAGAATTGCTGGACCTTAGTGTATGCATATGCTCAGCTTTGGTACAAATTGCCAAACAGTTTTCAAAAGCAGTTAGTACAGTTTTACACTCTTATCAGTATGTATGAGAGTTCTAGCTTTTACAGTTAATCCAGAATTTTCCACTAATCTCAGTAGGAATGGAGATATCAATTTCACAGCCCAATATCTTTTTAAAAAAATGTAGTTCTGTTTATACTCTTCTAATGGTCTTTTAGACCATTGTGTTATTCCTCTGTCATTCTTTCTCCACCCAACATGTCCTGTTTCTGGTTCCTACTGTAAACAGGAACAATGTAGGAAGACTGTGCAGACTCTTCAGTGAGCAGTGGCTATACCACTATCCTACCATTTTTAGGCTGCTCAACAGCCTCAGTGCCAACATTTTCTCAATACCTCTTTAAGTAAGGCACTGAGTTGGAAGCTGAACCAGGAAGTTCAGAAAGATTAAGTACTTTCTATTGGATATACAAGCAGAGCTGAAACAGAGAATATGAATTTGATCTGTGAGTCCCAAAGTTATACACAGTTAGGTAAACATCAAGATATCTTAATAGAGACTATAACAGAGAAATGTTTGATTTGTGAAGTGAGATCCATTTTAGGTATCCTTTTACTTCAACTGATAAGAATTACTTATAAGAATTACTTTGTCTTCCCCAAGACTCTGACCATCCATTAGTATCTCCAAATTGTCCCTTGTGGATCTGGGATTGGCTCACTAGTGATAGAAACCCAATCCACATATTTTAATAGCAATAGATGAGGGTATGTGATTTTCTTTATCTAGTTTCTTAACAAGTGCTTACTTTTTTCCTCTAGTGGCTAATTGCTAGTAGAACAATTTAGTCTGCATGACACGAGGGTCTCTTTCTGTATTTTTCATCAGTACATTATAACTACACATAGTAGTGGGATTCATGGTTACATATTTATACATGTACACAGTGTAACAGTAAGGGTTTCAAACAGAACCTAAAAGTTTGATACTCAGCATATTTTTCAATCGTGTCTTATCTACTACCCTGACTCATCAATATTATGCCAATGCGTTCTATTATTTATTTTGTAGGTTGTCTTCCCAAATAAAAAAGTTTCTTGATGGAAAGAAACTGTTCTTTACATCTAGCTATCTGGTAAATTTCATTTAAATAAAGGGAACCACGGACTTCTTTTTGCCTACACTATCAAAAATCCTAAATTTCATTCTCAATTCTGGAAGCCTCTTGTAATTTAGGGCAGCCTCCTCTTTGGAAATGATATGATTATTTTCCTTTTCTCTCCTTGCATTTATTATGACATTGCCTTTTACTCTCATCTTAATAGAAATAAAGCACCATTGAATATTGACATTTTAAAAAATTACAACCTATTTTAGAAAGCCATTGAAGCAAAGCAAGGAAAATTATCACTTAATATCTGTTATAGTAACACTTGATGTCAATGTTTTGAAGTGTCCTTTAGTTATTTAAACTTTAACCTCTTTTCTTCTTAGTTCACTTTGCTTTATGAAAGTTAGAAGATGTTCTTAACTTACCCCATTGATTCCAGAAAATTGCTGAGCCATGTGCAGCATCAGTGACACAATGATAGGCTGTCTGTAGCTAGAATCAGTGAAGAGCTGAATTATGGATACTTTCTGCTCACTTGATGCTTCTTCTTTTTCCTTTCTCATCTCATTTATGTCTTTGGTGACATCATCACTTCCTCTGAGTCTTTTCAAGCCTGTACCCGCAAGTTACCAAGTTGAAACAACTCGCTCAGATCAAAACAAAAATAAATTTATTTTTACTGTGTTCATGAAAGAGCTACAGTTCTGCATGTCCCGTTCTATTGCTTTATAGCATGGGGGTTGGAAATTATTTTTTGTTGAATTAAATCCTGCTCTTTGATGTAAAAAGGCAGAACATTTGGCTTCATCTTATGACAGAAACTATGATTCTCATTATCCTAGAAGCATAAAACTGGGTGGTCTTTTGGAAGTCTGGTTAAGTCCAATACCCTTATGTGTGGAAATAAGTAAATGCTTACAGGTGTGATGTGGCATGCACCAGTCATATCAAAGTGATTTTGCACATTATTATTAATTACTGACTTCATTGGGAAGTCCCTGTTAATAATTTTGCTAGCAACCATTCGTACACATCGTTTGGCATTCACTGGTATTTCAAAAACAATAGAAAGAAAGAAAAATCACCTACATACTTACTTTGCTTTGCTTTGACTTCTTCTTCCAACTTGATATAAAGGTATCTGGGACTTTCTGGACAGAAGAACAGCAGCAGAAACTGGAGGAGGGCCGGCACAGCAGACAGGCCAAGCAGGATATGCCACAGATCATGACTGCCCAGGATAAACTCAAGCCCAATAATCTGAGGACAAAAAGGAAACTTATCAACTACACAACACTTTGGGTCTGCCTTCTGCAACAATTTGTTGAAAAAACACATCGGCTGTTCAATAGTAATCCCTAACAGTCCTGGTTCATGTAAGCTCAAGTTGGAAACTATTACTAGTGCATCTAATCTTAACCAAAATAGGGACAATTTACTTGGCAAATAATTCAACTGGGCTCGTTTTTATTAACTCCACTTACACATTTAGGATGGGATTCAATTCAACTTTTAAAAAATACATTTGATATCTAAAGCAACATATGGCTATAGTCTCTAGGCAACCAGATGGAAAAATATTGTATTAAAATCATACATAATTTGGGGGCTTTATTGTAAAATTTCTTCATAGAAAAAAATTCTTTTTAGATTGCTTAGATTACTCAGCAACCCAGCTCCTTTATTTCATCATCGATAGAATAGTTGCTTGACGAGAACCAGCTTTATGAATCCTATTTCAGCGCTTTACAGATATCCTTTTGGATGGTTAAGTACGAGGTTCCAAAACTCCCTGAGATTACAGGGTAGAAGAGAAAGAGAGAACTAGCAGAACAAAAGCTCCTGTGATCATCATTTGCATGTTAGGTTTCCAGGAAAGATGATCAAAACAAAGAAAACCCATGCAATCAAAAACATGCAGTTTACTATTCTTTGAAATCTAAATCAAATAACTTAATTCTTGAATAGTATTGGAAGTTTCAACTCCAGTGTTAATCCCACGGAACAACTTTTAAGGAGAAAAGTCAGACGTGGTAATAACTTAACTTTGAACTAAAATGACTGAATTAAAATGCTCTGTACCACCCTCCTACTGCTGTTAGTTATAGTTAAATAATTAATTTGCTGCAATAATTATAATTGTTATTATTATTATTGTTGTTGTTATTATTTTCCTCTGTGCTGGTTTACTGTGAAGGTAGAAAGTCAGGGAAGGAGAAGTGGGTGAAGTAGAAGATGGGTAAAGTAGGGGATGAGGAGTTTTTACCTGACTAATAAGAATGCCCGTGACAATGGCTAGCTGGTGAAAAGTGCCAAGTGCACCCCTGAGCGCGGTTGGAGCAATTTCACCAATATACATTGGAACCAGCCCTGAGATTAACCCTGCATGAAACATGAATATAATAAATGTTAAAGTAAAGCCAGGAACATCTCAGTAACAATGACTCGGTCTAAGTACACCCAATATCCAGACTGAAACTCCCTTCCTGAATCCCTTGGGAGGAGGAGCCCTTGTCTGCAGCCAAAGACACAGTTTATGCAAAAAAAATTTGCTGATACAACCTTAAATGAAGTTGTAGTTGAAAATACTGATAGAAAGAAATGCTTGATCATGTATTTTGCAATTCTTCATGGTGTTGTTTTAGCTTTCAAAAAAACCCATGTTAATGTTTAGTTCACATCATGATGCTTGAGAAAAGAGACTGGAGAATGTTTAAATAATATTCTTAATAGACTCATGGAATGAAAGGAAACTAGAACATCAATGCCAGCCTCTTGAGAGAGGTGAGAAATGATGTGCCCAAGATCACAGTGGAATGGAGGGTTAGCATGAGAACTACCAATCTCCACAGTGTGGGGTGCAACAAGATCCCTGTCTGGGTGGAGAGGTGGCTGGAAGAGGTGGAAGAGGTTAAGGAATTCAAGGACTCTTCCTCCAGTTACTCCAGTCAGAGCAACCCAGCTCCTTTCTTCCCTGTATTATTGCTTCCGAAAAGATTTCATTTGAAGAAAGACTTTTGTGCTTAAAGGAATATGAAAAGTTTGAAAAGCACCAGGCTATTCTGCCTTGTGTAGCATTCTTAAAAGCACATGTAATCAGTCATGTTGGAAATGGTGGCATATCCAGCCAGCCATTGTCTGATTGCAGTGTTTGGCATTTTCTTAAAAAGTAAGATCTGTCAGAAAGCAATCTCTTAGAGGTTGCCTACTGATTATCCCATGGAAGTGGATGGTCTTTATGTGAAAGATCCTTTGGCAACTATTTTCAATGTACATATTTAATGCTTCAAATTGTTCTTAATATCTCAAGGGAAAATCTGAATAGTTGATATGGCTTCTGAACTTCTGCAGAATTTTACATGTGATTATAACATGATGCCTATTCAGCTTCAATAAGGAAAAATACCCATGTATTTGTCCCTTTTGAGGTTGTACTATCTTTCCATAATATCTAATACTCTATCTCAAGATCAAAATGATACAGCTAAGTTCACAAGGCTGTCACATGAATTTGAAGTCAAATTATATTTCCTACGAATTTTAGCAACTTTAATACTCCTTGTTATAAACACTTTAGATACAAATTCTGTGCCCTCATCATTCCTTCCCTGCCCTGCTGGGTATTAGTGCTTTGAAGGGCAATTCCAATTTGTGAGAATGGGTTAAAACACCAGCCCAGAACCATCAGAATTAAGGATCCATTGGCATTGAAAAATTAAATATCTGTCTGTCTATTTTAGTGAGTGAATGTTCCTGCCTTTGTTCAAACCTCTGCTAATTTGTTGCCTCTGGACGTTTGAAAAGCTGTGTCTAACAACTAGTGACTCCCATATTCAGACATGAAGTTCCTGGAAGGAGCTTTATGAACTTCTCTGCTGCTGCTTCTGCCTGATTTCCTTTTCCCTATAGAGACCATCTCTTTAACACTTGACTCAGCCATGCCTGGAATCAGACAGGGCCAGGTGTGTGGTCTAAGGGATGGGTCCAGGTAACCAGGTCTTGCCAGATATGAAAAACAAAGACAGCCAGGTAGACCCCAGGTCAGCACTGGGGGTCTAAGTGCAACAGTCTTCCACTGTTTACTGCACCACAAAAGTAATAACAGCATTTTTTGTATATCAGATTCTACGATTAGTGTTTTACATGTATTCTCACAATTACCTTGAGGGGTAGATACTTTCATTCTCTTTATTTCACAGATGAAGGAACTGAGAGTCAGAGTTAAATAATTTGTCTGAGATCAGACAACTAGAGATGTTATTATTGTAGTGGACCGGATCCTAGATAGCATCACAATTCCCATTTACTGGTCTAATACTCCCAACTCAGGACTTCAACTTTATGCAATTGTCTTCCCCTCTGTTGCTTCCCCCTAGGCTCAAAAATGTCACTGCAAGTTAACACACAAGCTGGCAGAGTAATTTTCAGACATGTATACATGTGTTTTTGTCACTTACCACAGTAGAATCCTGATATGCTTCTTCCTGCAATTATAAGAATATGAGATGGTCCCAATTTGGAAAACCCCATCAAGAGAGCTCCAGCTAATGAGAGAATGTTTGCTACCATCAAGGCCTTGATTCTGAAATTTTATAAAGCCAGAATTACAAATTAGGCATCAAAACTTAATAAAGTTATTGGCTTTCAGAACTTGTTGAGATTTTTTACCTAAGGTCAATTATTTTAATTCTTTTAATGCTAGTTCAGAAATCTTAAACCAAGATTGTTGCTTTGACTCACTAATAGACTAATGTATCAACAAAAAGTAATATTTATGATGAGACAACCTGGATTTCATATACTTAATCTCCACATTTTCATAGAGGTGATTCACTTACAATGATGACTAATTTGGTTTAAGATAATACTTCTGACACTTTTTCAAACAATTAATTAATTTTTCCAGAAGTTGATTGTTTTAAAGAATAGTTATCTGGTGAAAAATTCAGTTCTGTGGTTGTAACCTATAACCTGTTTATTTTTTTTCTTTCAATAGTAAAGGTTTTAGTTAATGTAGATTGGAGAGGAACTTTCAAAGTCAAATTTCCTTTTGTATAAATTATTTGGAAGTAAATTAAAACATACTTTTTAAAGCTTATCATAATTATAATCATCCTCATTTTAACACTGTATGCCAGCATGTTTCCAGAATCCATGAATTAATGTCAACCAATGTAAAATGTTATAAAGCTGACAATAGCAACAAGAACATCACTTTCAAAAATAATCATATGAAAATGACACAAAACTTTGTTCAAAGTAGATAAAGTCAACGAAAGAATCTGGTCAGGTATGAAAATGTGCCTTGAAGGTATGTAAGCAGCTTGCTGTATTCTATTTCATTGTTTCAAACTCTGACAGGTTGGCCTTTTCTAAGTAAATATCTTTAACACTAAACACATTACTTTCTGGAGAGTAAAACTTCAAAATATCATAGTGAAATGTTCTCCCAAAAACCATGTGATAAGCTGAATAATGCCCCTCAAGAGTTCAAGTCTCAATCTTCAGATTCTGTAAATGATTCCCTATGTGGCAAAAGGGATTTTGCAAATGTGATTAAGGATCTTGAGATGGGAGAATGTCTTTGATAATCCAGGTGAACCCAATGATGTAATCACAAGTGACCTCATAAGAGGAGGAGAAGAGGATGTGATAGAAGTGGAGATTGCTGTGATGCACTTCTAAGGTGGAGGAAGGGGCCACTGCAAACTAGAAAAAGGAGAGGAAGGAATTCTCTCCCCTCTGAGCCTCCAGAAGAAACTGGCCCAGTTGACATTGTGACTTTAGCCAAGTGAAACTGATTTTGGTCTTCTGACCTCCAAAACTGTAAGACAATTATTTTGTGTTGTTTAAGTCATCAAGTTGGTGGTAATTAATTACAACAGCAATAGGAAATTAATATAAGGAAATTATGAACTAACCAAAGGTAGGGAATAGTGAACAGGAACTGGTCAGCCCTCGAGCTACAGTGGAGAAAGACAGTTAAAGGGTGTTTTTTCTCTGCTAGACTACTGTGAAATGCTTTTTCTTATCACAAGGACAAGAGGGCATGCAAATTCAACAATTTACCCCAAGAAGTTGTTAGCAGATAGCTTATAGTCTATTCTGTTAGGAGGGAAAAAGGCAAAAAGCCTTAAAACAAACAAAGTCATATGAAGATTTTTGATCCCAGACTCTCTCTCTTCCTTACTGCAAACAGTAGTTGCTGGAACACCTAACACAATATAAATGATTTTTAATTTCTACTCATATGTGAGAAGTGGCTAAAAATAAGTGATCTAAAAATACATGCAGTGGTTGAACAGGGAGAAAGAAACTTAGTTCTTCCTACATGCATGTTCATGTTTTTATCTCGTGCTCTGAATGCCCGTTAGTGCTGGCTTCATTCAGATGGCTGTCACCATCATCATCATTCTGTAGTTGTCATCATTGTCATCATCAAAATAAGGCCACATTTGTTGCCCGCTGACTATGTGCCAAGCCTTGTGCCAAATCCTTTATATTCTTTCTCATTTAATCCTCATAATAATGCCATAAGGTGGGTATTATTCCCCCATCCCACATTGCACATGGTAGAAAACTGTCTTAGAGAACCTAAGTAACTTGTTCATTTTCATACAGCTATTAAGTGACAGAGCTGAACCTGATCTGTGCAACACCAAAGGTTAATAATGCTGCAATTTTAAAAATTCCTTTTTTTTTTTGTGATGCTGAGGATTGAGCCCAGGCTCCTGACAGAGCAAGCCCTCTCCCTTGGAGCTATACCCCTGCCTATGAGTTCCGTTTGCTGTGTGCCTGCCTTGACTGTGGTAGTGTGGACTGCAGAGACCATGTCTTGCCCATCACACTTTTGTGTACTTAAAAGGTAAGTGTGCTATCTTTGGAAAAATGGACCTTGCAAACCCAGTCTATAAAATATCGGTCACAGACCTCTGTTGACTACTACATAGTTACAAGGAAAGATTTTTTTTAAGCTATAATGGAATACATTTTTATTTATTTACTTTTAACTAGTGGAGAAACTATTCTGGCAACACTTTTACTCATGTCGTTTCTTAGTGACATTCCACAGGGAAAAAAACTTTTATGAGAGATACTGAACTCTTTTATCTTAATTTTTAAGTTGAATTTATGAGATTTATGGCTGTTTTCAGGGAAGATCTTTTTTTATTGTGCTGGAAGAAGTATCAATTTCCTTATAATAGGTTATTTAATAGATGGTCATTTAATATGGTTATGTGGTATGACCATTGTTGATGCTAAATCTTGGCTTCAGAGGATATGCATCCTGGCTTTATTAGTAGGCCACTGGTTAAATATTTCAGGATAAGTCACTGGGCCTGTCAGAATCTCATCTCTGAATATGGGACAAGGGTTTCATTTTTCCTTCAGGAATGGGAAGTAGCTCCCATTGATTTGTTCACATTTTAAAATTTAATTTTGCTCAGTTTGATTTGCTTTATAACTAATCTAGAAAATTCTCCATTTACTGCTTAAGCCAATTTAATGCAATTTAAAATGACTCTTACTTTTGTGGGTGTGTGTGGTACTGAGAAATTAACCAAGGGGTGTTATCATTTGAGCTACATACTCAGACTTTATTATTTTCTATTTTTATTTTTTATTTTAAGACAGAGTCTTGCTAAGTTACTGAGGCTGGCCTTGAATTTGCAATCCTCTTTGCCTCAGCCTCCCAAGTCCCTGGGATTACAGGCGTGTGCCACTGTGCCTGGCTGATTCTTAACATTTTTAAAATGATGAAAGGCAATTTATTAATTATGTTGTTTACATAATCTGTTTTCAACCAAACACCAGTAAGTTGATAAAAATGCAAGAAACTGATCGCTTTATTTTGCATTGAAGAAGACTCCCGTTTAAATAATAAAACTTGAGTTACCATAATACCCTTTACTTAAAATGTCTTATAGTTTTATTATATAAAATTATAGTGTAAGAGGAAATCATCACAATTAAATAACTAGAGACTAATTATAGTAGCAACTGGAAATACTAAATAAGTTGTAATCCAGAATTATTAAATTAGTTACCTATATTGTTGTTTATACCTTTAGGAATTTTTGCATTGCCTAAATTTTCCAAATTTGACATGCATTATTATTATTACTATTATTATTATTATTATACTGGAGATTGAACCTGGGGTGCTTAACTACTGAGCTACATTCCCAGCACTTTTTAAAAATATTTTTATTTAGAGATAGGGTCTTGCTAAGTTGCTTAGGGCCTCTCTAATTTGCCAAGGCTGGCTTTGAACTTGCAATCCTCCTGCCTCAGCAGCCTGAGCTGTGTATTATTTTTATTACAAGAATAAAAGATAATTAATACACAAAATATGCGCTCAAGGAGTAGAAATATAAAGTAGAAATATAAAGAAATATCATTTGATTTTCTAATTTTATTTCCTTCCTATATGGGAAGAAAACCCCAGCAGTTATAGTACATCCTCTGATTCAGTGCAGCTTGAGGGTAAAAGAGCTCCACAGATATTTTCCATGCAAAATGTCTAATAGAAGCCAGAATTGAGAAATGTTTTATCTTGTTTCACTTGGGTCCAGGCTTTGAGATAGCAGTAGCTAAAGCAGCAGATAGAAACCCATGCCATGTACACAAGGTTACTGGGAATCAGGAATGTTGACTTGACCTTAGGACTTGACTAAGCCAAATGCCAAGTTCTAATTTAAAAATGAGAAAACTGATGTCTGAGAAATGATATGACTTAGTGAAAGCATACAATAGACTCCCAGGTTAAAAATTCCCATCTAGGCTAGACATGGTGACACACGCCTATAATCTCAACAACTTGGCAGGCGGTAGTAAAGAGAATGGCAAGTTCAAGGCCAGCCTCAGCAACTGAGTGAGGCCCTAAACAACTTAGAAAGACTCTGTCTCAAAATTTTAAAAGGCAGGGGGTGTGCTGAGAAAGTGGATCCATGGTTAACCACCCCTGGGTTCAATCCCCAGTTTAAAAAAAAAATACAATTTAGGCTCTTCTGCTGAGTTACTGAGGTAGCCATTTATGCAGTGGTTTCTTAGTATATTTTGTAACTTACAAAGCCAGAGAATCAAAGCAGTTCTCTAGAAATATGCACCAAATTCACTTTTGCTGTTATGACTCCACAATTAACTAGATAATCGCAACAGCATTGTCCATTGATTCAGTCTAACATTGACTGGCCTTATATGCTTATGAGTTGAGAAAACAACTCTAAAACTACTCCACAAAAAGATAGTGTCTTTCCAAAAAAAATTCAAACACCTCCAAAATACTAATGATTCTGCATTTATGCATATTTATGAAATATGCCTACCTTCCAAGCTTGTCCCCGAGCCATCCACCAAAAAATGATGCAATCATTCCACCAACTGCAAAGCTGGACACAGACAGGGACCACAGCATGGTGATTAGGCCAGCAGATGCCATAGTCTCTTCCCCAGCTGGTATTGGGTTCGCTGGGTATGTGACTGTGGGCAGCGCCTGTGTACTGTTGATAGCATAGTTGTTGGTAGCCTTTCGGTCATCCAGTGGAACACCCAAGACATGTCTATAATGGGATATTATTATCTAAGAAAATAAAGAAAAATTAATCCAATATTTCAAACATTCTATGTATTTTTGTTTGATTTTTTTCTTGAAAATGTTTGTTAGGTGTTTAAACAGAATCATTCCAATCGTATGTTATGCGTATATAAACATGGACAGATTTATTTACAGTTGACCACAATTAGGTTCAATCCCCAGTATAATAAAACAGAGGCCACCAGGAATCAGGTATGGACAGATAGATGAGTGAAGGAGGCCTGGTACCTGGTGACTAGAGTGCAGAAGTGCATTCACTCCCCTGGGGCTACAATAGGCAGTGTGGCCTTGTGGAATGGTGGTAGCATTTTGCACCACCTAAAGGAAGAAGCTGCAAAGGTACGACTACTGTTGGATGACCTTTAACTTTTTTAATTGAAACTAGAATTCTAGTTTTTTATATTAAAAAATCTCAGGTTTTAAATGTTGGCAACTATTTAAAAATTGAAAATATTCTTCAAGTTAAAAGATATATTTACACTGGAATTACTTCTGCACAAGCAGGATTTAAATTGATTTAAATACTGTAATAGAAGCGTAAAAGAAAAAATGATTAGGGAAGATACGGGTCAAAAATAAAATTGGTACTATACAAAATTAAAATACTAGGTGTTGTATCCTTGGGAAGATTGAGTTATAAATTTAGCAGTTAACTTGTAGGTGGTGAGTGTAGTGAGAGGAAAACAATCAGTTATATGATTGATGACTTACAAAGAAAAAATATTTTAGTGGTCTTGAAGGAAGTTTGTTCTATGGGTCCTTGTAGAGTTCAGTGTGTAACAGAGGGGACAGTATTCAAAACTAAATTTTACAGAGCCATATTTTGTAATGTGCTTTGATACAGGCAAATATGATAACAAAGAAAAATCAAGTAGAAGTACATCCTTCAGGCCATCTTCCTCCTATGTCATTTTTCTTGATGATTAGATCACTATTCAGCCATAATGAGCTGGGGTGGGGGGCCTCTGACAGTTCCTGGAATGCAGCTGCTCTGGGTTACCAGTTACGAGCAAAGTCCTGTTTGGTAAAGCCAGCTGAGGGAAGGAGAGAATCATTAGTTGGCTACCTTACATGGATAACATGCCATTAAAAAAAAGTGTGGGGGGCCTGGGGTTGTAGCTCAGTGGTAGAGCGCTCACCTAGTGTGGGCGAGGCACTGGGTTCAATCCTCAGCACCACATACAAATTAATAAATAAAAATAAAGTTATGAAAAAAAAGGCTGGAAGGAGGTATTCAGAATGTTCTTAGATGTTTTCTCCATCGCATAGTATTATGGATGATTTTTTTCATGTAGTTTTTGTAGTAGATATCTGTAATTTATAATTATAAAAATATGATTTTAAAATACATACTAAATATCATTCAGCTAATGAAGAAATACAGGACCTAAATGGCCATTATTATTAATGGTGTTTAAGCAGCTCTTTAAAACAGAAGGGGGTTGTCAGGAGGGCACTAACCTGATGCCAATTAGAAGGGTCCCTATTTTTCAGCTCTGGCTCAGGAACTTAAATTGAGAGATGGAAGATCTTAGCCTAATTTTCACTCTAAGACTGGAGAGGATTGTTAAATAAGATGTAAAAAAGTCTTCCACAAAAACATAAGTTCTACCAACTTCTTTTTTGAAGTCATGATAATGTTGAACTGAATTTTAGGAAGCTTTCTAAATTGGCATTTATTATCACCCAAGGGGAAAAAAAAAGATATGAGCCCAGTCTATTGACCCCCAGTATTATTCCCTGGATCTTAGCCATAGTGAGGCTGCCATACTCATGATGGTGTGTGGTCCTAAGGGGGCTGTGTCTTAGTTTTTTGTTGGTTTGTTTTGGTACTAGGGATTGAACCCAGAGGCACTTAATCACAGAGCCACATCTCCTAATGGGAACACATCTTTTGGCCCAAGGAGAAGCCCTTTTCAGGTAATGGATTGTATTCTAGACATTACACAAATTGACAACCCGCAGTGTCGAATTTTTCTTGGAAGTCAGTGCTATAAGAGAAGCAGATGAAACATGATGGATTCACAGGATATTCAAATGTTCATAACTCCATCTTATGCCACCCTCTCCCCAGTGTGCGCGCGCGCTCTCTCTCTCCCCCTATCTCCCCTCTTCCTGCCTCCTCATCCTTCACTTAACACTTTATTCAGCACCTTCTTTATGTCAACCATTGTGCTTGACATGGTGACAGAGGAAGGAGATGTTCTGCTTTCAATGACTTCACAAGTGTGAGTTAGGGCAGAGGGGAATGAAATCCTGGTTCCCCCCAATTACAGGCTTTGGGAATTGAGGATAAAAATCTCTTTTCCTGATATTCACTAGATTACTGAGTAGGAATACACAAAGTAATGAGAAAAATGGTAGAAATTACCTGATACACATTTTTAATTACCAAGAAAATATTCATCATGGAGAAAATCCACACTTTGTTGGATTTCTCTCTCTCTCTCTTTTTTTTTTTTGGTACCAGAGATTGAACTCAGGGGTACTCGACCACTGACCCACATCTCCAGCCCTATTTTATGTTTTATATAGAGACAGGGTCTCACCAAGTTGCTTAGCACCCCGCCATTGCTGAGACTGGCCTTGAACTCGCGATTCTCCTGTCTCAGCCTCCCTAAGTGCTGGGATTACAGGTGTGCGCCACTGCTCTTTGCTCTTTGTTGGATTTTTTGACTCTGGTTCTAAAATTTTGTATGATTTTATGTTGAATAACACATGGGAGGCAGGAAAGAAGGAAAGGACTATAATCTTTTTAGTGTTAGGACTCCTAAAGGTTATAATATGGCCTGGCAATGAGCATAATAAAGTTGTTGGGAGGCTCCAGTTGGGGAGAGTTGAAGTGCCTGATGCAGTCAGTGCCCAGTAAAGGTGTACTGAATGAAACATACCCTGCTACTGTTTTCTTTATTCCCTGGCATTTTTCATTCATGTATGGATGAGAGCTCTGAATGAATGCTGCAATAAGCTCTTTTTCAAGAAACACTCTGGGCATGTGGTATTTTAGTTAGAGATTTCTATGAGCTCAGCAGATAGCAGAGCCAGAGATTAAGAAGTATTTACTGCTCTTTATGTGAGGGTTGTTAACTGGAGAGTCAAGGCCAAGTTATCAACTTTGGAACCACGCACATTGTACTTGGCAGGCCAGGATTACCCCGTGTCCACCACGTGGACACACTTTATCTCATACATGAGGACCATGTGATACTCTCTGTGCATGAGGAACTGACAGGACTTGCCCCCAAAAGAACTTGTACATGTTTCACTTGCCTCTTGAGGTGCATTGATCACACCGATGTCATACCCAAACTGAAAGGAACTCAGTGCAGCAGTGAAGACAGTGAAAACCAAGGTTCCAGTGATCTGTGGGATGAAACAGAGTTGAGAAACAGCAAGCAGTTTCAGTCCGCCACCACCGAATCAGGCTGCAGTGGGGACTTCTCACGGGCTCCACAGGCTGGTTCTTTCCCCTCGGTATCCACTCAGTGTATCCTGCACTTTGGCGGGCACATTTTGTTCATATGAGAATGTGAAAACCATTCATATTTTCTTACACTTCTAGAACTGAAAAAGGTTTGGAACAGCTTTTCCAGGGGAGGAACCAAACATCCTTTTCCTTACATATATGTTTTTTAGGATTCAAAATCTGAACTGAGAACTTGAATTGCTGCTGAAGGAAAAAAAAATTGCCAAGATAGAAACATTTATGTCATCGGAAGAAGTTATATACAACAAAGGGACAGCTCTCTGAACACTGCCATGGTACAGAAACACCTCAGCACTCATATAAGAGGCATCAACTAGCCTCGACATGATCTACCTTAACATCCAGGTAAGGATGCTTTTCAGCATTTGCATCTCATTGAGCCTAGAGTTGGGGGTCAAGCTGTATTGCTTTCTCCCCAACTCCGTGAAGCTACTGCAGAGCATCTCTCCCCACCAACCTATAATCATCTATTTAACCTTCTTAGGGAAATTATATGATACATATAGATTCACATGTGCGGGTAATGGAAAAAACTGTAGAAAGGATTTTGATGTTATTCAATGAAAAATGGCTAAATAGATTCAGATATGTCATGGTACATATGTCAGATACATACAATACACTGTATAGCAGTTAGAAGGATATAAATGTAAAAATCCTTTAAAATGATAGCAAATAGCATGGCATGGAGGCTAAGGCAGGAGGATCGCAAGTTTGAAACCAGCTACAACAACTTAGTAGGATCTTATCTCAAAAATAAAGAATATAAAGGGCTGAAGGTGTAGCTCAGTAGTAGAATGCCTCTGGTTTCATCCCCCAGTACCATTAAATAATAAATAAACAAAGTGATTGTATGCACTGATTTATTTTTAAGTGGTATAAGAAGTTGTTGATCACATGAATGTTTTTATAAAAACCTTAAACATAAATATTCTTGGATTTGTAAATGTTGTATATGATTCATCGAATGTTTTCTTGAAGAATAAGTAAGATGATAATCTTTGAGAAGGAATGTTAGGTTGTTCTTTTACTTATATTATTAGATATTTTATAGGGAACAGATTTAATGTATAATTATATAATTTAAAATTTTAAATAAAAAGCATGGGATATAGTAGGCACATTGTTGGATGAATGAATGAGTCATATCAACATGGATTCCAGTTTCCACTTTTTTACTTCAATGATATATGACTCAACCTACTTCCTTGATAGAAGCTTTAGCTTTGTCTAAATTGTGGGATTATTATAAATCACCCCACTCCAGCATGAAGATTAGCTAAGTAACCAGGACCTTGATTCCCCAATAAAGCTGGAGAAGTTATAGAGTCTAGTGGCTCTAATACCAGATCCCCACTTGGAGAGCTTGTTATGTATATAGCTTCCAGGGACTCACTCAGACTTTCTGCTGGATTGGAATCTTGAATTGGGGTTGGGAATCTGTAGGTTTACAAAACTCCTTCTCTTTTCACTAATTTTAGGTGGCATCTATATAGACTTTCCCTCCCAGCAACTTCCTTCTCTGAAAGAAAGGATTTCAAAGCTGACCCAAAAGATATGATTATAATATAATATGAATGTACACACACATATAATATCATATACACTGTTTATTAGAAATAACTAGTATATATAAAGTATGTGCATGCACACACACTATATGGTAATAGGATTATGAAAAATTTTGAACTATCTACTAAAATGTAACTATACATCTAGAACTCAGTGGCCAGACAGCCAAAGCCCAGATGGGGTACCATTGACTTGCTTGGCGGTTTCTCCTCAGATTCTTTTCCCCTCCTGCTGTTTCCAAAGATAAGCATTCCATCAGATTTACAGGAGTAATTGTCACTGGCAATGAGGGCACCAGGTGCCTGGGGAGAGCATCAGCCTCCCTCCCTCATACTCTTATCAGTCCAGTCGGGAGAGTGTGATGTGAGGCGCGGTGCAGACACAGCTTCCGAGTCTAATGCTGAGTATTCAAGTTTACTTCAGGCCTGCTCACTGCTCTGTGTGGGTTATCTCATGTACTCCTTGTGATTTCTATCGCTGCTCTAGCAAATTACCACCAAATCAGTGATTTAAACAAGACAAACTTATTTATATTACAGTTCTGTAGGAAGAAGTCCAGTATGAGTCTCAGCAGATTAAAATTAAGGTGTTAGCAGGCTATGTTCCTTTCTGGAGGCTGTAGAAGAAAACGTGGGTTGATGGTTGAATTCAGTTCCTCATGGTTGTAGGACTGAGCTCTGTGTTTTCATCCTGGCTATGAGCTGAGGGCCATTCGCAGCTGCAGAGGCCACCACAGTCTTTTGGCTAATGGTGCCCTTCCTCCATCTTCACAACCAGCAATGGCAGGTCAGGTTCTCATGCTGCATCGTTCTGACACTGAAAACAGTCGGGAAAGTTCTTCCCTTTTAAGAATGCATGGGATTAGATTTGATGCATCTGGATAATCCAGGAAAATCTCCCCATCTCAAGGTCTATAACCTTAATCACATGTACAAAGTACATTTTGCCTTCTATGTGGCTTGGCATTAGACTTGGTCCGAAGGAGTTTTGTTTATGCGAGGGAAATTTTCTGAAATCTATTAAGTCCGAAAAAGTCCCTCAGCCTTCATGCATTCACTCTGATGTTCAGGAGACTGATAGGATGGGTACATAAGAAAGAAAATAGTGAGAACTTAGGACCTTATTCAATCCAGGATCTGTTATCTTAATAACCCTGTACATAGGAATTGGTGTTATCTTTTCATGCATGGGGAGATGTAGGTGGAAAGGGCTAGTTGTATAAAGGCCACATCCCTAGAAAGTGGCAGAAGATCTTCAAGCCTTTTCCCTAAACTTCTTCATAGATTACAAGATATTAAGGTGGCAATTTTAAAAGCTTATCTTCACTTAGAGCTTGATAATTTTAAGTTAGAGAAACAAAGTCTCATATCCAATTTAAAATATCTGCAGGATAAATGTGGAAGGTTAGAATGAGCAAGCAGCTGAACTGTAACATAAAACAGAATGTGGTGTGTGATTTGTGGCTCAGAAGCCAGATGATGTCTACTGGGGAAAAAAAAGTATGTATGGATTTTAGAAAACTTAATAAAGTGTGCTAGCTGGCTCCTTTCATCCCTGAGCCTCAGTTTCTTTGAGTATGAACTGGGTATAATAATAGTTAATGCACAGGATTACTTTAAAAACTAAAGAAAAATAATCTGGTCTTCCTTTAAAGAAACAAATGCATCTTTAATTACATTATCGTCTCATTAATTGCTTTTGCCACACAATCATGTGCTAACTTTTCATATATTACCAATTATCTTCACAATAGACTATAAATACATTGAATTATTCCCATTTTACAGCTGTGGAAAATTGGCTCAGAGTTTAAGGGGCATGCCTACCACCACACAGTGTGTGACAGAAACCTGCTATGGGGCTTTCAGCTGATGTTTTTAACCCTCATTGCTAAGCAGAAGAGTAGATTTTCCAGCAACAGTAGATTCACTACGCAGGGAACAAAATTTTATGCACTTTCCTCTAAACTACATGCTTCTAAAAGCCAACGTAAAAGTGATCTTGTACCCAACTTTGGAAAACGCCAGAGGCTTCTCAAGCCACAGGATATTCAGGCTGCAAAGGAGCATAGAGAGAAATGTATTCTTATCTAATTCCTCCATTTTTCAGTTGAAGAAACTAAAGTTTCATGCCAAGCCCCTTGTCTGAGTTCTATGCACATTCAGGGCACATCTAGAGCAGCGCCCTAGGGCTCCTGACCCACAGTCCTGTCATTTCTCCTCATAGATTTATGAGGCTGAAAACATTGCTCTTCAAATAGGTTCTCATTCTTTCTGGGTTCTGTTAGTAGGCAATTCCTTGCTTCTCAAGGAAAGTCCTATAGCTAATCTATAAGCCCCTAAGGGAATTTAATTATACTTCTAAATGAACCCTGAGCCATCGCCTTTATGCCAGACTCTATGTGAAGTACATTATCTCCTCCTTTGCAAATATCTTCCAAATTTTAGTTATTTAAATACAACCTTCATGATTTTTGCCAAATATACATACCATCTATATAGTTACTAATTGAATATTCATCTTAACATGGCAGGAGAAGTTCCAATTACCTTAGCTTTATCATGGCTATAATACCCATAAAATAATGACATGCTAGCTATTTAAACTCACATTACATAGGTAATTATTAACATTAAAATAATTAATAATTATTATCTCTCTACTACTATCTCATTTAATTATTCTCAAAACTTAGAGTACTAGGACAATCCCTGAATAGGGCATATTATATCCCACTATGTTCTTTTTTTACCATAGTATAGAAATGCCAAAAGCTCAATTGAATAACATAACCCAGGTCTCATAGCAAGTAGGCAGACCTGCTAAAACCAGATCCAAGCCTGGCTGACTCCAGAACTACTGCTCCAAACCATGCCGCTTACTGACAGGTAGGAATGCTCAGCAGATCAAGTATGATCAGGTCAGAGCTTAAAGGTCCTACTCTAACAGAGGCACAGGTTTATCAGCTTGTATTACTGTGTACAGAGTGGGTGATTTGGTTGGGGTAAATGTCCAAGGAAACAAGAGGGTTTACATCCCTTAAATTTTTTTATTGTGAAAAGCATCATTTCTACAGAGAAGATGAACTAGTAATGCAGTTGACACTCCATAATCATCACCTATATTCACCAGTGATTAACACTCATATTTGTTTAACTCTCATTGTGTGTGCATGTGTGTGTGCATCTGAACCATTTAAAAATAAGCTGCAGTTATTTGTGTTGCCTCATTCCTAAATATTTCAACAAGTACTTACTAAGAACAAAGCCACCTTCCTACATGATTGCAATACTATTTTCACACCCAAAAATGTACTATTGACATGTTCATATTAACTAAGATACAGTTCATAATCAAAAATTTCCAACTATCCCCATATTGTCCCACACAGCTGTTTTCTTCTTCCATGACTTAAGGTCTAATGTCACATTTCATTGTCCGTTCTTCTTAGTCTCTTTTAGCCTAGAACAGTCCTTTCACCTCTTTTGCCTTTAATACACTGACATTTTGGAAAATTCCAGATCAGTTTTCATGGTTGTATTCAAGTGAATCTGTCCTGTGTGTGTGTGTATGGCGGGGGGAGTCACATTCCTTCAGTAAAGTGATTATGCAGAATCACTTGCAAAAATTTATGTGGACTAGTCAGAAAACAGCAAATGTCCTTTAAACTGCAATGACTGAATAAGAAACAGTTTGTTTGCTTTTTTAAAGGGATCAAATTAATTGTCAATTAACCAAGTAAAGAGAAGTAGCCTTGATCTATGGTAGCTTCACCCAACATCCCCAAACCCTCTGTACTCACTCACTTGAACAGATTCTCCTATTTATTTCCTCAAAGCCAGTTTCAAAGGGAACCTGATGCTGCTTTACCTTATCTTCTGTCATTGTATGGGGCTGGAGTCCTCCTCTTAATTCCAGGTCCTGTGTTGTGTGTGTAGCTGACAGTCCCTGCCCGTATGTCCAGAGCTCTATCTAGTTATACATTGTAGGAGGAGGAGCAAGGTGGGGGAGGAGTGGGACTACCTCAAACCAAGAGTCCAAGTTTTTGTAACAGAGGCTAAATATCGATGGGAATCTAATCAATAAATCCTTTGCCTCAGCGACCTGTGGCTTTAATACCTTTGTTCCACCAGGAAAGAAAATGGGCACAGGTCTCTTAGGAGTAAGTTACACACCAGAGGTGATCACGTGTGTTAAGTATGGCCATTATGGGAGACAGAAGAAAGGAGAAATCTATGGGGTCTTTTGTAGAAGTTGAGAT